>SJYT01033502.1:249285-339196 GCA_006410635.1 Cephalophus harveyi
CCTGTGCTAACAGCAGCCGGTAAGCAGTGGCCTGGCCTGCTGGGAACCAGAATGCTGGGAGAAAGAGGAAGATTGACCTGGGGGCCAGTGTTCCCTCGAGCAGGGACCTCCACGTGAAGCTAACGGGAGTGGAACAGGGTCCTGACGACATGCCGTCCAAGAGGAGAAGACGAGGCTTTCTGCCAGCAGCGAAGGTAAAAGGCGGGAGGAAGGGTGAACGTGACCAGGTGCTAGTCGTCGGGCGACATGTCCAGCTGTTCCCCACGCTGCCTTCTCAGGCTCAGAGCCTGCCGAAGAGTGGGCCCAGTGCTGCGGTGTGGGGACGAGAGAGCCCTGTTGCGAGACTCTTGGGGTCTCAGCTCTCCCTTCTGTCACCTTCTGTGGTTTGCTCTGGGCTGTTAAACCCAGGACTCCTCATCTGCTCTGTGTCACTGATCGCCTACTGGTAGAGTTCCTTGAAGAAGGGTAAACCATGGTGTGTGTTTGTAAAATTTGAATTTATACAAACAAATTTCCAATATTTTTGTCTCATTAACGTGGGGAAATGCAAAGGAAATGCCATTTAGATGTACGTGTGGGCCTGTGATACTGAGTGTATTTTCAGGGAGTTCTGCAAGTTGGCACCGAACAGAAATCTGCAGAGTCTAATTCCTGTTAGAAGGACAAGACAATAGGGACAGGAACTTCGATTCCCAAACCAGGACCCAAGCCAAGCCCACAGCGCCCCTGTAAAGTAGGTGACCTTTGCCTTTGCCCTCCAACCCCTCGGGGCTCCCTGCTCCTCCCCTTCCTGTAGGCCGCAGAGCAGAGGTGTCTTGAGACCCTCAGGGCAAGCTAGTCGTGAACCACCATCAGCACATAAATATTTATGGGACGTGCAGTTTCACTGGGATTTTAAGATAGTATTTTCTTGGTCTTGTTATATTTCTGATTGGGACATCGTGGTAGCCAGGCACCTCCCCACAAAGCCAGCTTGTGTAGACAGAGGCCCACATGAGGGCTCCAGCCCAGGGTGGGGGACAGGTGAACACAGCTCAACACAGCTTCTGAAGCATTGTTTCTCCCTGGGTCTCTTGCCCTTCTTTCATGATGATTGCGAAAGCAAATGAGAAAGTCCTTTTTTCTACCTCCAAGAAAAAACGGTTTTCTACCTTCAGCATCAGGGAAGTTCCAAGAGCTTACATTTCACAGCTTGGGGTCAAGACTTCACGGCCTGCAGAGGCACTGCCCACACCCCTCCAGGAGCCTGGGAGGATCGGCAGTGTTATCACTGGAGCCACATGGGTCCCTGAACTCAAAAGCTGAGGCATTTGGAAACTTGTCCCTTCATCCATTTTCCATGGCAACCAGTGCCTGATCATCGCTTGACCCCAGATCCGGATATCCAAGCCGTGGCAGAAGCTGGCTACTTCCGCTGTCTCCTGCCACCTGGCCCACTGCCATCCTGCACTGCTGGCCCACCCTGGCCAGATTCACTTCTATAAAATGGAGGTTTCATAACATTTCCTTCCCTGCTTATAACCTGTTCACGGGTTCTCCAGGGCCTTCAGTTTAAAGCGCCGTTTGAGGTGTCACGTGAGGCACCATTTTTCTTTTTGCAGGAGGCAAATTCTCACTCTAACCATAATTCTAAATTACTTACTTTCACATTAGATATTTCATTAATCAAGAAGAACTGAGCTAATTATTCTATGTTTTTTGATGGTTAACATCAAGGTCTGGGGAAAATTGAGGGCAGGAGGCAAGGGTGTTATCTTGCCTCTTCCTTTGCCTCCTAATTTTTTCTTGAAAGCTGGACATCTCGGTAGAACTATAGAAACATACAAATTGTTCTTATCTCCGGAAATGGACCCACTTTTCCTCGTGGCAGGCCCTTAGCATGGGGGTGTGAGTTAACCTGGGTAGAAGCTGGGCAGGGTTTGAAGTTCCTTGCTGCTCTGGTTGCCTTCAGTGCATTGAACCCTTCACATTCCTGTGGGCACACCTTGTGTTTCAGGGTGCCAGTGGGTTTAGCTCCTTGTCTCTTTAGCTTTAGATCTTTCCTTTGCACTGGACCTCAGAGAGGGTCCCTTTGCCTGTTAAGTTTCCTCTCCCTGGTGTTCTTGTGACCCTCCTGTTGTTGCTGCGAGCTCGGCAGTGTGCGGTGGCGGAGGGAGACCTTCTCTGTTGCTTTTGACTAAGTTCTAGAGGAAGCAACTTCCTGTCCTTTGTTCTCCGGGGTCAAGTTGCCTTGGTCCTTCTGTCTCTGAGCTGCAGATAGAATAGCAACCACAATTTTTAAATAGTAATGAGTGTCCAGGATGTTTCTCAATATCGGCAACAACTTTGATGTGACATGAAAATATTTGTGATTTGTTGTTGGTGGTGATGGTGTCGGTTACCAGGTACTGTGGATCCTGTTGTGTTTTGTTGCTGACATTCACAATTGAAGAACACTCTGCTGCACTGGATTTAGAAGGTAGTGAAGATATGACTGTTTCCACATTGAGTGATCAGATTTTTTTTTAATGGATCCTTGGATCCTTCGGACTCCTAACCAGCATGTTTGGAGAGACAACTTGCAGATTGAGGGAGAGACGACAGTAACACAACTTGGCCTGTGACCAGAGTTTCTCTCATGAGTTAACCTTAGTCACGTGGCACTTGCAAGCTTCCCAGCCGGGGCGGGGAAGGCCCACATCCCGAGGACAGCCAGGCTGCTGGGACACAGCATGAAGAACAAATCCCCTCCGAGCCCAGAGAACCTCTCCACAAAGGGAGATGAGAAAAGAGTGTGGTTACTGAGTAAGCATTAAACCAGGCCAGCCAGTAGAGACTGCAGAGACATGAAGGATTTTACTCCTTCGTCTCGTCAGGCTGGTTACATGTTCTCAAGTTAAATGAAAGTAGTCCTCAGTAAGAGGACTTGACAGGACTATTTGTCACACACAGCTCACCTGGTAATGGAGTGGCCATCTGTGTTAGCTTATTGCCTTTATCCAAAGGAATAACGAAACCTCTAGTACCTATATGGTGAGAGCTAGTTTTGCACCGTCGAGTGAGGCATGACACCTGTCAGAATTAGGCACCTGCCCTCCCAGAGAGGCTGGGAGACAGGGGTACAATGAGAACTTCCTGTTCTCATTTCCAAGAGGGGGCTGCCAGGTTCTTCGAACATTTGAGTCCTACAGGTGCCCAGAGGCTTATCTAGATCTTTAAAAAAAAGATTTACTTGCATCTCAGAGGGGCAGAGAAAGAATATATAAGAAGGGTTGCATAGTAAAAGCTCTAAGAAAAGGTGGGGAGGAGCAGGCAGGATCTTCCCCTTAATGCATCAGGGAAGATGGAATCTTTCCCTTGATTTGTCTTGATTGTCACACTGAAGAGGAGCCAAGGAGCCACACCTCTGTACTTCCTTCCGCAAGAGGGAAGGGGTGAGGACAGAGAGAGAGGCCAGAGGTGAGTGAGGCAGAGTGCCCATGGACGCCAAAGGAGGTGGATACGGATGTTCCTTGTAGGTGCGTGTTGTTACACTCAGGTGTGACGTTACTGCTTTGGGCTAAGCAAAAACTGAATTTAACTCTCCTAAGCACAAAGGAGCATGTGCTTTAATTCAGGAAATTGACTTTAACTCTCCAGAGTGGTTAATCCCCTTCCTGGACTACCAGTTCAGCCAGTCAGTCATTCATTTCACACATCTTCTGAGACCATCTGTGGGCCCAGCATGCACTGGGCACTGCGGAAGAGAGAAGAAGGGTATGAATTCATTCTTGCATCCAAACTGGGGAGGTGACCCCCCCATTTGAGGCACTCAGCTCCCCATTCCCTGTTGCCTTCCCAGGGGTCTTTCCATCTGCTTGTCCTCGGCCTGAAATGCCTCCTCCCACCCACTTTCCCTGTGTTAGGCGTCTTTCCCATCCTGAAGGCCCAAACCTGATAACTGCATTCTTTATCAGGCTCCTAAGTGTTCATAATAAATAACAATAATAGCAATTATCATTACTATCATAAAACTCACCAGAGTGAACTATCTACGTTGTGTCAGACATTGCACTGATGTAGTACAATGCGCTAAACGCTCAAGATAAGTCCAACAGCCCTGTGAATCAGATGTTTCACCTCAAGTCAGTAGAAAAGGAAACTGAGGGTCAGAAAGGTCAAACATCCCTTCCCCAGGTCACATAATTAGCAAGAGGTAAGGCAGGGATCGGCCGGGCGTGCTGCGATTCATGGGGTCACAAAGAGTCGGACACGACTGAGCGACAGAACCGAACCAAGGGCGGGGATCAGAGTGCAGCGGGGAGCCCCTCACCCTGGGGTCTGCTGTCAGGCTTGATCTTGTCTTTGTTCCTCCTCCCTCAGTGCTTCCTGACATCAAGTGTTGGATATCTGGCAGACTAGAGGAGGCCTGGAAGAAAGGCTCCATGTCTGATCACGGCGTTGTTCCCTGCAATGTGGAGCTCTGTGTCTGGGGTACGCTAGGTGCTGGAAAAGGGGGCGTCAGCAGCACTGGGAGGCTCTAGGCAGGGACAGACCAGCAAAGGTGGTCATTGCTAGGATGTCGGTCACCTAAGACTTTGGATTGTAGGTTGAGAAGATGAGCTGAATCAATACGGTTTCTCTGTGGACATTTTGGAGTTAGGAGACCCGAGGTAGGTGGTCAGGGGAGGGGAAGAGCTACCTGGGGAGCCATGTGTGGCCAGACTGATGAGGGAGGGATTGCGGGAGGAAGCAGCTGGGAGAAGGGAAGGGGCGGAGTTAAGGAAGCAGAAAGAGAGTGAGAGACGGAAATCTGCCGCAGTTCAAGGCCCACTTCTGGAGTCCCTGGCTCCTCTTAGTGTATCATGCTACACACACACACACATTAACTCTACTTTGAGTTGCTTTATATGGACATTAAAAGAAATATACATTTTATGTCGACCCTTGGAACAGGGCACTGGTAGAGAGGGTGCGCTTTGAGAGAGGGGGCAGCTGGCCAGGGTACAGGATGAAGGGAAGTGGACTCTTAGAACACTGGTTTTCAAATGTGGCTGGACAGTGGAATTTCATGGGGAGAAGGCAATGCCACCCCACTCCAGTACTCTTGCCTGGAAAATCCCATGGACGGAGGAGCCTAGTAGGCTGCAGTCCATCGTGTCGCTACAAGTCGGATATGACTGAGTGACTTCACTTTCACTTTTCACTTTCATGCACTGGAGAAGGAAATGGCAACCCACTCCAGTGTTCTTGCCGGGAGAATCCCAGGGACGGGGAGCCTGGTGGGCTGCCGTCTACGGGGTTGCCCAGAGCTGGACACGACTGAAGTGCCCTAGCAGCAGCAGCTCTGTTACGCCTATGCCTGTGTCCTGCCCCCAGAGACTGTGGTTAATTGCTGTCAATGCTTGTCTGGGTACAGAGAGTTTTAACAGTTCTCTAGGTGATTCTACGATGTGGCAAGTTTTCTTGGTCAACGCTGCTTTGTTGTTGCTTAGTTACTAAGCCGGGTCCCCCTCTTTTGGGACCTCTTGGACTGTAGCCCGCCAGTCTCCTCTGTCCATGGGAGTTCCCAGGCAAGAATACTGGAGTATATTGCCATTTCCTTATCCGGGGGATCTTTGCCACCCAGGAATCGAATCTGAGTCTCCTGCAATCGCTGGCAGATTCTTTCCCACTGAGTCACCAGCAAAGACTTGGAGTCCTCAGAGTATAGAGTGACTTTCCTCAACCAAGCCCAGGTTCTAGGTCAACAATTAAAGATGTTGTGGTTAGACTCCAGGCAACAAACAGATGCCAATGTGAATGGCTATTGACAAGCAGCACATAAAGGCTGCATGTCAACACATATTATAAGTTGTTGGCAAATCCAGTCCTCTTCTGTTTTCCTAATTGTTTAGAGCTGACAAAGGCTTATATGAGTTAGCATCATAAATTTTATCTTAACTGGGTGCAAAGATCTATCAGCTGAAAACTCTAACACCTGAGCAGTGACCCTGTGGTTGGCCCTGAGCCCACAGCGCTGTAACAGGTTGTGTAGCATCATCTTGTAGGAACCTGATTTTATTCTGGAGCCAGCTTCCCTAGCTGAGGTCAGAGGATGGATCACTATGCTTAGCTTTGGGGTCCAGGTTTCTGGTGAGGCTCCACCTTCATTACCTCATCTTTAAACCTAATTACCTCTGCATCCCAATTGCCATCAATATGGGAGTTATGGCTTCAACATATAAATTTGCAGGGATATAAACTTTTAGTCCAGGGCTTTCCAGGTGATACTCGTGGTAAAGAACCTGCCTGCCAATGCAGGAGCCTTAGAGCTGTGGGTTCATTCCCTGGGTTGGGAAGATCCCCTGGAGGAGGACATGGCAACATACTCTAGTATTCTTGCCTGAAGAATTTTATGGACAGAGGAGCCTGGAGGGCTCCAGTCCACAGGGTTGCAAAGTCAGACACAACCAAAGTGATTAGCACGCATGCAAACATTTAGCCCATAGCAGATGCATTTTTCAGTTGAATTCCAAATGTATTTTCTTCTTGGGTAGATTCATCTAGTGTACACAAATATGGGCTTCCCTTATGGCTCAGCAGGTAAAGAATCCACCTATGATATAGGAGATGCAGGAGACACAGGTTTGATCCCTGGGTCGGGGAGATTGCTTGGAGCAGAAAATGGCAACCCACTTGCCTGGAAAATCCCATGGACAGAGGAACCTGGAAGGCTACAGTTCATGGGACTGCAGATAATTGGACGTGACTAAGCATGCACACACACACAAATATGGCCTTGCCAATCAATGATTCAAACACCTGTGGCCAGTCATGGTCCCAAGTTCCCTAAATGGCTTCATTCCTGCTACCTCATCTCTCTTCTTCCCTTCTCCCACCTTCCCCATAATCCGGCAGAATCCTGGTCTGCTGTACTCTTGTCTATGGTGATTGGCAGGTGCTCATGCCAGACCAAATAGAATTCTAATCCTGGGTCTGGCACATCAACCTATTCACTACAAGGCTGGGGATAAGATGGGTCAGGATGAAGGCTATGAAGTGAAGCTTAGTCAGTTGGTGTATGTGAAGTGTACACCAAAGGACCCGCCTTCCCAGGGGTGGGGGCTGCTTCCTAGAGGCCTGGGTCCTATGGGGTTGGTAGTGGACCAGGAAGAGAGAACAATATAGTTTTCTAGCAAAACCACTTTTCTTGTCCTTACTGGTTCATCAGGAGTCTTCCTCATTTGGTCATGGGAGAAAAGCTGTCCCAGGCTCTTCCATCACCAGGACGCAGGCTGGGAGCCACTGCCAGGGCAGTCAGGGGACTCGGTGTGCTCACCCCATCATTGTGTGTGTGTGTGTGTGTGTGTTTCCTCCTTCAATCCCTGAACAGCCCACCCCACTTTGCACAGGCTGGCCTTCTTTCTTTGTCTGCTCCTCCACACCGGGATAAAGTGGGCCAACTCCTCCGGAGATGAGCAGGCCAAATCCCATAGTGATGTACAACTGGTCAGGTCAGGGTGGCACTGATTAGGGTAACAGTTTTTATTTGTATTTGTGCCACTGACTCACCTTACTGCCCCCAACAGAACACTCAACTAAGGACAGATGCCATGACTGGCCTGGTCCCCAGTGGAGCCCCCCATGGGGTCTGGCCCAGGGCAGGTACTCAATGCAGGAGTGCGGGGATGAAGGCAGGGCCCGGGGATGATGGTGGGGGATGGGTGGTGGCAGTGTGGGCCCACCAGTGGAGAGGGTAGGGGGGGGCAACAGTGCAGGCCCCTCAGGGGAGCAGTATCTCTCTCTGCCCTGAACCTGGGGCTTTCCTTGCTTCCCAGCTGTACTGTGTGCCAGGACCCATGAATCTTGGACTCTGCCCAGCACAGCGCAAGGGGAGGGTCCATGATGCTGTCTAACTAATGTATCTGTTAGGGCGACTTCACTTTCACTTTTCACTTTTATGCATTGGAGAAGACAATGGCAACCCTCTCCAGTGTTCTTGCCTGGAGAATCCCAGGGATAGGGGAGCCTGGTGGGCTGCCGTCTATGGGGTCTCACAGAGTCAGACATGACTGAAGCAACTTAGCAGCAGCAGCAGCAGGGTGAATTAGGCCAACTGCCGGCCATTTCCTTGTCTCCCTGAGACTTTTTTTTTTTGCCTTCAGGAGTGCCTTTGCCCTCATCTGTGACCCTCACCCTAATNCTGCCGTCTATGGGGTCTCACAGAGTCAGACATGACTGAAGCAACTTAGCAGCAGCAGCAGCAGGGTGAATTAGGCCAACTGCCGGCCATTTCCTTGTCTCCCTGAGACTTTTTTTTTTTGCCTTCAGGAGTGCCTTTGCCCTCATCTGTGACCCTCACCCTAATTTGGAGGTGTGCCCTGTGTGCTTTAGTTCCAAGCATTTCCCTCCCAACACCCGGTGTACCCTTCTTCCTCCTCCTCCTTCTCCAGTTGAACCCAGCACCCCTCATTCCTGCCTCTTCCCTTAAGGAACTTGCTGTGGTTAGCCCTCCCATGGGCACCTGGAGAACCCACTCAATCTCTGGTAGATTCCAGGCTGCTCTGTCCCCTGCCCTCCGAGGAGTGGGGGGAAACGAGGCTGCACCAGGTGGTCCCTGGTTCCCATCTGATTCTTGAGGCCTCAAGCAAGGGAGCCCTGAAGTCACGAGGCCTCTAACCTAGCAGTGGCCAGGAAGATTCCCTCCCGCTGAAAACCTCCCTCCTTCTATCCACAGACAATAGCAACCCTGAGAATTCCTAAGATTTCCAGATTAACTACCTACACAATTGAAAGGGCTCTGCAAGTGGGAGGGGGAGACAGGAGGGGTGAAGGCACATCCCTCTTCACTGGAGTCTCGTGAAACAATCCAAGTAGGTGTGCAACTGACTGATCTCCTGACAGTCATATCAGCGGGTGAGCTCTGTAAATGCCTGGGGCAGAGAGAAAGAGAATAGATTATTTCCCCCGGAGGGCTGCACATTATCTCTGGCACCTGACTTGGGCTCCTAGTTCAGTTCAGTTCAGTCGCTCAGTCGTGTCCGACTCTTTGCGACCCCATAGAAAGCATCACTACGAACAAAGCTAGTGGAGGTGATGGAATTCCAGTTGAGCTGTTTCAAATCCTGAAAGATGATGCTGTGAAAGTGCTGCACTCAATCTGCCAGCAAATTTGGAAAACTCAGCAGTGGCCACAGGACTGGAAAAGGTCCGTTTTCATTCCAATTCCAAAGAAAGGCAATGCAAAAGAATGCTCCAATTACCGCACAATTGCACTCATCTCACATGCTAGTAAAGTAATGCTCAAAATCCTCCAAGCCAGGCTTCAGCAATACGTGAACCGTGAACTCCCTGATGTTCAAGCTGGCTTTAGAAAAGGCAGAGGAACCAGAGATCAAATTGCCAACATCCAGTGAAGAGGGATGTGCCTTCACCCCTCCTGTCTCCCCCTCCCACTTGCAGAGCCCTTTCAATTGTGTAGGTAGTTAATCTGGAAATCTTAGGAATTCTCAGGGTTGCTATTGTCTGTGGATAGAAGGAGGGAGGTTTTCAGCTAGAACCAGGCAGCTTGTAGCATTCTTGGGGTTTTTATATGCCGAGAGTAGTTCTGGCAATGGAGGAGTCCTGACTGTTTAGCCTTACACAGCATCAGGCTTCTCTAGGCTGTCCCTCCCAGGAGGAAAGTCAGCAGCCTGCCCACTCTTGAGACTGGGCAAGCGGACCACTGCCTGTATCACAGCTGGGCTAGGAACTGAACAAATCCTTCTGGGATTCGCCACTCTTTCATGTACGCGTGCGTGCAAAGTCACTTCAGTCGTATCGGAGTCTGTGCGACCCCATGGACAGAGGAGCCTGTAGTCCATGGGGATTCTCCAGGGAAGAATACTGGAGTGGGTAGCCGTTCCCTCCTCCAGGGGATCTTCCCCACCCAAGGATGGAAACCGAGTCTCCTGCAGTGGCAGGTAGGTTCCTTACCACTAGCCCCTCCTGGGAAGCCTTCATGTATAAGGTTCTAGAATTGGCTCAGCCGGTAAAGAATCTGCCCGCAGTGCGGAAGACCTGGGTTCGATCCCTGGGTTGGGAACATCCCCAGAAGGGAAAGGCTACCCACTCCAGTATTCTGGCCTCGAGTATTCCATGAACTGCATAGTCCGAGGGGTAGCAAAGAGTTGGACACGACTGAGCTACTTTCACTTTCAAGTTAGTGAAAGGGCTTGGAGTGTTTCACATGATGGCTATTTCCATCCTCAAAGTGGACCTTGTTGAGCATCTGCCTCCCATTTTTCAGATGGTGAAACTGAGTCTTAGCTTCCAGGAGGCTTGCGTCACTTGGCCCGGGCATCACTCCTCTCTCCTTCCTCCTCCAGAGCTTGGAGCGAGTCTACTCATCCCCGCGGTTTCCTTCCCCTCACCCGAGTTGGGCAGAAAGCGGCAGGTCCCGGGATTGGCTCAGGAAATCACCTCAGCTCTCCGGGCTGAGTCACAGCTGGGTGATTGCAGACCACAGGGCAGGGGCCCTCTTGGAGGCGGGGCGGGGACTCCCGACCGGCAACATCAGCCGGGCAAGCGCTCCGGGGAATCCAACTCCGCTTGTACTGTGTGGTTTAGTGTTTTCTTACTGCTTGTTGGGGGGAAAAAAAAATTCTCCCTGCAAAAGTCTGGCCTTGTTTAGTTGTTGTGGCAGTAATAGGGAGAGCAGGGAAAGATAGCAGACGACCTCCCTACTTCTACCTAGAGCCAGCGGGACTTCGCCAACGAGCACCAGAAACCCTTCCCGACATGTCTGGGATGGCTGGGAAAAACCTCAAATCTCAAGAGTGGCCAGAACGGGCACTCCTGCTTCCTTCCAAACAGGACTTTTCCCTCTTCCTTCTGCATCTCAGTAAACAGCACTAAACGAAGGCGAGGGAGGAGGGGCGGGCGGCTCGGGGACTTCCTGCCAGGGAGGATCCCCCGCCTGGGGCCAGACGGGCTCAGGAAGCTGCCGAGTGGCTCACTCCTCGAAAGGGCCCTCCCGCCACCCCGCTGGCCCCGCCCTCCCGCTGGTCCCGCCCCGGGGGCGGGGGTCGAAAGATCTCTCGCACCACCCCGTTGGCCCCGCCTCTTCCCGCTGGCCCCGCCTCTGGGGCGGGGCCGGGCAGACTGGGAGCGCGCGGCTGGCTGGGTGTTTGCATACAAAGGCGGCCACGCGCGCGGCTCTGCAGTGTTTGTAGCAGGCCGCCTCCGTGCCACGGATCTCAGGTGTCGAACCCCCTGCGGAGCTACTGGCCCAGCCCAGCCGCAGCCGAGGTAGGGGGCCACAACCTCTGGGGGAAGCCGGGCCAGGCGGGGCGGGGCGCGGCCCGTAGGGCCGGATTGGGGGATGCAGCCAGGCCGTAGCGGGCGCGGGCGGGGAGATGCCCGTCCACCCGGCTTCCCGGACCGCACTCGGTCCCTTGCGGTCCTTCCGGGGAAGAGATTCGGGGGGGAGGCGGAGAACAGGCCCAGGGACCCGGCGGTCTCTTAAGCATCCCTCGGGCCTTCTCCTGCGGGGCTGACCTGACTTTGATCGGCGTGGCGAACTTGAGGGGGGCCCCCCTCCACCCCCGGACGGCGGGACCAGCCAGCTCCATCCGGGGAGGGAGGGTGGGTTTTACCTGGGCAGCGAGCAGCCGCTGCTTAGCGTCAGGGAAATTTATGAAGCTGTTCGGGGAGGGGGAATGTTAAGGTTTTCTGCTTTGCTGTTGAGGAAACTGAGGCTCAGGGAGTTTGACTTACCGGGCCCAAGGTCACACAACCGAGCCGGGTTTGGAATCCGAGTTCTCCTGTTACAGCCTGGTCTCTGCTCTGCCGGCTTCTGTGCACCTTGCCTGCAGCCGGAGGGGTGCTAGGCCTCCCATCAAATGCCCCTGCAGAATAATGTTATTTGGGGGAAGCCCGGGAAAATGTAGGATGAAAAGTAGTGTTTTGGAAATAACTCTTAAGTGCCATGGAACCGCATTGTGTGTAGATAACTGAAGGGTAGTTTGTGTGGAGGGTAGTTGCTGGAGAAAGCAGATGTCAACCCAGGTTTTGACCACCAACGGGAACTTGACTAAAACAACTGGTAGTATTGATTCAGAGTTTTTAGAACCTAGTAGTTTCCCTAGGACAACAGGAGTGTTTTGGAAAGATGAGCTTACACACAGTGAGTGTTTTCACGGGAGTGGGCAGGTATTAGGGGGTGATTGTGAAAGTTACTTTTCATTCCCTGTTCAATAATTTGGGTCTTATGAATTAAAGTAAGCATGTGAGGAACATATAGTAATCAAGAAATAAACACCCCTGAGTCTTGTTGCAAGTGGGGGGATCTTGGGCCTTGAGGAGACCTTGGAAAGGCCGAGGAGGAGTCTTGCCCTGAAAGGGGTGGGGGTGGCCAGCCCAGAAGGAAGGAAGCAAGCCTACCCTCCACCCAGTCAGCTGTGTTCAGGGCCCTGGACCGGAGGGAGGGGGCAGGAGATGAGGGTGATATTTCAAAAGAAGGGCCTGAGGCCAATGGGGTTCACAGGCTGGTGCAAAGAACTTGGCTTTGTAGTTTAGCCCTGTAACTTGGGCCAAAGACAAATTCTCTGAGTGTCGGTTTCTTCCACTGTGAGCTGAAGAGAGGATCACACTCATTTGCAAGTTATTGTAAAAGTTCCCTGAGATGGGTAAGAGCTCCTGGGACTGAGCGTGGGGTCACCGTGGTCATTGTTATTTTAAGGGATGGACGCAAGGTGCCAGTGAAGAGGGCTATTTGTAGAGTTGAGACAGTCCTGCCTGACACTGCGATCTGGGCTGTGAATCACCGCCGTGGGACCCCCTGTCCCTTATGAGTCAGCCTCTCTTGGATCCTCACTCTTCTGGGTTCAAGGTCTAAAAGGTATCTAAATGCGATGGATTGATTAGCGAGAGGGTGCCGTTGGGGTTAGCTGAGGCTGCAGGCGGCTCATTCCAGGGAAGGCCTGTTGGCAGGGGCAACTTTTGGAGCATTTTGAGAAAGACCTAGACGATGGTGGTCCATTTGTGACCCTGAGGCTGGTGGTTTGGCCTGCGGACACTTTAACTTCCTCAGTGTGACCGGGGCGTGAGAACCCGGAGCTGTTGAGGTGACAAGGAACACGCAAGGCTGGGATGCAGGGTCAGCATTGGGGCGGATGCCCGGGGAGGAGTGGGCGAAGTCCCACTTGTTATGTGTCACTGAACCCTGGCCAGGTTTCCTAGATAAGCTCACTGGGACTCGGAATGGGATTTGGGAAGAGAAGCTGAGCAAAGCCCGAGCAAGCCCTTCAGTGATCTGACACGCTCTCAGCATATAGGTGACTCCAGCTGTCTGTTCGGTGGCTGTCTGTGAAATGGAGCTTTCCAAGCTGTGAGCAGTGGATTTGGAGAGAGAGCTGGGGCCCCACACCTGCTTGGGTTCCTGGCCGCAGGTCCAGCTTGGGGGACATGGCAGGCGGGAGTGGGACAGCCTCTTGACGGTGGGAGGGGGCTGACAGGGAGCCCGTGACCTGCCCTGCCTCTTTCGTGTGTCTCCCTGCTTCCCTGTGCTCCCCTGCTGCTTCCTCTTCCATGCCTCCCCCCTTCTCCCCACCTTTGACTTAACAAACCAGAAGTGAGAAGCAGCTGGAGTTTCTGCCTGCAGAGAGCCCTGGCTCTGGACACAGTAATTTTTTCACAGAGCAGCTTGCAACCCACTGGCCCTAAAATCAGTTTAGTGGGTCCATGGGCATTTTTAAAAAAAGTGAGATAAGAGTAGAAAAGAAAATATTGGACACAGGCATACTAAGGTTAGATATTGTTCTATGAAACTTGTTTTAACTTGACATGTCTGTGTGTGTGTGAGCTCTGATGGAGGGAAGAAGGGTGTGTGAGACCCAGTGCTTGGTGTGTGGGGAGGGGCCTGTGTGTGTCAGGTGCTGGCCCCCGGCAGTCCGGCTGTGGGGGGGGTGGCCTGGGGTGGTCCAGCTGGAGGGAGGTCGGGAGCAAACGCCCAAGGCTCAGTTCGGAGAGGATGTTGTTCTGGTGATTGCAACCACATCCCTCAACCCACTAAGCAGGTTTGAAATTCCTGTAAGACTTTTACCCTAGTGCTGAATGCTGTGCTTTCCAGAAAAAGGCTACCAGTTGTTGGGGCAGAGTCCTGACTCCAGATCCATGGCCTGTTTGCTCCTAAGGGCGCCCACAGACCCTGCTGGCCCAGCTTCGGGGGCAGGACGAGCGGGTTTACACTCTGTGCCTTGTTCCTAAAGGTCCAGCATCTCCTTGGACACATGTCTTCTCTCTCTTTGGCGAAATCCTCCTGGTCTCACTAGGCATCCACCTCTGGTTGACAAAAGATAGAAGCAGCAAGGGTCCTGGGATATAACCGGGCGCTTAACCTGCCGGTGAACTCTGCGTTGGCCCAGACTGTGGCCCAGTCTTGGGGTTCCCTTTGACTCAGACTTTTTGGACAAAATGGAAAGGTATGCCCAGCCTATTGAAATCTAACCATACCTTTCTGGTATTTCTATATTAATTTTAACCAGTAGGATTCTTTGCCCTTGACTTTTTGGGAGGATATGATTTAAATAGTTGACATCGGCAAGGTGCTGTCAGGCTGCAATCTTAGTTTTCGGTCCAGCCTTTGGACCCTTTGGGACCATAGGGTAGCACCTGGCTTTGGTTTGGCTGTACACTTGGAAAAGAACTTCCCGTGTACCACCTCATACCCATCCCAGGGGGCAGGTGCTGTTAGGATCATCTGTCTTACAGATATGAGATTGAGTGGCTGAGAGAACCGGTCAGTTGCTCATGGTCACAGCTTAGCAGGTGGGGAGCTGGGATGTGAAGGCCAGTGTCTCTCTCCAGGCCCCGAGCTCTTATCCCTGAGCTGTAGGCAGCACTTGGGAGGATCCAGGTGATATTTAGCACCCCCACTCCATGAGTTGCTGAGGGGAGGGGACAGGGGTCGGGCAGAAGTCCCACAGTGGCGCTTTCTTTTTGGCCAAGACACAGACCAGGACAGAGGGCCCTTGCCAGGTGTATAAAGAGAGGCGCCACGGTCCTGTGTTCCATTCGTGAGTTAGTGGTTAAGAGCTGAGGGTGCTTTGAGCTTTGTGTGCTAAGTCATTTCAGTCGTGTCCAGCTCTTTGTGATCCCATGGACTATCGCCCTCAGGGCTTCCCTGTCTAGAGGATTCTCCAAGCAAGAATACTGGAGTGGTTTGCCATTTCCTCCTCCAGGGCATCGGGGTCTAAACCGGGGCCTGTTTTGCCCAGCACATTGGCCACTGGGTAGTTCAGCTGCCCCACCTCCATCCACCACCCCCAGGCCTTTTGTACTCCTTGGCAGGGACCTGAGAACACTCATCACATGGGATTATAAGATCTGAGCATTGCAAAATCCCAGTGCTGGAGATGGTCACTCATCTGACCTCTCCGACCAAAGCAGGTGTCTGCCCCCACATCGTCCCCCGCTGTCTCAGCAGTTTCAAGCATGGGTGGGGGGGACCTTGATACCCAGCAGGCCAGAGTTTGCCATCTTCCGCCTAGGTCTCTGAGGTCATTAAAAATTAATGCTAAATCAGTACATGACTATGTAATAAAAACCCAGAAATGAACACTGTGGAAGTATTTGTGATGGAAAGTGAAGGCCTCCTCGTCATCTCCAGGGGTGAGCCTGTGAACCTTGATGGTACACACATCAGTCCATCATTTTTGTGCATATCAGAATAGGTGTAAATGTAATTCTTTAAAGTGATTTTATATGATAAATATATTTGTACCTTTTTCACATAGTATATACATCTTTTCATGTTATTAATAGTATTTGGGGAACCCTTCTCTATTTCTTTGTTTTATCTTTTCACACCCTAATAATTCTCAATTATATGGTTTGAGTGGTCCCCAATTTACTTAACCAAAGTCCTGTAGATATTTGTTTCTAATTTTCCTCATTATAATCAGGGCCGTAATTACTGTTTTGTGCATGGGTCTTGTAGCAGAATTGCTGGAGTTTGCTGGTGTGTGCAAAAAAGACAACAGCTGTTGCCACAGTGCTCACCCCGTTTATTACCCCACCAGCAGGGAGTGGTGAGCATTTGTTTTTTTCCCCATTCACCAGCCCTCAGGTTTTACAAAATGCTTTGATTTTGGACTATCTGAAAGGCCATCTTTGATTTGCATATCTTAAAATTATGAATAGAATTGAATATCTTCTCATACCTCATTGACCCTATGGACTTCTTTCTCTGTCAACTCTCTTTTGCTCATTATTCTGTTGGGTTGGTCTGAGGCCCTCTTAAATTAGTCTTAATATTCTACAGGTGAAGGAAATTAGTAAAGCAGTGGGGTTATGAGAGCTGTGGCTGGGGTGTTGAATTTGGGCACAAGTTCCACCAAAGCCATGTTCTTGACAGTTTTGCGAATCCTGGAGAAGGATTCTGCCAGTTTTAGATGAAATGCTGATGTTTCTGATGTAGCAGCGAGGTGAGAAGTCATGAGACCTCCATTACTTCATTGTGTTAGCAGCCCTGCCCTGGAGAACCATAGGAGACTGGGGTAACTGGTGCATTGTGCATGGGCTCTGTGCCCGGAGTGTGGGGCTCTCCTGCCGAGTGTGGGGCTCTCCTGCCGGGTGGGGCCCTTAGAGGAGGAGAGGAAACCTCCTGCGCCTTCTCTCTCTCTCTTTCCTGTGTGTCTGGAGTTGCTGTGGGTGTCCACTTTCCTGACGCATTTCTACGGGGTGACAGCTCCTTGCATCCCAGATGCACGCACTCCCCACGCTTCCTGTGGTACCCTGCATCCTGCAGGATGGCCTGCAGCCCAACTGCGATGGGCAGGACTGCTTGATGCAGAGCAGGCTTTGGTGCCGGGACACCAGGGCTGGCTGAATTTGCTGCTTCATCATTTTCAGGAAGTCTTAGTCTGACCTGCAAGCTTTTCAAGGCATCGCAAGCTTTTCTGGTGACCTTTTCTACTATTGGACCAGAGTGTCTCCTGAAAAACACTGGCCTGCCAGTCAAGTCCCTGAATCCCCACAGGCACTGATGGACACAGGAGTTTGCTCTCTTGTGTAGGAAGTTTCAGGCTTCCCTGATGGCTCAGTGTTAAGAAATCCACCTGCCAATGCAGGAGATGCGAGTTTGATTGCTGGGTTGGGAAGATCCCTGGGGTAGGAAATGGTAATCCAGGCCAGTATTCTTGTCTGGAAAGTTCCATGGACACAGAAGCCTGGCGGGTTACAGTCTATGGTGTTGCAAAGAGTCGGACATGACTGAGCACACGCTTGTCTGTAAGAAGTTTCTCTTAGGGGTCTGTTCACAATGGTTGGACTAACACATGGAGCATCTGCTGGTGGTCTCACTTGGTCCAGGCTGGCTGGGAGGGGAGGGACTAACCCCCACCGCCCCCCCACCGTGCTGTCACTGAGGCAGGGTAGGGGGCAAGAGTGGGGATGAAACCCCAGCACCTGGACTTGCAGTCTGGCATTGTTTCTCCTGCATCACTCTGCACCAAAGTCATACTTCCTTTTTTGTCATCTATATGTAATTTATCACCCTTGCCAGCTGATAACTATCAATGCATAGGGGCTCTGAGAAGAAGACTTCCTCTTTACCGTTAATAGAAATAGCAAGAGGAAGATGTGCTATTTATAAACCAATTTCATTTTCACATAAGTCATATTAGTCATCATATCGTTTTGGAATTTCTTAGGAATTATCTTTATTTTTTCATGCTTTGTATGAAAGCCAGCGTTTATCCCCATAACCTCTCAGGTGGATGTGGTCCTGGCCAGTCCCGAAGCAGCACCCGTCTGTTTTGTTGCTCAAAGCTGGGCAGACCTTGGATTTGGACCCCAGACGTGGGGGCACAGTTGAATATGCTCAGAGGAGATCAGCCAGGGGTGGTGAGTGGAGGCCCCCCACCGTCCCTCCGAGACCCGGCTCCGGTGTTAGGCGCAAGGGGTCATCTTCAGAGGAGGGAGACATCCCGAGGCTTCAGGAAGCCACAGGGAGAACTCCCAGGAGGCAGATTCTGTCGTGTCCTTGAGGATGAAGGGTCTGAGCGAAAAGCCAGGTGGCTTACATACTCCCAGTGACTGAGGCTCACTCTCCCAGAGCAAATTCTTCACCATTCACGAAGGTTATAGAGGACATCCATGTTCAGTTAGTTGTTTAATTACCGAGCCAGTTAAGATACAAGACTTTCAGTGTCTCAGGACAGGAATTAAGTCTTGGCTGGTGCCAAGCCCGGTGCTGGGCACAGGTGAGTGAGTGTGTGTCTGGGTGAGAGGGGAGTGGGTGTGGGCAGGAAGGTATTGGCCAGTTGCTCACCAGCCCTCAGAAACGACTTGAGGTGTAGATCTGGATAAAGAGGAGGAGAAGATTTTATCCATGGATATTCAATTTAGATGTTTTTTTCTTTTACTAGTAAATTATTTGCCCTTTTTCTTTGTTAGCTCAAAAGTGATGAGACCCTGTCCAGATCTGCATGAGGCATGGCCCTGATTGTCAGCTGGTGACAGGGCTCTGCCCAGCCTATGTACCCGCCCCCTGGCGTCTTCCGATTACCCGTGTGTGCCACCTGGAGAGGTGGGAGGATGAGACTGGTCTGGTGCTGCTTGACCCACCAGCGAGCACAGACCCTTTGGCGCAGGCAGACCAGTTTCCAAACTGGTCTCAAGCTCTTAAAATGTACCATCGTGGCTGAGTTTGGCCTCCCCATTGGAGAAGTGAATAGTTTTCACACTGCTGTGCGTTACACCCTCCCGTGTATATAATTTAAGGTCTGCGTGCTGCCCCGTATGTAGGTTGGACTGTCAAGTGTTGGGGAGCTTGACAGCATTGTCCCAGTGCTTGATAGCGGTTCAGTGTGAATTTGGATGGTGCGTCCACCTCACCCAGCCCAAGTTATATAAACTGTAACAGTTTCCTTCTCTGCAAAATGGGAAAATCTTATCCCTTGCATCCTTCTGATAACTAAGCAAACGATTTAAACTCTTTGTTACTATCACCATCTGGATGGTGTGCCAGCCGTAGTGGCGTGTGAAAACGGGCAGCGGATTTGAAGGATTGTGTCACACTGGCTTGCCGCCGTGCTATCGTTGCCTCATGCCGACCGTGAGCTCAGTGGATGTGAAGTCTCTCAGATGCACTTCTGTAACCAGAGTAGCTGGCAGGCCAGAACCTTGGCCCCCACTGGAGCAGTGGCTGGTTGGGTGTCTGGGGCTGCAGTCCTGTTGTTGATAACAGGAACGCAAAGCCAGGGGATGTTGCGTCGGTTTTCCAATCAGGACTTGCCCTGCGCGTGCCTCAAGCCCAGATTCCACACCTGCTGTCGGGGGAGAGGTGACAGAGTGCACGTTTGTCTCTGCGCACACGGGCTGGCTCCTGGAAGTGATGACTCATTCTGGGGACAAGTGTGCCAAAGACGTCTCCAGTCACAAACTGATGGAAGGAGGGTGTTTGACCTTTTAGGCCTTGAGGACTGTGGGGGCAGGTTTTGGATTTACCTTCTAAGCAGCCCTGAGGGTAAGGGTAGGCAGGGTGGGGTGTGGATGCCTGTGAAAATAACACACCCAGAGCCTACAACCGAGTCTGACTTATCTAGCCACTTGCTCAAGAAAGAAATGACAGTAACCATTCACTTTTTGTCCTGTGCTTTGCAAGGGCAAAGACTTTTTCAAAGTTATTATCTTGTTCAGCGCTTTTGATGACAGCTGGTAAGTCTCATCAGAGAGGCTGGGGAAGACCTGGCCTCCGGCACAGAGCTCCTCAGTGCTGGAGGAAGTAGTCACATCCGGGCCTCCTGACCCCTGTCCACTAAAAAAAAAATACATGCACAACCTAAAACCTGAGAGTTATGTTTTATTTGGTGACCTTACTGAGGGCTTCCCTGATAGCTCAGTTGGTGAAGAATCCCCCTGCAACTCAGGAGACCCTGATTTGATTCCTGGGTCAGGAAGATTTGCTGGAGAAAGGATTGGCTACCCACTCCAGTCTTCTTGGGCTTCCCTTGTGGCTCAGATGGCAAAGAATCCACCTGCAAAGCACGAGACCTGTGATGCCTGGGTTGGGAAGATCCCCTGAGAAGGGAAAAGCTATCCACTCCAGTATTCTGGCCTGGAGAATTCCATGGACTGCATAGTCCATGGGGTTGGAAAGAGTCACTTTCACTTTCACCTGAGGACTATAATCTAGGTGTTCCAGAGAGGAGGGGGAGGATCCAGGATATATAGGAGGTTTTTGCTGGGAAAAAAATATAGTTGAATATGAAAGATCACTCCTAATCACACAAAAAGATAGCCATGTCAAGTTAATGATTTCAGTGCTCATCTGTGTATAGGAAGGTGCAGGAGTCTGGCTCCTTGAAGTGATTCCCTTGATATGCATCTTAATTGCCCACAGGGGTATTCTGTTTTTCTCTATCCTGAGTTCTTCCCAGGGTGCACCGCTGGGCGGCTGCAGTGGCCGATGGCTTGATTGGGAGCAACGTTTGTTGTTCACCTGAGTGGCAGGCAGGCAGTGTTGTTTGTTTACTGAAATAGAAGGCAACATTTTTTTGTTGTTGTTCACACCCCTAATTTTGTGCAGTTTCTGTTTTTTTATAGACTAATCCTTATCTTCTGTGGCCTGTATGCTGCAAGAAATGCGTAATGACCCTGTTATCTAAACTGTGTTTGCAGTGAATGTTGTTTGGGGCATTGTCTCCATTAGTTTTGTGTTCCTGGGAGAGGACAATTCCCGTTTTCTTAATTTCTTCTAATTTTTGAATTTTAGCACTGCTCCCCCCATACCCATACCTGCTAAGCTACTTTGCGGTGGTGTGTGCACGTCTGGAATTTTTTGTGATGGGACAAAATAATTCCCAAACAAATCCCTCTCCCCTGTACGACCGCTCTCCTCACCCTCCAAACAATCCCTACAAGAATAAAAAAGCAACTCTAAACTCCTGGTTTATTGCTGGAGATAAAACTTGATTTCATGAAGTTGTTATGACCAAGTCATAGAATCATGAACTCAGAACCCCATTCTTGAATTCCCTTTACAGCCTCTTCATCAGATCATGGTTTAGACTCTTTGCATGCCCCCATTGATGGTGAGCTCCCAGCCCCACCCCCCAGAATGAGTCAGTTCTCTTAGAAGCTTGGTCTCACAGATTGTGCTTTCCATCCTGGCTCTGGAATGGCCTGTCTGTAATTCCAACTTTCTTTACAATCTCTGGTCACTTGGATAGTACTGGGATGCCTTGTGAACATGTGCTGAACGTTGTTATCTGGCTTTTAGAACTAGACGATTGCCATCTGTTTTGCTAAAGCAAAACTGATTTTTCTGTAACTGGGCCTCACGCATTTATTGGGCTTTCCTGGCAGCTTAGTGGGTGAAGAATCTGCCTGCCAACACAGGAGACGCAGGTTCAATCTCTGGGTCGGGAAGATTCCCTGGAGGAGGAAGTGGCAGCCCACTCCAGTATTCTTGCCTGAAAAATCCCATGGACAGAGGAACCTGGTGGGCTATCGTCCAAAGGGTAGCAAAGAGTCAGACACGACTGAGCATGCACGTTGGCCGTGTCACTCATTTATACCAGTTCTGTCCAGTGGGATGGGAAGGCAGCAATGTACTCAGCAGGACAGGGAAGACTAGGGGTTCCACCTGGGCCCCCATCCTCACTGTGGCTTACCAGTTGAGCTACCCAGAATGCCACACAAACCCGGTGCCCCAGTTCCTTGTTGGAAATGGGGTAGTGATGTTAGTTCTGAGTATACTTAGATCTTCATCAGATTAGTCCACCTAGGCAAAGGAGTTCCGTATGTTGTGAAGTGCTGTACAGATGTGAGTGGAAGCTTGTGTGGCCTTTCGCCTGGGATTTGGGAAGAAGTGACATTAGCCGGTAGTGGTTTGCTAAGGGCTTGTTTGCAGCATCTACCAGATGGATGGGTGCTGATGGCTTTGGAGTGTTCCTTGCTCCCCAAAGCTTCCCTTGTGGCTCAGCTGGTAAAGAATCTGCTTACAATGTGGGAGACCTGGGTTTGATCCCTGAGTTGGGAAGATCCTCTGGAGAAGGCTACCTACTCCAGTATTCTGGCCTGGAGAATTAGTCCATGGGGTCACAAAGAGTCAGATATGACTGAGTGACTTTTACTTCACTTGCTCCCCAAAGACAGCAAGCACCCGTCATGGTTTTCCAAGTTCATGTAAATCTTTTTCAACAAGCATCATTTTGTCTTCTCACCTCCGCTTATTACCTTTGGAGCTCCTGGTGGTTGTGTCAGGTAAGAAGGTTGCACTTCCCGGCTACATTTTGCAGCTCCCAGCAGAGCCTCTCGGAAAAACTAGGTTCAGTCTCAGGGAGACTGGGCCGTCGGACAGAAAGTTAACCTCATACATGCTGCAGAACTTGTTTTCTCAGAGAGCCTGAAATTCTGTTTCACTGTGGACGTCCTTTCCAAGATGGTCCTCAGGTTCGCCTTTGCTGGCGCGCGAGTGCAGGGAGGGATTTGTTTTCAGTACTTCTCTTTCGTTTGCTTCTCAGATGTTTCCTCATTTCTCTCTGTGTGATGACCTGCCTCCTCATTCGTCAGGAAAGCACTAGGGTATCGTGCCCACCCATGTGGCCGTGACCGCCCCGAGGTTGGCTGGGCCCCGGTAAGCAGAGCCCCCTGCCTCTGGCACAGCTCCGCACCCTCCTACCTGCCGCCGCTCCCGTCCTCTTCTGCCGTGATGGGTACCAGGAGGATACAGGCGTCCCCCCGTGCCCTGGTCCTTCACTCTGAGCCGTGCGTCTGTTTCAGTGATCTAACAGTAGGATGCAGGCAGCTCGGATGGTACCTCCTCTATTTCCACTAAACCAACGCAAAAGCGTCCCCAACCAATGAAGCAGTTTCACTTGTTGGAAGATAGTCACCGTATAGATTTAATTCAATCAGGTCATTTCAGAGGTACTTCACTTAACGGACAAATAAAGAGATAAGGCTCCCAGCAAATGCTGAAGAATGGAGTCAACAGCAGTCTGGGAAGTAATTAAAATGTGGGCATGTGTGGCCTCAGCATTTCCTGGGTCCCTGGGATGGGCCCAGTGCCATGTGAGGAGCTGGGCGCCCCGAGATGAGCAGGCCCCTCCCTGTCCTCAAGGAGGGCAGACAGCGTGGAGAATGGAGTTTCTCCAGCCGCTGGACAAATGCTGGCCCAAGTTTATCAGGTCTCTCCAGCTGGACAAATGACAACCTAGACAAGTGATAACCTGTGTTTTATCAAGCCGCTGCTCAGGATAGGAGGAGAGGGGATCAACTGAACAGGAGAGCCCCGAGGGAGGTTCGGTTCCCAGAACAATGAGTTAATGTGGGTGTGGAGATGGACAGAAGAGGCGATGGGACATGGATTAAGGAGTGACTCTTGTGGAGTAGAACTCTTGTGGAGCTTGAAGAGCTTTAAGAAAGAAGTGTCAAGGTGAGGAAGGTTTAACAAAAATGGTGATTCTGAGGGTAGTGTTCACTGAGACAGCTCTGCACTCTCTTTGACCTATGCTAAGGAGAGGTTTCTCAGCCCTGAGTCCTGACCCACTATCCTTCCTGGGGCGGAGTATCTCCAGATTGGATGTTGCCTGTCCTAACATCACATGTCTCTGGGCATGCCCACAAGATGAAAATGGAGAAACTTACCTTGTAGAGAATGTGCCTTTGATAATAGTCTTGTTGAGAGAACTAGAAGGGGAATTAATTAAAATCACTTTTCTACATTTGCATAATAAATGAATGGACCTGATTCCTGAATTTCGAGTAAGGAAATTTACTCATTGGTGGGCGGGGAAGGATGCTTCATTCTCAAGAACAAGAGCACAGATCAACATTTCATTTAAATTATGAAAGATGCCCTTCCACTTGCTAAGGATTGAAGAGTGCAGCCTTTATCTTTGGATGATTGGAGCTGGACCTGGACCTTGCAGGTCATCCAGGCCTGTATGCTCATTTGACAGATGAGAGGCTAGGACACAGAGCTGGTAATACCATCCAGTTATGAGCTTTCTCTTTCTTATGAATAAAAAATGCCAACCAGCAGGTCCTGAGGCCTTCTCAGGAGCCTTGCCAGCAGAGCGGTGACGTTGGCCTGGGTTCAGGACTGCGGTGCTGGGGAGCGGTTATTCAGGGGTCACTGCCATTCAGGGGTGGGCAGAGCCCATATGTGAGGGTGGTGAAGTTGGAGGAAGCCATGGGGGATGGGAGAGGGGCTCAACATAACCAAAGCCAAGGTCAGATTCCAGGTCGGTGACCTTGGGCATTTGCTGCATTGCACATTAGCTTGTCCTTCAGTTTTCCTACCTGAAAGGCCTTATACCTACAGGGTTATTGTGAGAGTCACGTGAATATGAGGCCATGTATATGACAGAAGGGGCTTCCCAGGTGGTGGTAGCAGTAAAAAACCTGCCTGACAATGTAGGAGATGCGGGTTTGATCCCTGGGTTGGGATGATCCCCTCGAGGAGGGTATGGTAACCCACTCCGGAGAATTCGTGCCTGGAGAATCCCGTGGACAGGGGAGCCTGGCGGACTCCAGCCCGTAGGGTTGAACACAACTGAAGTGACTTAGCATGCACACATACATATGACAGAAATTGTAAAAAAATGTTAATACTGCAGGCACTGCTGTCTCATGAGCCCAGTATGTTAAAATCCAGGTTGACCATTGTGGTGATGCTTTCTTTTTGTAAAATGACTCCCTAGAGAAAGTGTCAGGGTTATAAATAGTCCTTTTCTATATGGCTCAGAAAATGTCCCGCCTCCCCTTGTGCTTGGAGTTGGTTAACCTGCACCACTAAGCCAACTTAGAACGTGTGTGATTTTATGAATTTCGGTACCTGGGCCTTAGTGAGTGGTGGAGGCTGTGCAGCTGGGAGGCAGGTCTGTGCATCTGAATGTGTTTACTAAAGGTCGGCTTACTTCTGCATCTGAGGGAGGAAGTGTATTAATCCAGAGAACGTCATTTAAAGTTGTACCATGAGCCAGAGGACTTTCTCATGCTCTTTTCTTTGAGGATTTTGCTCACTGCTTCAGTCTTTGGCTTGTTCTGTTAGAATCAAATCAGTTCTTGTTTGCATGCAGGGCAGTTGACTGAGCACTTTAGTGCTTCAGTTTCCTTTTTTGGGAGCAGGGAAAGTCGCAAGCACTTCGCTTATGTTGTAGGGGTTGAGATGAGAGGCTCACAGAAGGGAGTTTCTTCTTTTTTTTTTTTCGGTAATAATTTGAAAGGACCAGGCTTGATCCTTGGCCTCAAGGAGAATCTGGCTTCACTGAGTGACATGAAAACCACATGGCAAAATGGACACACATCAGAGCAAGAAAGTTCACAGTTACAAGCTGTGTAAACGGAGGTTTGCCAGGGCCAGGTGGGCACACACGCACCGTGGAGTCATCGTAGGGACCCTGGATGGTGGTCAGCGTGGTCAGTCCCATGAGCTCCTGGTTAGATCTGCTGAGGAATCTAACCTGCTTGAGGGCAGGGAAACCGGCCGAGGGCTGGGGACCCGTCAGTCAGAAGTCACGTTGTGTGAGCCCTCCGTGCTCAGATGATATTTGAAACCACGTGGCCTCACGAATCCACCAAAGTGTACAGAGTGAAGGGGACAGAAGTATGTGGACTCGGCCCTGAAGTGGAGGTGCAGCTCGAGCCAGAGAAGGCAGGACCCAGCAGGGATAAGACCGTGAGCCACATCCCCAGGGGAGGCTGGGCCCGTCTGAGCATCTGAGTCCCATCAGGGCAGGCGACTGGCATCTTGTGGCCGAGTGAGGCCGTTTGGGCAGCTGGGCAGGTGCGGGTCACACTGGGGTGGCCGGTGGAGCCCCAGCTGTGAGGAGAGGACCAGGGCCCAGCGCTGCGGGGGCTCCCGTTGCCCCCAACGTTTGCCTTATTTCTCCCCTCACTGCCGCCCTCCAGGCTGGCATCTTTTCTTGTCTGCTTGGTCATCAGCAGCTGCAGATCGTCCTGCCTGCCTTCTCTGCCTTTTTGTAGCCGCAGTGCTCTTTCTAAGTCATGGAGGAAGTCATCATCTTGTGTTCTCGAGTCCCCACTGGCTTCCCATTGCTGCCACGCGCTGGCCCGTCTCCTGGCAGGTGTCAGCTCTGGTCCCCATCGTGCGTTCCCGCTGCAGGCGCACATCTCTCCACCTGCAGTGTCCTGTCCGCCTCCCTCTGCCAGTGAGCATCCCTGCCCTCCTCCCCGCCTGCTAACTGCCAGCTCCTCCACGATGGCTCTTCCCCTCCCCTGGACAGAATTCCCTCAGTTCAGTTCAGCTGAGCCGCTCAGTCGTGTCCGACTCTTTGCTACCCCCATAGACTGCAACACGCGAGGCCTCCATGTCCATTGTCAACTCCCGGAGTTTACTCAAACTCATGTCCATTGAGTCGGTGATGCCATCCAACTATCTCATCCTCTGTCATCCCCTTCTCCTCCCACCTTCAATCTTTCCCAGCGTCAGGGTCTTGTCAAAGGAGTCAGCTCTTTGCATCAGGTGGCCAAAGTATTGGAGTTTCAGCTTCAGTGTCAGTCCTTCCAGTGAATATTCAGGACTAATCTCCTTTAGGATGGACTGCTTGGATCTCCTTACAGTCCAAGGGACTCTCAAGAGTCTTCTCCAACACCGCAGTTCAAAAGCATCAATTCTTTGGTGCTTGGCTTTCTTTATAGTCCAACTCTCATATCCATACTTGACTACTGGAAAAGCCATAGCTTTGACTAGATGGATCTGTGTTGGCAAAGTGAATTCCCTCAGCGTCTCCTTAAAAGAGACAGCCTTATGGACGTGCGTCCTCCTTCTCGAGCCCAAGTCCCTCTGAGGAGAGGGGGCCTGTCTCTTTTGAATCTGTCTTCCCAGCATCAGGCCCCTTGCAGAGTAGCAGCCCTGGATGTTTGCTCAGGAGACTCCAGTGGGTCAGCTGTGCAGACAACCTGAAGCCCGGCACAGATATCCCTCAGAAATGTGAGAGCATGGGGCAGGCAGGCAAGGCCCAGGGTGGAAACTGTCCAAAATAAAAGTAATTTTTTTTTTTCCCTTCTCAAGGAAAAATAGTCATTTGTCTCTAGTAATATTATTAAATACCTACTGTTTTTGGGCTTCCCTGGTGGCTCAGCTGGTAAAGAATCCACCTGCAATGCAGGAGACTTGGGTTCGATCCCAGGGTTGGGAAGATCCCCTGGAGAAGGAAAGACTACCCACTCCAGTATTCTGGCCTGGAGAATCTCATGGACTATACAGTCCATGGGGTCACAAAGAGTCAGGCACGACTTTCACTTTACGTCACTTCACTCTTTTTGATATGGTGGGGAATATGAAAGATTTCACGTACAGTCTCTCTTCTCAAGAGTCTTGAGATTTGGTTTGTAAAACCTGCACATGAGTTAGAGCAAGAACTGTAAGGACGGTGTCAACAGGTACTGTGGACTTGGAGAGGAGTGCCCCAGGGATGACTGAGACTAAGCCTTGCCGGGTGGCCGGGGTTTGGGGTGGGGGTAGCTGAGTGAGGCGTGGGAGTCCCATTTCGGTAGAGCAGAATGCCCTGAGCAGGGTGTGAAGTCAGGCATGCAGTGCGCACACGTTCATCCTGACTGGCTCTAGAGAAAGTATCAGTCGCTCAGTTGTGTCTGATTCTCTGTGACCCCATGGACAGTAGCCCACCAGGCTTCCCTATCCGTGGGATTCTCCAGGCAAGGATACTGGAGTGGGTTGTCACTTCCTTCCCCAGGGGATCTTCCTGACCTAGGGATGGAACTTGTGTCTCCTGCATTGCAGGCAGATCCTTTACCATCTGAGCCACCTCTGGAGCTGAATTAATTGCGTGTGTGTCTCGCTCGTGTCTCTGTCGCCCAGGCCCAGACCATGAACTACGTCGGGCAGCTGGCGGGCCAGGTGTTCGTCACTGTGAAGGAGCTCTACAAGGGGCTGAACCCCGCCACCCTGTCGGGATGCATCGACATCATCGTGGTCCGCCAGCCCAATGGGAGCCTGCAGTGTTCCCCCTTCCACGTGCGCTTCGGGAAGATGGGGGTCCTGCGCTCCCGGGAGAAGGTGGTGAGTGGCCTGAGGGCAGGGGCCGCGTTATGTATCCGGAGCTCCTCGAGGACCCTGACAGTTAGCTCTCCTTCGGGAAGGCTGGTCCCTAAATTGGCAATTAACAACTGTTCTCGTTATCTGTGACTGTGTCAATTTCTCCAAGATTTATAGTAGCATAAAGCAACTGTTTATTGAAGAAGGCAATGGCACCCCACTCCAGTACTCTTGCCTGGAAAATCGTATGGACAGAGGAGCCTGGTAGGCTGCAGTCCATGGGGTCGCTAAGAGTCAGACACGACTGAGCGACTTCACTTTGACTTTTCACTTTCATGCATTGGAGAAGGAAATGGCAACCCACTCCAGTGTTCTTGCCTGGAGAATCCCAGGGACAGGGGAGCCTGGTGGGCTGCTGTCTGTGGGGTCTCACAGAGTCGGACACGACTGAAGTGACGTAGCAGCAAAGCAACTATTTATTAAGCCCTTGTGGGGAGGAGTCTGGCATGCAGGAGCTGGCTAGTTTCTGCTCTTTGCTGCCTGGGGCCTCAGCTGAAGACTCGGGGTTGGAGGCTGGACTCCTCCGTGGATGCTCTGGCTCACTGGGCGGGTGGTCCTCAGCTGGACTCTGAGCTGAGGCTGTTGTCCAGAACGCCTCTGTCCTCTCCACGTGGCCTGGGCTTCCTTACACCATGGTGGCTGGCTGCAAGGGCGAGCCTCTTGCAAGGGAGGGAGCCAGGCGAACTAGCTTCAGTAGTCACTGCTGTTGTACTCATCTCACTGGGTGATCACAAGCCTGCAGGGATCCAGGGGATGGTGGAGCCTGCAGGGATCCAGGGGATGGCGGAGCCTGCAGGGATCCAGGGGATGGTGGAGCCTGCAGGGATCCAGGGGATGGTGGAGCCTGCAGGGAGCCAGAGGATGGTAGAGGCGGGGAGTAGACTCCGTTTCTTTTTCTTTTTCTTTTTGGCTATGTTGTAACGTATGGGATCTTAGTTTCCTGACCAGGGATCGAACCCATGCCCCCTGCATTGGAAGCGTGGAGTCTTAGCCACTGGAGCACCAGAGAGGTTCCCTAGACTCCATTTCTCGAGGGACCAGATTGACCTGTTGAGATTAGGGACTGAGATATTTGGGAATGTATGTAACTGAAGTGTGTGTAGAGACCTGGGCATTCCCTGTGACGTTTCCTGTCGTGGTGAAGTATGTTTTTCCTTCAGGTTGATATAGAAATCAACGGGGAATCTGTGGATTTGCACATGAAACTGGGAGATAATGGAGAAGCATTTTTCGTTCAAGAGACTGATAACGATCAGGTAAGGACAGCTGGGTGATGCTTGCATGCATGCTCACTCAGTTGTGTCTGACGCTTTGTGACCCCATGGACTGTAGTCCGCCAGGCTCCTCTGTCCGTGGGATTTCCCCAGCAAGAGTACTGGAGTGGGTTGCTGTTTCCTCCTCCAGAGGATCTTCCAGCCCAGGGATCGAACCCGAGTCTCCTGCCTTGGCGGGGAGATTCTTTACTGCTGAGCCACCTGGGAAGCTGGGTGGTGATGCTTGCTTCCTAGTTTTGAGCTTTGTGGGACGCTTCTCTGGGAGATACAGGAGAAGTGCAGGTGCCTGCTGTGTGGGTGAGGGCGGAGGAGGAAAGTGGCTTTTCCGTGTACCAAGGGATCGAGCTGCAGGGTGGGTGTGTGCTGTGTCCACACAAGACACATCGGTCCCCGCCTCCTCCATTTGCCAGGAGGACAGAGGAGCTGAAGGATGCTGGCCTGAAGCCATTATCCAAAGCGTACAAGTTACACCTGTGTGTCAAGTCTCGAATGGCTGAGTGCTCTCAGTTTTGCTTAGTGAGTGACCAGATCACATTAATTTTTTATTCTTAAAAACTGTTTAACAGCTTTATTAAGATAGAATTCTTATACCATGTGATTTATCCATCTCAAGTGTGCAGTTCTGTGAATTTTAGTATTTTCACAGATACATGCACTGATCACACAGTCAATTTTAGAGCTTCTTCATCACCTCAGAGACAGGCTATCCCCTCCCCTCTCCCCAAGTCCCTAACTCCCCACTACCCGGAGCCCTCAGCAACCACTAATCTACTTTCTGTCTATGCTGCTGCTGCTGCTAAGTCGCTTCAGTTGTGTCCTACTCTGTTTGACCCCATAGACGGCAGCCCACCAGGCTCCCCTGTCCCTGGGATTCTCCAGGCAAGAGTACTGTAGTGGGTTGCCATTTCCTTCTCCAGTGCATGAAAGTGAAGAGTGAAAGTGAAGTCGCTCAGTCGTGTCTGACTCTTAGCAACCCCATGGACTGCAGCCCACCAGGCTCCTCTGTCCATAGGATTTTCCAGGCAAGAGTACTGGAGTGGGGTGCCATTGCCTTCTCCGTCTGTCTCTATAGACCTCCGTAATCTGAGCTTTCATCTGAATAGAATCTCATGGTTTGTGATCTTTTGCTCCTGGCTTCTTTCATGTACCATAATATTTTCAAGAGTCACCTGTATTGTGTCTGTGTCCGTACTCCATTCCTTTATTTGGCTGAGTAATACTCCACTGTATCTATAGACCATGTTTAGTCTCTTTTCATGTGTTGGTGGACACTTGGGTTTGTTTCTACCTTTTGGCCGCTGTGAATAATGCTGAGTACAGGTTTTCATATATGCATATGTTTTCACTTTGGGGAGTTTGTACCTGGGAGTGGAATTGCTGAGTCATTTATTTTTATTGTGCAGTTGCCAAGTCGTGTCCAACTCTTTGTGACCCCATGGACTGCAGCACGCCAGGCTTCCCTGTCCCTCACCATCTCCTGGATTTTGCCCAAGTTCATATCGATTGAATCGATGATGCCATCCAACCATCTGGTCCTCTCTCACCCTCTTCTCCTCCTGCCTTCAGTCTTTGCCAGCACCAGGGTCCTTTCCAATGAGTTAGCTCTTTGCATTGGGTGGCCAAAGTATTGGAGCTTCGGCTTCAGCATCAGCCCTTCCAAAGAGTATTTAGGGTTGATTTCCTTTAAAATTGGCTGGCTTGATCTCTTTGCTATCCAGGGGACCCTCAAGAGTCTTCTCCAGCAACACTGAGTTTCACACTGAGGAGCTGCCAAGCTGTTGTCCAAAGCCGCTTCGGCATTTTCTGTTCCCAGCAGCAGTGCACGAGGGTTCCGATCTGTCTGTAGCCTCATCCTTACCTTCTCTCTGGCCTTGTGATTCTAGCCATCCCCGTGGGCGTGAAGTAGTATCTCACTGTGGTGTGGATTTGCATTTCCCTATTGCCATGATGTTGAGCACTTCTTCACATGCTTATTGACCTTGTGTATGTATTCTTTGGAGAAGTGTCTGTTCAGATCCTTTGATCATTTTTTTATTGGGTTATTTGTCTTATCATTTGAGCTGTAAGAGTTCAGTATATAGTTCAGAAATAAGTCCCTTTTATGATTTGTTAAGGGATTTATATGATTTATAAGAGAGATGATTTGTAAAGATTTTCTTCCATGATGTGAGCTATCTTTTCACTCTCTTGATGTTGTCCTTTGAAACACAAAACTTTTCATTTTTGATGAAGTCCATTTTATCTGCTTTTTCCTTGTGGCTCATGATTTTGTTGTCATATCTAAGAATCCTTTGCCAAATTCCAAGTCATGAAGATTTACCGCATGTTTTCTTCTAAGATAAACCATTTCTTTTCACTCTTTCATTCACTGAGAAAGTCGCTTTGAAGGGATTTGATGTAGTGATTCCTCAATAAAATCCTCTTGAACTGGTTCCTTTATGGGAAGATAGCCTGGCTATCAAGGAATGGCTCTGAGTAGCTTCAGGCTTTAAAATGAATATCCACAGTTTCAATCTCAGGACAAAACCGTCCCAGGCTTTGCTTTCTTTCAGTCTCCCTGGAGGTGTGACCTATTACCCATCCCTCCCAGCCTCGGCCTCACCTTCCAGGTGTGGATTTTATACATGTAGTACATGATTTCATGTTCTCTAAGCCTCTTAATTTTATTTGGTTTTTGGCTACACCAGAAAAACTTTCTTTAAAAATTATTATCATCATCTTAATTCAGTGTGTATTAAAAATACACGTACGCATTCTCTTTTACACACACACACTGGAGTACAAAATTGAGTTCAGTTCCCAGGGTATTATAATAACTACAAGCCAAGTTTTTCCTCTTTTCCCTGGAAATTTCAGACCATGTTGAATTTTGGCAGTCTGAAATGACTGAAAATTACTTCGCTTTCTTATAATCATGAAAACGCAGGATTCAGTACAAAGTGGCATTTAGTGACAAGTTGACTTTATGACCATCTATCAAATCCTGCATTTGGTTGCCCTGCACTCCTCATCGCGCCCTTCCACCTGTGCTTGGACCCCTGAATTAACGCTGGCAGGTTGTCAGCACCGTCCCAACCCTTAACCACCCGCCCCCAGCTAACCTGGTTCCTTCTCGGACATGTTTGCTGCCCTTCAGGAGGTGATCCCCACGCACCTGGCCACCTCCCCGATCCTGTCGGAGGGAGCCTCGAGGATGGAGTCCCAGCTGAAGAGGAACTCCGCAGATCGGATAAGAGGCCTGGACGCCAACATGTCAGCCCAGGTCTCCCCTCCCAGTGAGACCCCGTCGAGCAGCTCTTTAGTGAAGAAGCGCAGGAAGAGGAGGAGGAAGTCGCAGCTGGACAGCCTGAAAAGGGACGAGAACATGAACACGTCCGAGGATGAAGACATGTTCCCCATAGAGATGAGCTCGGACGAGGAGGCCGAGCCGCTGGACAGCAGTAGGTAAGTGTGGGGGACGGAAGGGGCGTGCTAGGTGAGTTCAGTGTTTCGGATGGCCCTATTTTTTTTAATTGATGTATACCTGATTCACGGTGTTATGTTAGTTTCAGATGTACAGCAAAATGCTTCACTTAGATGTGTATATATTCCTTTTCAGATTCTTTTCCATTATAAGTTATGATAAAATATTGAGTAGAGTTCCCTGTGCCATGTAGTAGGTCCTTGTGAGCTTCCTATGTTGCACATAGCGTGTAAATGTTAATTCCAAACTCCTCTCCCCTGCTTTCCCCTTTGGTAACCATGTTTGTTTTCTATGTCTGTGCTTCTATTTCTGTTTTATAGATAAGTTCATTTGTATCTTTTTCTCTTTTAAAGATTCCACATGTTAAGTGATATCATATGGTACTTGTTTTTCTCAGTTTGGCTTAGTATGATAATCTCTAGGTCCATCCGTGTTGCTGCAAATGGCATTATATTATTATCTTTCAAGTCCGAGTACTATCCCACTGTATATAGGTTCCACATCTTCTTTATCCGTTCATCTGTTGATGGACCTTTGGATTGCTTCTGTGTCGTAGCTGTTGTAAATAGTGCTGCTGTGAACACTGGGGGGGCAGGTATCATTTTGAATCATGGTTTTCTCCTCTTTGCCCAGAGTGGGTTTACAGTAGAAAGATTTTTATAAACATTTCCCCCCGCGCCCGCCCCTGGCCACACACACAGAATTTCTTATTTTTCTGTTAATGCATTTAAGACTGAATTTTGGAATCCTGCAGGCCCGATTCTAGAGTCACATGAAGATGGGATGGACGTTGTAACCAAGACAGGATTGATAATAGCCTTGGTGATAACTCCAGCCTTCCAGATCAGAACCAAGAAACAGGAGCTCAGGAAGTGAATACTTCATTCACAAAAAAGTTGTTTCAGAACCTCCTTATTCTCACTTGAGCACCAACTATGAGCCCGGCAGTTGGACCGATTGATAGCCGGGGGCTGACCTGTGATAGACTGAGGGCCATAAATGAATCTAGAACGTGATCAGTTTATCCACAAGCAGACTTTTCCTTTTCAGTTTTCATGAGGCCCAAAGTTGAGTTGGACATGTATTTTATTTTTCTTTGCTTTTAATAGTGTGGTGAAATTCTATTTCTGTGAATTACTATTTTGGTGAACAGTGCCAGTTTTAAAAGCCAAACTCATTCAGATTTTTATGCAATTCAATGTAATTTATGATCACTGTTTTTGTGTCTTGTTAACACAGAAGAAGGGGGAAGGATGGATAACCGAATCACTTTAGTGTACATGCGAACCTGACCCAACATTGTAAATTAACTGTACTTCAGTTAAAAAACAAAAGGAGGAAGAAGAAACACAGGATTCACCCCCTGCTTTGTTATTTAGAATTTTTGTTTTTCTAGCTCACATGTAAAGGCCTGTGGGCAAGTTGCTTTACCTGACTGCGGCCTCTGCTTTGCTGTGGGCTCAGAAGCGGATGGTGGTGGTGGCTGAGTAGCTCAGTCTTGTCCAGCTCTTTGCTGGGTGGTGGTGGTGGCTGTTCAGTTGCTCAGTTGTGTCCGACTCTTTGCGACCCTGTGGACTACAGTATGCCAGGCTTCCCAGTCCTTCACTATCTCTCAGAGTTTGCTCAAACTTATGTCCATTTAGTCAGTGATGCCATCCAACCATCTCATCCTCTGTTGTCCCCTTCTCCTCCCGCCTTCAGTCTTTCCCAGCATCAAGGTCTTTTCCAATGAGTCAGCTCTTTGCATCAGGTGGCCAAAATATTGGAGCTTCAGGTTCCACATCAGTTCTTCCAATGAATATTCAGGACTGATTTCCTATAGGATGGACTGGTTGGATCTCCTTGCTGTCCAAGGGACTCTGAAGGGTCTTTTCCAGCATTGCAGTTCGAAAGCATCGCTTCTTTGGCTCTCAGTCATCTTTATAGGAGGGTGGTCAGGCTTATTACAGTCACCTGCCCTGCATGGCTTTTAATTGCAGAGTTTAGTGTCAGATGTTTGAGGTCACATCAAAAACAGAGATAGGTGGCCTCTGCATGGGTGAAATAGTGAGTCGTATTTCTTATTAAAGCGTGCTGTGCCTGAAAGGAGGTAGATTTGCAGCCATTGTGCAAGTATAAGACGCGATTAGTTGTGTCATTTATTTATTGTGCTGGATGAAACATTGTCTCCGTTTGGCCATTCAGAGATTTGGTAGCTCAGTCTTGCATGGCAAGAGTTTTATAACCTCTGGGTCCAGTTTCGGGTGCCATCCACCTCTCAGGCTTTTGTGAGATGAAGTGTGAAAGATAGATCTGTAGGGCCTACAGTGTAACTGGGCTTCCCTGGTGGACAGTGGTGAAGAATCATCCTGGTAATGCAGAAGATGCGAGTTTGATCCCTGGGTCGGGAAGATCCTCTGGAGGAGGAAATGGCAACCCACTCTAGTATTCTTGTCTGGAGAATCCTATGGATAGAAGATCCTGAAGGGCTGCAGTCCATGGGTTCACAAAGGGCTGGACACGACTGAACGACTGAGCTCACACACACATAGTGTAATTAATGATAACAAGCAGTGTGGTCATCAGGCCCCTGTCTAAGTCCAAGGTCTTAAACTTAATCGTTTTCCAGTTATAATTGAGCCAAAGCGTGAACACACGAAACATTTCTCTGAGTAACTTTTTTCATTTCTACTGCCCAGAATATGCCTGGGGTTATACCAGGAGATCATGTTGATCTACAAAGCGTTAGAGATAAGGAGAAATGGAAACTTGCCTTTATTATGTATCTATCAGTAAAATCTCTTTGACTTTGATGTTTTTTGTTTCTCTTTTTCCAGAACTCTTCCTGATGATATACCTCCATTCCAAGAAGATGTCCCTAAGGAGAGCCATTCCCCTGCCATGACTTACCCTCAGTCAGCCTCTTACCCTAATTCCGACAGAGAGTGGTCACCCAGCGCCAGGTGAGTGGCTGGTGTGTGTCCATGTGTTTCCCTGTCCTGGTCCAGAGGATTCCGAGTCAGTCACAGGAGGCATGTTTCACAGTGAAATCTACATTAAAAAAATGAATAGAATTAGAACCCCCCAAAATTCAGCTTATGCTAGAAGGTACAGATCAGGATTAAACACAGAACATGAGCAGATCATAAACTTCTATCTAGTAGCAAAATCAAACCGCAGATATGAAAGGGAAACCACGTGTTAAGTTACATAAAGCTTATTGTCAGGGGGAGAAAACAGTGACGGCCTTTTCGGATACTTATCCCTAAAATGGGATTTCAGGAGCAGGGCAGCTGCATCAGGGGCCCTGAGGTCATCTGGGGCTGTGAGAATGATGCCGTCTTCCCCTGCTGCCCTCAGTGATTTTGGTTTCCCTGAAATGGACTCTCAGGGGCCATAGACTTCCAGGATGAGGTTGAAGAACCACAGCTGCTCAGTGTGCAGAGAAGACTCTCAAACATTTCAGGCTGTGAAGCCTGTGAGGACACGTGAGCCCTTCTGAGCAGTTTCTAGAAGGACTAGGCAGGGGACAGATCTGAAGCATGTGGGGATGATTATCATCCCCGTCGGGATAAAAATTGGTTCTTGGGTGGCAAAAAAAAGTCTTAGATATTACAATAGCCATGTGACCCCCCAAAGGGGGATAGTAACATAAGCAGACGTGGAGTATATTCAGGGCATTGCAGTTTCATGGTGGAGGGAAGGCTGTTAGGAAAGAAAAGGTCTCAGGGGTCTGGCGAGACTGCAGAAGAGATGGGCGGCACTGGTCTAGGTGACAGTGACCTTCTTGGGTTACACGTGCCCCTAACGTGTCAGGTTTGCTTCTGGTGTCAGAGCCCCCACGTCCTGGAACATGCTTCCGGGCTTCCCCCCTGAAGTATACACCTCTCCCAGTTCCAGTTTGACTGGAGTGACCTCATTAATGAGACTGCATGGTCATCGCCATGGAGTCATGGAGAGAAACAGATGCATCACACGATCTGACCGTGAGTGGACGTCAGCCAGGGTGGGACTGGAGGCCTGTGGAGTCCCCTCCCAGGGGTCTGTCCATCCTCAAGCCAGCCCTGTCCAGTAGAAACATAATGGTAGATACATATGTAATTTAAAATTTTCTAGTAACCACCCTTAAAAAGTGAAAAGAAACTGATAAAATTAATTTTGATGATTTATGATGTATTTATTAAAAATTATTTTCAAGTAATCAGATTTTTTTTTCCCAAGTCATTGTTTTGTAAAACACTGTGGAACTGTTTCACATTCTCATTTTCGCAAGCCTTTGAAGTTGTGTATCTCAACATGTACAGACCCTCTCAGTTTGAACCAGTCACACATCAAATGCTCATAGCCCTACGCAACCTGTGGCTATCTTATTGGTCTGTATAGGTATAGACCTTTCTAGAACCTCATACATTCTCTCCTGCGGCCTGTGGAGTTATAACCCTAAGGAGGAAAGTACATAAGTACATAGTACTTTAGGAAGAAAATTATGTGGAATATTTCGAAGTCACTAATAGGTAGAAAACTCTGTTCAAACATTGTACATTAATTTTAAGCATTTAAAACAAATCCTTTAAACACAATCCTGAACATGTTTCTCTGTCTTCTCTGTTTTGCTCTATGAGTCCAGAATAATAACCGTGTCAGGTGAGGTGATCTGACCACGGTTAAATGAAATTACAAATTAGAATAAATAGACACATATCTATACTTGGGTTTATGTATTTTCTTTTAAGAGACAATTGCCAGCCCAGATTACCGAACCTTTTGGAGTATGTCATTTGATTAGGCACTAAACTTGGACCCAAGAAAAGCAATTCATTATGGGCCTGTGGATGAAACAAAGTGAAATGGGGGTCTTGGCACTTTTCTGTTTTCATGGTTAAGAAGATTGTGTTGATTTCTCTGGGATTTCAACATGTGGTCCTCTGCCATTGTCAGCTACCCGAGTACCTTCACCTTCTCATAGTTGTTATTGTGAGAGTAGTCAAATAACTGATAAGACATTTTATTTCATTGAATTGACCTCTGATTTCTCTTTCTTTTAATGTGGATCACGTGGTATGCCGTAGCCTGGTAGATTGCAGGAGGCCCCCCCCTCATCTGGCGGTTGCGGCCGAGGGCGGTCTTTCTAGCTCTTGCCCTCCACAGTCTTCCCACTTCCACGCTTCGGAAAGGTAGAGGGGTTATTTCCCGCTGTGGATGTCTTTATAATAAAAACTTTAACTCTTATAAATAAGTAAGTTTTGCCATTAACCAAATTACTTATGTGGAGAATCCGCATAGATTTTTGGAAGTGAAAATTTTGATCTAACCCTTACCAATTTATTTATCCACTAACCAAATTACTTATGAAGAAAACACATATAGATTATTTCTTTTCCTTTCATTTTAAGCACTTGTAGATGGTTATATTTTTTCATTGTACTAAGTTTGACTCTGGAAATTAGGGTTAAGCATAGAGTCCTTTCTAATTTTGTGATGTGTTTTGAAAAATAGAATAAGGAATTGAAAATTGGGAATATGATCTTTGTGTCTGGGGTTGTTCAACAAATAAGTTTACAAAACTTTTTTCAGATATCACTTAAGCCTGTCTGCCTGCCCATTTAGTCACACAGTCGTGTCCGACTGTGACCCCATGGACTAGCTCTCCAGGCAAGAATACTGCAGTGGGTTGCCATCCCTTCTTGAGGGGATCTTCCCGATCCAGGGATTGAACCCAGGTCTCCTTCACTGCAAGCAGATATTTTTTTTTTTTTTTACCATCTGAGCCACTAGGGAAGTCCCATCATTTAAGCAAAGGAGAGTTATTATTGTAACTCAGTAAAGAGCTTATAGACTTTCTGAGTAATATGATCAGATGTGTCCACAGTATTGTAGAATAGAATTTTGGAGAGTAGCGTAGGATGGACCTGAAGGTTCAGAATCCTAGGTTAGCATAGGATGGACCAGAAGGTTCAGAATCCTAGGTTAGCATAGGATGGACCAGAAGGTTCAGAATCCTAGGTTAGAGTTTTCATTTGATGCAGAAGCCATAGGTTCCTGCCTCCATTCCCTTGGAATTGCTCACACTTTGATCGCCTGCTTTGTAAAAAACTTCAGTGAAGCTGTGATTAACTTCTGCCTGGGAAACTGTTTTTCTTTTTGAAGAACCAAGTCTTGGGGTATATTTAATACTTCCCTCCCAGGTTATGGGTGCAGAACAAAGGCCATTTTAAAATGAGGTCAGCTAAGTTGTGAGCAGTTATATAACTGATGTGCCTAAATGGGATTTCAGCAAAAATGCCAATAGCGATTATGGCTAGTAAATGCATTATTGATACAGATCGGTCAGTGTGACCTTGAAGCTTACTTTTTTGAACGACCTTTGATCTTGAAAGTCTCATATTCGATAATGGGCAATTTTGGAATCCTCTTTCTCATCAGTCACACTCAATGTCAGGAGTCTCTTCCCTCATTTATATCCCATCTGTCTGAATTCCCTCAGCACTCAGCACAGATGGTGCATGTGTATTTGGGTGCAGTGTCTTTCTGTGGGGCTGGTGTGGCTGGGGGCACGTGATTGAGGGGTTGTGCGCCCGGCGTATGGATCACACAGGGCTCCGTCCTTTTTGAATCTGAATTTGCCCGCCTCAGCATCTTGATGGCTTGTAGCTTTCATCACAGGATCAGATGTTAAGGATTCTGGATTTGGGCAGGGTGATGGAGACCTGTGTTCAGTGTTTACATTCTCCTAGAGCAGGGATCCATAAACTACAGCCCGTGGCCCCAGTCTGGCCCACTCTCTGTTTCTGTAAAGTTTTATGGGGCACAGCCAGTTTGTCCACATACTGTTTGTGGCTGCATTTCCACCACCAGGGCAGGCTCGAGTTGTTGCCGCAAAGACCACATAACCCCCAGAGCCTGGAGTATTGCTGTCTGGCCTCTTATAGAGGAAGTTTGCTGACACTTGGCTCATGAGCAGGCTCAGTCTAAAGGGCTTTACTTTAGTGCAGTGGATACTGTTCCAGAGAATTGTTATAGCAAAATAAAAAATGTGTTCCTTTTAAGCAAACAGTTTGAGGTTTGGGTGCTGCGCTGATGAGGGTAGGAAGCCAGTTAGGATGGGTTTCCCCCTTGATGCCTCTGGAGAATCATCCAGGTCAGAACTGTCGGCACAAGGGCCCCTTGCTGGAGGCCGCAACGCTCCGTTTGCACCTTTCATCGTCCTGAACATGTAATTCTGGACACCTCAGTGCCAGAAGAGCCTTGACCCTCAGGAGAAAAGCAGAATTAGGAAACTGGAGGAAGCAAGAGCAAGGAGATGATAAACAGTTTCTCTCTCAGATGTCTGGAGGGCCCAGAGTTCCTTCTCAGGGGGGCAGCTTTCTGAAGGGCAGTGTGTGTGTGTGTGTTGGTTACACACCACAGTACGCGATCTCAGGCTCCTCCTGCCTCTACTTCAGTGTGAAATGATGCAGGGGAGCATTGAATCTATTTGTCTGAAAGGCTGAACTAAAGAGAGCCAGCGTCAGTTTAGCCATTAAGGGTCCCCATCTGTCTGAGACAAGCTCTGGTTCATCTACGAGCTTGCCTTGTCCCGACAGGCAAGTTCTGTCCCCTCGGAGCTGATGTCTGACTCAAGCAGATACGTGAGACCAAGCACATGATGTGAGGTGCTTGCGAGAGCCCATGTGAGGTGTGAGAGAAGGTGGAAAAGGAGATTTGCCGGGCTTGCTTTCTCATGTCATTAAAACTGTTGTCTGAAAGGAAAGGGTATAGGAGATCAAAGACTGAAATAATCAAGTGGGTCTTTTTTTCTCATCCATACGTTGTTTAGAAGGCTCCAAGAATTTTATACCTAAATCGATGGTTTCTGTGGTTGGACAGAAGTAAGACAGCTCGGGTCTCAGGAGAGAAAAATATAGAAAAAGTGGAGACCCGAATGCAAGTCACAACCACTTAAAAAATCGTTTGAGAATTAAGCCTCGTGCTGTGTTTTTATAGGAAGAGTCTTAGCAAATAGGAATCTGGGAAGTATTTCTTGAAGATAAAATATTTTGCAGAATCTCAGCTCAGAGAGCCCTGCACGTTAGTGAGTTACTGGTGGCATCCAGCATTTGTGGTAAAGTTGACACATGATCCACTTCCTTGTTTTCAAAGCCGGTGCAGATGTATAAATATCTTCAATATAGGATGTGATGGGTGCATGTCCGTGATGGCCCAGACCTATTTGCAGCTGCATGAGAGTTGAGTTTGGTTTAGAAATTGGGCTTGCCAGGAGCCTTGAGGTCAGAGAGAGGCCTACAAAGATGGCAGCGAATTGTTTTCTTCCCTTTTCCATTTCATCTCTTTTTTTTCCATTTCCCCCTTTTAAATGCTACTTCTCATCTTTACTTGGAATTTAGCAGCAGGCTGGGACAAGGTTACCCAAATGGGGAGTGCCTTTCCCGGGTGTATTCTGTCCACTCCTGGTGGCCACAGAGGGGATAGTCACAAAGCTGTGGTCACAAGGCAGTAGTGTGTTGGGGCCGTTTTCTAGGTTCTCTGAACCATGAATGCTGGGCACAAAAACATTTCCAAAGTTTCTCTTCCCAGTTTAATCTTCCATTTGTGTTTCCTTAAGTCCTTCAGTTTCCCGACCCTCAACACCTAAAAGTGATTCAGAACTGGTCAGCAAATCTGCGGATAGGACAATGCAGAAGAATAATCTAGAAATGCTCTGGCTCTGGGGAGAACTGCCCCAAGCCACAAAGGTAGGTTTTTTTTTTTCCTTTCTCATTTCTGCCATCCATCAAAGGTAGTTTCTGAAGACATGAAATAGTCACAGTCTTTTCTTTCAAGACATTTTATTTCACCTTCCAATTTGTTATAAGAATCTCGAACTATATGATGGTATTTCAAGCTGGGTATTTGTAAATACTGTAAGACCCTTAGAAGATGATACCACCTCTTGTATCCCCAGTAAATCTTTGTGATGTGAATAAATAAATGAGTGAGTAAGTGAAGAATGAAAGCATTTTTGGGATAACCCAAAGAGACAGCTCTTTGGAGAGTAGATCTGTTGAGGCTGAAGCTGTGGGTTCATTCCCTTTCTAGGTTATATTTAGCTTTCATGGAAAATGCTGATTTCCCTGCCTATAAGTGGTCGTGCTGACCCAGCCAGCCATCTTTACAAATGCATGTCATCTGTTGCTGGAGAAACGGCTCAAATGTGCAAACCCATCACTTTGGCAAAACAGTTCCGGCCACAGATCCACTATTGCATTGTTTTCTTCTGTGCTCGAAGCTGTAGGATCAGATGCAGAAATGCATACCCGCTCCCCGCTTTCCAGCCCACAAGCTGTGTTTTGATTTCTGTTTGGATAAATCTTTTCCATAACTGGAAATTCCTTGGAGAGTTAGCGTCAGAAATGCCCTTTTCCCACTCATGGGAACCAGCCACCAAGTCTGCCCTTGTTCACTCACGTTTTGGGGGTGGACTTCATTGAACTGTAACACACATGCAGAGAAATACCCTGATCCTGAGTGCCAAGATTGAAACATCTTCACACAGGTGAATGTGTCCACGTGACCTGCACCCAGACCAGGACTAAATCAGAACTTAGAAGCCCTCTGACCCTTTGCAATTACTGTTCTGACGCCTCCCCCCCCAATAATGATAAACCCAATCTTGACTCTAATAGCAGAGATTAGTTTTGCAAGGCTTGTCCTGTTACCATGTGTCATAATTCACTTTCAGGACCTTGATCGCCCTGTGGTGTGAATACATTCCCCTTTCTCCTGCTGGACATTTGTGTTAGACTGGTGGTCTCATTCACTCACTTACTGACTCTCTCCCATTTGGCAGTTAATGTTTTATATGAAAGTTCACTTGCTTTGGAAATACTATCCGTGGTCTCCAGACCTTTTGGCAAGTATGGGAGTCCCCAGGTGCGCCACCCCCTCCCACCCGCCAAGGCTTCACTGTGTCCTTTACAGTTGTGCCTGCCCAGGGCCCTTTGGTTGACTCGACTCTTCTCTGACCTTCTCTCTCTCCCTCCCTCACTGCCCCTTTGATCCAGTCCTCGCCACACAAAATGAAAGAGTCCAGCCCGTTGAACAGCAGGAAAATCTGTGACAAAATGCACTTCCAAGCCATCCACAGTGAATCTTCAGATGCGTTTAGTGACCAGTCGCCAACACTTGTCAGGGCGTCTCCGGTGCAGCCGCTGCTGGAGCAGAACAAGCCGCAGACAGAGATACAGTTTGTGAACGAAGACGACATCGAGGCTTTGGGAGCAGCAGCGCCCCCTTTACCCACGATCGAGGAGCCCAAAGCCCCTTCTGCCAACACTGCCCCAGTAGCTGCGAGCAAGACGGATTCGCCTTCCAGGAAAAAGGGTGAGAAAGCCGACGCTTCCCAGTGCCTTTCGGTGCGCTGGGGGCTCTGCCCACCACAGCCTCTTCCCCTGGCCAAAGTTCAGGATTCTTCAGAGGGGAGACAGGATATCTCTCTTGTTCAGTCCCTTGCCCTTTTGCTGGATATGTGTTTTCTCAGAATTGAGTTAAGGAGGCCTCAGGGATGGTGCAGTGATCCACCCCCTCAGCCCTCCACTGTACAGGTCAGGGATGCTGGGGTCCCCCATGCTGGGGTCCCCCATGCTGGGACTGCACCACACACTGATGATGAAGCTAGTCTGCACCCTGCTTTCCTTGCCCCTGGTTTCCCTCTAGTGCATTGCCCTGTGTTAATTTCTGCATACCACGTGTCACTGTTTCAAGTGATTACTTGTTTTTTTGCCTGACTTCCGTACTAGAACATACGTGCTCTGTGAGGTCAAGAATATTTCTGTCTTTTTACCTGTTTCCCTGGTGTTTCGTACAGTGGTTGGTGCATGGTGGGGGCTCCATACATGTAGTCAAATGCCCACCTGGCTGCCTGTCCGGACCAGTGACAGGAAGCCTCATCTGTTAGCCACATGGCTTTGAGCGCGGTGGTTCTAGTCTGTATGAACAGATGATGTAATTCTTTGGCCGCAGTAAACTGGAAGGCTGCAGTCTTGGTGCCCAGGGGCCAACGGTGTACCATTCAGGAGGCTTCAGAGTACTGATGGGGAAGTGCTCAGTGAAAGCTTTTCTGTTTAGTGATAATAATAACAAAACCAGTATCAATAATAATAAAAATAACTATCACCGGGTCAGTGTGCTGAGTGCTTAGTACCTCTCAGGCCCCTCCCAGCTGGGGAGCTGAGGCTCACTGAAGCTACCCGGCTCACTCAGTGGACCCTTCTGAGCAGATCTGCACCATGGTGCTCTTTCTAAAGAGGCTCAGGAGTCAGTGAGGTTGCATCTTAAGCACGGTGCTCTGACCTGACCCATGTGCCTTTTCAGACAAAAGAAGCCGACACCTGGGGGCTGACGGCGTCTACTTGGATGACCTCACAGACATGGATCCTGAAGTCGCTGCCCTGTATTTCCCCAAAAAGTAAGAGCCTTTTTTATGCGTCCTGTTGTTTGTCTATGTTAACCTGGGAGCCGCTTTTTCCTTATATTTGGTTAGAAAGTGAGTGAGAAAAAGCTGCAGGAGTCCCACGTTTTACCGTGAGGAGCTACCGGTCAGAGCATGGACCCTGTGTAGACGTGAGGGCACGGCTGTCCCCCCTCCTGGGACGGCTTCTGAGCCGGGGACACAGGCTCGCGGCCGTCTCCCCGGGTACACCAAGGTGATGTTGCAGCGGTCAGTGATCCTCATCCCAGATCGGCTATGCACAGCCCTGCCCCTCCGCAGGGCAAGCCCCTGGGGCCTCGGGGCCGCCGTCTGGGATTCCCATCGTTTGTGGGGAGTCCTGGCTCCGCAGAGGGCGTCACAGGATGGTGGCTTCTTGGGACGGCATGCTGTCTCTTCTGTCAATTCCAGTGCATTTGGGAGAAAAACGCAGGGAGGCGTAGGGGTTTAAGAATGGTGGTTTCTCCTCCTAAGGTCACTCAGGTAGCTCGCGTGCCTGCCGTGGCGCCTTAGTGAGGGTCTGCTGGACGGCGTCCTTTGTCCCTCTCGCTGCCGCGGGCCCCTGACATCTGGGTGCGGCGGCCGCCCCCCAGGCTCGGGCAGTCCTCCTCACTGCCCCTCGCTCTCCTCTCCGCCAGCGGAGACCCTTCTGGGCTCACGAAACCCGCCAGCGACAACGGAGCCCGCTCCGCCAACCAGTCCCCTCAGTCCGTGGGCAGCTCTGGCGTCGACAGCGGCGTGGAGAGCACGTCGGACGGCCTGAGGGACCTGCCGTCCATCGCCATCTCCCTGTGCGGGGGCCTCAGCGACCACCGGGAGATCACCAAAGGTACCGCGCGGCCGCCGCCGGCTTTGAGCCGGCAGCGCCCCCTGGTGGCCGCCGGCTGGACCGGCCCGGAGCCCCGGCTCCTGGAGGAGCGCACGTGACTCCGTGTGGCTCAGGACCCAAATGCGGCGGCTGGCTGACCGCAGTGTTCTGCAGGGCACACACACACACAGAGACACACACACAGACACACACAGACACACACACACAGACACACACACACGGCCCCAGGCGACAACAAGGCCACTGGGGTCACCGATTGCCAGGCGTGTTTGAGCACAGCTTGTGCCCGTCCTGCAGTGGGGTGGAGCCCGGGCGTGGTGGCGTAAAGAGTGCGTAGCAAGTGTACAGAAATGCTGGAGGAGGGAGGAGTGTCTGAGCGAGCCCTGGACCCTTCCTGGCTGTGTCAGAAGGGTGTCTCAGGGTTGGCTTAGGGGATCTGAGTTAAATCATAGTCCCCACCCTATTTTTATCCCTAGTTTCCCAGGGTCTCATGCTATTTACATGGTAAGGTGGCCCCGATACCTCCAGAGAGTGCAGTCAGCCACTGCACTGATGACCCCTGGACCAGGTGGCCCTAGGTGTCCCCACCTGCTTTAGGCAGGTCACCGAGCTTTCATTCATGACTTTGTCCATCCTCGTGAACACTGGCGAGGAGGTGGGTATGGAAGGTCACACCAATGACTGTGACTCAGACCCGGGTGAGCATACCTGAGCCCGGTCGTCTGCTTCTGCAGGGGCCTGTGTTTATGGTGTTTCCCACGCCTGCTCCCGTGTGAACACATGTGCCCTGATTAAGGGTGCTTGTCCCCATCCTCTGACTGCCCCCATCTCTCTTCATTTCTGCACAGACACAGCCCCCAAAACTAACTGCAGGCCCCTTGACAAATAGATTTGATAGGATTGTCTGCATAGCTGGAGGCATAAGCTCTCAGAAGATAATTGTGAGGGAGTGAAAACAGGTCTGGTGTTTGTACTAAATCTTCTTTGTATTCCCCCCCCTCCTTTGCCTTCACAGATGCATTTTTGGAACAGGCCGTGTCATATCAGCAGTTTGCAGACAACCCTGCCCTCATTGATGACCCCAATCTCGTGGTGAAGATCGGAAATAAGTAAGTTCCTTCCGAAAGTCATTTCAGCCGTTGTGTGATACCTGTTCAGCTTCAGCTTCTCAGTAACCCTTAGAAATGTATAAACTTAAGTCTTTGTTAAAAACCTATTGTTGTCTCTTCACTATTGGCAAAATGCTGCATCACTTATATGGTTAGAACGTTGATGTAACTGGATCCTGTGGGGCTTGCATTCAGCTGCACCAGATTTTACAATGGGACGTGTGACGTCACAGCTCTGGCCTCTATCACAAGATAGACCATGCACCCACCCCTTGAAAGCTTTGTTGTCTGGGGTCAGGGATGTGCACGTATTTTTACAGGCTGCTGGCAAACTTTTCCCCATTAGAGGAAGCCACAGATGTTTACGTGTCAACTGAGGGTCCTCGTTTCCTTTTCCCTGAAGTGTGGGCCAGAAATGCTCCAGCACATCAGTGGCTTGATGCCCAGTGGGGCATGGGCTGCTCTCAGCTGGCCTCTGGCTCACCTGCCATGTCGTTTGTCCTATTGCCACAGTGACCGCTGAAGGTTTGGCTGGAGGAAGGGGTTCTGCAAGGGTGGGGCATGTGGCAGCTGACCTGGGGTGTTTGCCACAGTACTGGGCTCTTTAAGGACCCTCTGAAGGTCCAGAGCCTCACGTGACCGCTTCTCAGGACATTAGAGGTCTGAGCCTTGGTCTTCTGACCGCTTTTCCTTGTTTCGTGTCAGATACTATAACTGGACGACAGCGGCGCCTCTGCTCCTGGCCATGCAGGCCTTCCAGAAACCACTGCCAAAGGTGAGCTTTCCCATGAGAAAGAAAAGGGGCATGAAAATGATGGCTCGCTGAATCTGGGGGGTTGGAATTTAGCTTTTATTTTAGACTTCCCTGGTGGCTCAGACGGTAAAGCGTCTGTCTACAATGCGGGAGACTGGGTTCTATCCCTGGGTTGGGAAGATCGCCTGGAGAAGGAAATGGCAACCCACTCCAGTACTCTTGCCTGGTAAATCCCGTGATGGAGGAGCCTGGTAGGCCACAGTCCATGGGGTAACAAAGAGTTGGACACAACTGAGCAACTTCACTTTCTTTCATTTTCTTTGGAAACCATGAGGTTAATTACACTGTGCTGGTTGGAAGTTCACGGGTATAAACTGCAGGGGTCTCCCTTGCACTTTGAGTGTCCTTCTCCCTTCTCTCATCAAAGCAAAAGCTCCCAGTGGAGGCAGCGCCAGACCGAGTCCTGCCTCTCCAGGATTCCTGTCCCCGCACCTGCCGTGCCAGGGACACAGATGGGGGCAAAGCAGGTGGATGCTGAGCCCAAGGGTGATGAGGGGAGAAGGATGAAGGAGGGGAGCAGGGTAGTACTATACCAGACACCAGGTGCCCACACTCGCATCAGGCCTGGCTCAGCCAGGAAGCAGGCTAGGGGCCGACTGGCCAAGGAGGAGCAAGCGGGCAGCTACTGGCTGCACCTGAGAGCAGGCGAGCAGCTGCAGAAAAGAGCCAGGTGACAGGCAGATGCCCTGCAGCAGCCCACCACGCCCGTGTCCTCCCCCTGCCGGTTCCCCAGGCCCCACCTGGAATTGATCGCTTTCCAGCATTGGGTCTTTGTTCCAAATGCTCCGTTCTTTGGGCTGCAGAGCCCACATCTCACACTTGCATCCTTCACACGCTTAGCAAAGGCTTTGTGCTGCTGTGGCTGCTGTGGCCTGTCAGGCAGTGCTCATACCTGAGGGTCGTGCAGGCCTGTTTTGACTTTGTTTAGCTTACGTTCTCTCCTTCGTGGCTGTGTGTGTGTGCGCGTGCACACATGCTTTGGGATTGTGACTGCATCTTTCGTGGAGCTTTATCTGTGAGTATTCTTTGTGGACTGAGCTGAGGGCCTGTGCTCCAGAGTGGCTTCTGTTTTGTCCTTGGCAGGTTCTGTACAGTGTTTGTGGCCCAGGACAAGTTTTTCTCTTACATGTCTCAGTTCTTACAAATCAGTGAGAAGAAAGACCAGTGCAATAGAAATTTACTGATAAAGGCTATATAGTTCACAGAAAAAGAAATACACATGACTCCTGAACTTAAAGAAATTAGTCTTTGTGGTAGGCAGCCTAAATATTGTACAGGTTGTCAGTAATTTTGGGGACTCTTTTTTTCGGTGTTTATTTAATAATAGAAATTATTTTTATGCAGAGACTTCATCAATCTTATCTTTTGAGGCTGCTAGGTTTTGTATCACACTTGGAATGGCCCTGCTTCCCATTTCCAAAACTTATGAAAATATGCCCTGTCTTTTCTTCCAACATTTTCTTAAATCTTTGATCCATCTTGATTTTATTGTCATGAGTTGAGGTATCAGAAATGAAATCTTTTTTTTTTTTTTTTCCAGCTGGTTATTGAATCAGGATGCTTTGGTGGCAGGAAACAGAATGACCACAAGTGACTGGAATAACAGGGGTTTATTATTTGACATAATAAGAATCTTAGAGGTTGGTAGTTTCAGGCTGGATGAAGCTGAATGAGCCTCTCTGATTTTCCTAGCTTCCCCTTTATGATCCCAAGATGACTGTTTTATCCAACAGCACCTCATACAAGTGTCCAAAATAGAAAGGATGGAGACAGGCTTCTCACATTTAACTGGCCACAGTTTGGTCACATGATCACCTCTCAGCCAGTTGTTGACAACACAATGGAATGGCCAAGAGTGATGCAGAACAATCTAAGTTTCTCCCCCCAGAATTGAGCCTGCCTTCATGGAACATAGTGCAGTCTGATTCTTGAGCAGAGTTTTGGCTGTGATGGTGAGAACCAAAGAGGGTGTGGTTCACCCAGGGAGTCAGCTGAGAGGGTCATGGTTGGCTCCCTAATTATCTCCATACCTTTCGTTATATAACTCTCTACCCATTGATATGCAATTACAACTTTATCTTATATTACATTCCCCTGTGACTTTAGGTTTATTTCTGGACTGTGTCTTCTGTTCTAATAATATGTTAAATTATGTCCCAAGACTGCATTCTTTTACTTATATATATTTTAAATATATTTTAATATCTAGTAAAGCTTATGCCTAAGCTTCCCAGGTGGCACTACTGGTAAGAAACCCACCTGCCAATGCAGGAAATATAAGAGACATGGGCTCAGTCCCTGGGTTGGGAAGATCCCCTGGAGGAGGGCATGGCAACCCACTCCAGTATTCTGAAGCGACATAGCACACACACATGCCAGGCTTATGCCTACTTATTTTCAGTTTTCTTGGCCATTTCTGTTGGTTTTATAAATGAACTTTACAACCAGTTTGTTTAGGTTTGAAAATAATCCTGTTTTTTTTTCTTTCAAATTGGAGTTTTGTTTACTATATGGATGAAATAGAAATAGGAGGAGTAGGGTAATCGACATCTTTGTGAACTGTCCTGTTCATGAATCGAGGGGCATGATTGGCTTGGTCAGTGTATTCAGGTTTTCTTTTGTGTCAGGTAGGGATTCTTAAATGATAGAAAGAAGGACATTTCAGGCTAAATATGTGAATTATTTATCTTTCCACTTACCTGCAACTTGTTTGGTTGAAAGACAATTCTCTCATTACTAGCTGAGGTGTTAGTGCCTGCTGCTGCTAAGTCGCTTCAGTCGTGTCCGACTCTGTGCGACCCCATAGACGGCAGCCCACCAGGCTCCCCCGTCCCTGGGATTCTCCAGGCAAGAACCCTGGAGTGGGTTGCCATTTCCTTCTCCAATGCATGAAAGTGAAAAGTGAAAGTGAAGCCGCTCAGTCGTGTCTGACTCTTAGCAACCCCATGGACTGCAGCCTACCAGGCTTCTCCGTCCATGGGATTTTCCAGGCAAGAGTACTGGAGTGGGATGCCATTAGTGCCTGAGAGTTCTATAAACCAAAGAAGGGAAATTAGATAATATTTACTTTGGTACTTGAATTAGCCTCAAGATGACTATTTTGTTCTTTAAAATGTGTAGAAAATTATTATTATTTTTTTAAGTTTATTGAAGTACAACTGATTTACAAAGAATATTACTAATTAATATTTAATCTCCTATTCAACTTGCATTTATTTAGGACAACAGTATGGATTTCCTTTTTAATACTTGAGCTTTTAAGTCAAATGCATCTATGAATATTCAGTTTGCCCAAATTTGGAAATTTACATCTACTAAAAAGATCCCCACACATTTTACTTTTTGTTTAAAACTGTTTACCTTGTACCTCATGTTAATCATTCCATTTTTCATTTTATAATCATCTTATTGAGAATAACAGTATCTTAATCAGTAAACCACTTTAATTTGAAAACTTGCTGTCTGACTAATCACTAATGATTTTCAATGCTTTCTTTTTCTGTTGTTGTTGTGTTGTATTTTATTTGTTGTTTGTTTATTCCTTTAACATCTTCTTAAGTCTTCATGCCTAAGTTACCTTAATGTAATTTTGGATGCCATTAGGTTTTGCTTCTCGAAAATTTTTAATCCACAAATAGTATGTCGTGTTTTCTCTGATTTTTCTTTGTTTTTTTTTTTCTTTCTTTCTTTTTTAAAATCTTTAATTTGCATGTGTGTGTCTTTTGGTTTGAATGTGCTAAGTTGATCCTTTTTTTGGTTCCATTATTTATGTTACCATCCATTTAAAACAGGCCACGGTGGAGTCTATCATGAGGGATAAGATGCCCAGAAAGGGAGGAAGATGGTGGTTTTCATGGAGGGGAAGAAACACCACAATCAAAGAGGTAAGCTTGGAAAACACAAGTGTTTCTGCCTGGCTCAGCAAGGGCTCGTGTGTCAGTGAGCAAACCCGTCACACTGAGCCAGGGGCCAGCTCTGCCTCCCCGCAGGTGAAGGCAGCTCAGAACAAGGGGAGGTGGAGAAGGACCTGGATGGGTGGGCAGAGATGGCCTCACTTCCTGGCTCTGTCACCTCTCAGCTCGGAGAGTGTGTCACTCCTGCTCTGGAACATTTCTTCATCTACAGAAAAAAGAGATTTAACCTGATTTTTTTTTTTTTAAATGTTTAAGTAAAATATCTTCCTGTTGCTTTGATAACAGTTTTAGCAAGGCAGACTTACAGCGTAGACTGATTCCTGTTAGTCATTTCATGTCAATAGCATGTCTAAAATATACATGACTTTGGTTTCTGTTTCTATAAACCCTTATACTTTTCTTCAGACCTTTGCCAGCCTCTCAGCCTATTTCTGGAAGTACTTTCTTTCTTGGCTTCCATATCTGTGTGTCCACCTGCCCCCCAGCCCCCTGCCCCAGGGGCTGTTTGTCCTCAGGCTCAGCTGCTGTACAAGTGGGTCCTCAGGCTTCCCTGCTGGTGGTTGAAACAGTAATGAATCTGCCACGATGCGAGAGACCTGGGTTCGATCCCTGGGTTGGGAAGATCCCTGGAGGAGGGCATGGCAGCCCACTCCAGTGTTCTTGCTTGGAGAATTTCATGGACAGAGGAGCCTGGCGGGCAGGGCTCGTGTGTCAGTGAGCAAACCCGTCACACTGAGCCAGGGGCCAGCTCTGCCTCCCCGCAGGTGAAGGCAGCTCAGAACAAGGGGAGGTGGAGAAGGACCTGGATGGGTGGGCAGAGATGGCCTCACTTCCTGGCTCTGTTACCTCTCAGCTCGGAGAGTGTGTCACTCCTGCTCTGGAACGTTTCTTCATCTACAGAAAAAAGAGATTTAACCTGATTTTTTTTTTTTTTTAAATGTTTAAGTAAAATATCTTCCTGTTGCTCATGATAACAGTTTTAGCAAGGCAGACTTATAGCGTAGACTGATTCCTGTTAGTCATTTCATGTCAATAGCATGTCTAAAATATACATGACTTTGGTTTCTGTTTCTATAAACCCTTATACTTTTCTTCAGACCTTTGCCAGCCTCTCAGCCTATTTCTGGAAGTACTTTCTTTCTTGGCTTCCATATCTGTGTGTCCACCTGCCCCCCAGCCCCCTGCCCCAGGGGCTGTTTGTCCTCAGGCTCAGCTGCTGTACAAGTGGGTCCTCAGGCTTCCCTGCTGGTGGTTGAAACAGTAATGAATCTGCCACGATGCGAGAGACCTGGGTTCGATCCCTGGGTTGGGAAGATCCCTGGAGGAGGGCATGGCAGCCCACTCCAGTGTTCTTGCTTGGAGAATTTCATGGACAGAGGAGCCTGGCGGGCTACAGTCCATGGGGTCACAAAGAGTCAGACACAACTGAGCGACTAATACTACTACCATTACGGGTTGTCTTAGAAACCTCTCTTCTTCAAAGACTGCCTTTTATTCCCCAGGCAAGCTCACCCACGCTTATACAACGACTCCGTTTTTATTAACCAAGAAGATATTTTATAATTCACATTAATTAATCAAATACCCAGCTAGGTAGATGTCTCCACTTGGATGCTTCAGCTCTTCAAACGCGTCATTTCTAAAATCAAACTGATGATTTTCTTGAGAGTTCTTCCTTTGCTGGACCACATTCAAAAAACGATACCGCTGTCTGTCCATAAGCTAATGCTTCCTTTTTCCCTCACCCCTTTTCAGTTTATCATCCAGTATGTTGCTCTCATTTTCCATTTCTCTCCATCTTCACCCCCCAAAATCTAGGCTGCCATCTTTTTCCTAAGATTGCTTGAAAATGGTCCATTTGTATCCACTCCTGCCTTTTCTTCTTCCTCATTTTCTGTAGTTGCCTTGGTCTTTTTAGGGTAATAGTCCAATTTATATTACTCCCTTCTTAAAAGCTTTTAGTGGATTCCCAGATTCTTAAAGACCAAAATCCTTAATATGGTCCACAGGCCTTGTGTTTCCTGGCCCCTGATTCCCTGTAGAGTCTCATCTTCTGCCGTCTCCCCCTGCCCTCTCTGCTGTGGTGTAGCTTCTACCCCAGGACCCTTGCCTGTGTTATTTTCTCTGCCTGGTGTCCTTAGGGACCCCTCTCATCCCTTTCACTTAGTTATCTAGCATCTTAAATGGCCCTTTCTTAGCAGGTTGATCTGGTTTGCTGTTCTCTGCCCTCATGGCCCTGCCTGTGAACTTTTCCTTCACAACTTTTGCCAGCATTTATAATTATACACTGATTAGTGTGGCTGTTTGATTAACCCTCCCTTCCCTTCCAGACCCTAAACTCCGTGAAAACAGAGACCATGTATGGCTTTGATCCCTGTGGTCTCCCTAGGACCCAGATGGACCCAGAGCAGATATTAGAGGGAATGCTGATCATACGAGGACAATAGCTGAGTTGGTTATTACAAGAGTGAAAAAAAAACCTCAGACGCCCAGTTTGTTTATTTCATTACTTCAAAGGGAAAGAGTCTGTTGGAAGTGTTTTTACCAAGATGACACTGTTTTGGGGCGTTTTCTATTAGCATCCCTGAGCTTTTCTGACCATCTCGTTTCCTCCAAGAGGGTATAAACACGTTATAGCTAGCATTCACTTTACTTTAGAAGACTTAAAGTGGAAAACGCCTTTCTGATTCCTTTACTAGAGAATAGAACGTTCTAGAATTTAGACCAAAGGCTATTTTAGGGACCTATTTTTTTTTTGTAGAGTATCTAGAGTCTCGTTAGTTGGAATTGAGGGAAATGCCAGCATGAAATGAGAAAGAGTTATGAAATATCTCTTAGAAACACTAAACACATTTCAGATAGACATATATTTTTGAACAAGTCTAATAAAGAATTGTTAATAGCAGTGGCTAAGTTACCTGCCTCAATAGATAGATTAAACATTACTGGGCCTCTTTTCACATCATTTATCTGCATGCTTATAAAAAGCTAAAGAATTTTTGAAAATAGCTTGGACCCATCATATATTAAGCTAGTCACCGTGTTATATTGTTTATGTCACTCATTTTCTTTATCAACATTGAATGCATTAACCTTCCTCCAGATCGAATGACCATAGATAAGGAGATGTGACTGTAAAGCCTTTGTCCCTTGACACGTCCGTCTGGCCTGTGATGACTTCCTGCGATGTCTGCTGGCAGGTGGATGTCTTCTCCCTCCCCTGCCTGCTGTAGGCCAGGCTCTGGGATTATGTGTAGCGTCTCTGTGGTCCTTCCGACACCGTTAGGAGCTGCATGTCATCACCCTTGCCTTGCTGGTGGGAAAAGGAAAACTCTGAAACATTCCATCACTTGCCTGAGCTTTTTAAGCCAGAGAAACAGGACTAGCCCAGAGCTCTCAATATTCCAAAGCGCTGGCGGTACATTAAGGGAGCATCTTCTATTAAGAGCATGCGGGATTGAGAAAGAGAATGCGTCCATGTTTTTCTCAAGCAAAATATGGTGTGAAAATATTTTCAGGCATTTCTATCAGCAATTAGAAGAAAATATTTTGAAAGCCCCCGCGTATCCAAGCAGCCCTTGATAAAGCATTTGCATAAGCTGCCGTGATTATGGAGCCTTGGTTTAGTGCCACAAGCGCTTATGGAAAACAGACTTATTTTTGTAAAAAATGTTTCTCAGCTCGATTGTAGACTACAGCTAAGCAGAGGAATAACTAGGACCCTCCATCCTTGGGGGTGGGGTGTGCCACTGGGGAAGGCATTGGGGGCCTGCCCTGGACTTCAGGGAGCCCCTCAGGGAACACCTGCTGTCACGCAGACGCTTTCCCTTTGCTGTGTCCATGATTCTTTGTCGTCTTCTTCTCCAGGAAAGTAAGCCAGAGCAGTGCCTGGCAGGAAAGAGCCACAGCACCGGGGAGCAGCCGTCACAGCTGGGCATGGCCACCAGGTACAGTGCCAGTCCTCTTGGGATGTTGTAGCCCCTGCCTGTGTCCAAAGTCAAGGCACATGCCCCACAGACACTGATAGGGTTCACCGCATTAGCTTGGGCCTTGAATGTAGACCGATCTCGGTTGCAGGCCTGGTGCTCTGTACTCAATGACCTGGAGTAATTTACTGAAATTGATCTTCTCATGAATCAGATGGAAGCACTCCATAGATACTGACTTTCCAAAGTAAATGAGATAATGTCACAAGAACATTCCTCATGGTCTTGGAACATGAGGAACAGTCTGCAGAAAGTAATAACAGGGGTTGTGGTGATAAATAATGATATGGGTGATATGGGGATGATGTGAAAACAAGTGCCCCCTTTTCAGGAGCTTGCCTTTCTGTATGGTTTAATCACTTACCAGGACTTATTATGTTAAGTATTGATAGGGATTCATATTAACTTGGCCTAGGAGACATTAGAGTTTGACAATACTTATCTACATTAGTAGTGTTTTATCTTCAGGGTAACCTGCTTGTTAGGTGTTTTTGTTTTGATGCTATGGGATTTGAGGGTAACTCCTCTGAGGACAGTGCCATCAGCCACTAATTTGATGGTGTTATTATATCAACATTGAGTGATCTGATATTTTATAATAACTTTACAGATGACCTCGCCCTTATATAGTATTATTGTGTTTAAGAGAACCAGGATTGCATTTCTTATTTACAGGCAGAAAATTCTGACAAAGTCATTGAAGGCAAGCTGCCTACCTCCGTGCTTTTATACCTCGGAGGCCAAGCCAGTGCCTGACTCAGAGTAGGCATGCCTTAAGTGTACTGGTACTGAGCCAATGAGATTTTCCCAATCTGTTGTTTCCTAGGGAAGGCGGGCTTAGCTGTCCAGTCCTTGACTTCCTGGCCATAGCTCTGTATCTGAAACGATGTCATTTCTAGAATGCATTGTTGAAACTAGAAACGCATATAGGTATCACGAAGGAGACAGTCTGATTTCTTTGTTGTCCTCTGTGTGAGAAGAGTGTGTAGGACCGGATAAAACTGCATGGCGGGGCTGGCTCTCAGCTGGGCTGTTTTTGGAGGACACCCTTTCTGTTCCTCCTGATGGTGCCCGGCACAGCTCCTTCCCACCTGCCCCTGTGCAGGTCTGCCTTGGAGAAGGGAGAAAGGTTGGTGCGCTTGTTTGTTTCTTTTCCGTTCTTCACCCTCCGTCTCTGGCTTCTTCTCTGGGGAGGGGCTTTCCAGCATGATTATCTGGATACCTTCCTGACCCAGAATTTTTAAAAACAATATTTATTTATTTGGCTGCACTGAGTCTTGGTTGCAGCATGCCGAATTTTGGTCTTCATTTTTGGCATGTGGGATCTTTTTTTTTAAATTGTGCCATGGGAACTCTTAGTTGTGGCATGTGGGATCTAGTTCCCTGATCAGGGATTAAACACTGGCCTCCTGCATTGGGAGCACAGATTCTTAGCCACCACACCACTAGGGAAGTCCCCCGACCTGGAACTTTGAGTGTACCTTGAGTGAGTTTGGAAGGGAGAGGGCAGGTGTGTTCAAGATGGAGCTCGGGCTAAGAGTGCACAGTCCTGTGCAGGTAAGGCAGTAACCAGGTAGGAAGTCAGTGGGTTTTCGGTAAGTAGTTGTTTGAAACAGCAGGCTGTACACGGCAGGCTTGGGAGTCAAGCAGTTGGCTTGGAGTCCTGGCTTTGGGCAAACTCCTTTCTGAATCTGAGCTAAGGAACAAGTATGATGTCCATGCCGAGAAAAGCTCGGGCAAGGAGACAGGAGCAGAGATGCCACCCTTCTGTCCCGAGCAGTTTAACCGAGCAGTTAAAACTGCTGCACTGGAAATGCAGGGAACATTTTGAGAACCTCTCTGTCCCACAGTAGTTTCCAAGCACAAGAGGCGGCGCGAGCCGGGACTTTCTCTCTAATCTTTGGCAAATCTTCAGCCCCTCCGTGTTTCTTCCATCATCTTGGAAATGGGCAGAAGACTGACGCACACACACCACACAAGTTGACTCATCAAATCTGAGCTCACAGCTTCATGGGAAAGGAGGTCCAGAGTGTGAAACCCAACAGGGCCACACGGGCTGGCCTGTGTCAGGAGGGTGGCTCTGTAGGATCCAGGCTTGTCCTAACCATGCAGTTGCAAGTGTTTTAAAATTATACTGCACAGTACGAGCCAAACGCAGGATGTCAGCCAAGTCCAGCCTGCGATATGCCAGTCTGAGATCTGGGAACGGCAGGCCAGGGGCTCAGAGAGATTTAAAAGGAGGGATAGAACACAACAGCGGCTGGTATAGGGTCTGTATTCTTCTTTCCAGCAGCAGTGTGGTGGCTCCTGAAGGCCGTGGGGTGGGCCGAGGGTGTGCCTAGCAGCAGGTCACTTCTGCTGCTCTTCCCCAGTTGGAAGATCAGCTGACAGTTTGTCTAAAGCGTTTTGGATTTTCTTAGTATCTGATACGATCTACTTTGGCCACCTGATGCAAAGAACTGACTCATTTGAAAAGACCCTGATGCTGGGAAAGGTTGAAGGTAGGAGGAGAAGGGGACAACAGAGGATGAGATGGTTAGATGGCATCACTGACTCAGTGGACATGGGTTTGAGCAAGCTCTGGGAGTTGGCAATGGACAGGGAAGCCTGGTGTGCTGCAGTCCATGGGGTCGCAAGGAGTCTGACACGACTGAGCGACTGAACTGAACTGATACGATCCTATTCAAGTGTTGACACAAATGCTTTACCCAGTTAGATAGAAATAGACTGTTGACCACTCTGAGTTAGTCATGCTACATATACTTCTTTACAAAACCTGAGAAATGAAGAACTGACTCTTGGCGNGAGCGACTGAACTGAACTGATACCATCCTATTCAAGTGTTGACACAAATGCTTTACCCAGTTAGATAGAAATAGACTGTTGACCACTCTGAGTTAGTCATGCTACATATACTTCTTTACAAAACCTGAGAAATGAAGAACTGACTCTTGGCGAAAAGGATTTGAGATTTTGAAAAGCCTTCCTACGAAGTTCTCCTGAGCAGTATGCATCTTTTCATTTTTACTGGCATACTCATCTGCTAATTAGATTCATGCAATTGCCTGGGGAAAAAAAAGTGTTGGAGTGCTCTCCTAATTGACAGACTTGTGATTGACAGAACAGTCCTTGAAGTCTCATAATTGAGCAAACAGCTTGTCACCATGCAAGTCATTAAAATACCATCGGAACCTGTACACTGACAAGTGCGAACTTCAGTGTTGTTCACAGCTCCTCTGCTGAACACGGATACTTGAGTGAGACGAGCTCTTTTGTTTTTTTGTCCTGTTGCTTCTTGCAGACATTGCAAAGCCAGAGACATTAAGGACCATTGCAAGAGTAGGGGGCGGGGGCGGCCAGGTCCACGGGTGACATGACCTCGCCCCCAGCCGGCACTGCCAGCTTAGGTGTACGGCTCCTGTCTCAGTTTCTGGCTCTGTGTTTTCCTTCCTGTGCTCCCTCAAACGAGGCTTGCTGCACCGATTGAGGGGTTTGGGATTTTGTCTTAAAGTGGCAGATGGAGCTGAGAGCTCACCCGCTTGGCTTGTGCATCGCTAGCAGCGGCTCACGTCAACCTGTAGTCACTGCGAGCTTCGGTTCACGTTTGGATTTCATTTCCCTCCAAACTGTCTGCAGGGAACATAAACATTTCCTGATTCAACAAGGGGCCTGTAGCTGCCTGTCCTAGGTTCCCATCCCGGCTCTGGTCAGGCTGCTTTGGCTCCAGGACCATGTATACCTGTCTGTCTGAAACCTCTAGGTTGTTGGTTCAGAAGGGTCAGCATTGCTCTTAGGATCGGCAAGGGTTGGGATGGAGAGGGGCTTTTACAGACGAGCCGCTGAAGCCCGGGGAGGAATTCTGTGGTTGTGAGGCTTTTCCTGGGATGCGTGTCTGTCTGTCTGTCATCTGCTGGCTCCTGGGATCTCTTGCTGCATGGGATGCTGTTTGCTTCCCTTTGCTTTAACATGAGGAAATCAAGCCAGAGAGAAAATAGTCTGAGAAGGAAAACACAGCCTGAAGTTCCTGTGGTTCAAACCTGGGCTTCCCAGGTCTCCACTCTACCTGGAACCCCTCCTCGATGTCACAGACATTGTTTTGTGTACATGTGGTTTAGCCCTGCCATCGACCAATCAGGATTCTAGCCTGCGTGCTCTGTCTCCATGGACATAGCCACCTGTCGCCACCCCCATTCACCATGGCTATGACCCCGTGATGGCCAAGTCTGGGACTTCAGCTGCGGTTGATCCGCACAGGGCCTCCAGTCCAGCCAAAACCCAGGATGTTCTCTGCCCCGGGGCCTCTGGTCCAGCCACTCCCAGGACACCCTTTGTCCTCCTAATGCAGCCCTTGTCCTGCTCTGTTGTGATTATTCAGACAAAAAGCCCCAGGGAGCCGGGGCCAGGCCATTTGCTATATCTTCCACACCTGGCACTTTGATCTTGGGTCAGGAAGATCCCCTGGAGGAAGGCATGGCAACCCACTCCAGTATTCTTGCCTGGAGAATCCCATGGACAGAGCGGACCCTGGCGGGCTACAGTCCACGGGTCGCAAAGAGTGGGACACGACTGAGTGACTAACACTTCCACTTTCACTTCTACGCCTGACACGGTGCCTAGAAGCATTGGTGGCCTGAGCTCCGGTCCACCAGCCACTGCCCACTGGGGGCCACCCCTTGTAGGGCCGAGAGCAGGGCCCTGGGGAGGGGCAGCTCATTTTGGCTGGGGAAAGAGCTGGGAGAAACAACACAGGAGCAGGGTAATGGGCCTTCCCTTGCATCTCCCTAGTTCAGGGTGGTGTTGAGTTGGAGGAACTGCTTCTGGAATGAACACATGGGGCAAGAAAGCAATGAGCTGCAGCGGAAACACCTGACCATTTTCTGATAGAAGGGGTGGGAAGCCAAGGGGGAAGACCAGGGTGCTGAGGACCAGGTAAGAGCCCCCTAGCAGGAGGCTTTATGGGGAGGTGTACACCCAGGGCCTCGGGACCGGTTTGTTCCAGATCACTCAGCTGTTACCCTTTAGCCTGATAAATGTTTAGGAAGCACTTTGTATGGTGTTAAGCCATTTTTAAAGAAGATGGTCCTGGGAAGCAGGTCTATAGATTGAGGACGGTGCTATAGCAGGATTCGAATCCAGGGAGCAGTTATTTGCTGACATGCTATATACAGGTTATTTGCAGAAAATGAGCCTGCTCCCCACCTGCACCTCCCAGGCCCTTCTCCCCGCCACCCGCCGTGTAGAGAGGTCCAGAGCCTGACTTCTGTGCAGGCGAATGAGTTGTGGCTCGTGGTCCAGGGGCAGCCTGCTGAGGGGTTCTGGAGAGTGGGGGGTCTTCCTTGGCCTCCCTGGCACCCATTTGTAAGTCCTTAGAATGATCTCGTTATTTGGAATTGTGTGTTTGGAGGGAATGGATGGACTTGGACGTGTAGGAAATATTTGGGCCCCTTGTGATTGGCCTGGCCGGCAGCCTGGGATGGGGGAAGAGAGAACGCAGGCGTCCTCCGAGGCTGCAGGGAGGGCGGGTGGGGGAGCCTCTCGGTTTAAAATAGAGCGATGATGCCAGCGAGCAGGCACCTGAATGAGGAGTGGCGGCCCCGGGTGAATAATGCAGGAGCCTCATGAATGGGATTAGTGACGGCATCTGCTAAGTGACCGCCCCAGGGATAGCACTCCGTCATCGATTCCGGCCTAATGCGTGTTTAATGGCTGCGCAGATGGACTTCCTAATTGGCGGTTACATCACTGTGTGTTCCAGAATAAAGCATGAGTCATCCTCTAGTGATGAGGAGCACGCGGCCGCCAAGCCGTCCAGCACAAGCCACCTCCCCCTGTTGTCCAGCGTCAGCTACAAGAAGACCCTGCGCCTCACGTCAGAGCAGCTGGTGAGGGCCCTTTCCTCTCTCCGCCGCTATGTGGGTTCCAGCCCGGCTCCTGCCGCCTGTGCTCGGCGCGGGTTCCATGGACTGGGTTCCCCCCACCCCAAGTCAGCGCTGAGCCCCTCCTCTGTCCCAGTACCCGCTGCCCTCCTCCTTGGGCTCACATCCCCCCCATTTCGGTGCCTCCTGTCCAGGCCAGCTCCTGTCCAGCTGTGCTCCCCTGTTTCTGCCCTGGAGGCTCCCCGGTCTCAAGTGTTCCAGGAGGGCAGCCTGAGGGTGTTTGTCTTGAGGTGTAAATGACTGATAGACCACACGTCTCGGGGCTGTTTCCACTTTCCCGGAGATGTTTGTTAGGTCAGCTGCCTCTCCTGAATCGGGGGAAGCCGGAGCACTGGTGATGGGTTCCGAGAGCTACTGGTAGCAGGGGGCCATCCTGATCAGTGTCCTCTTCTGTGCATCTGTACCATCAGGATGAGTCAGGCCTGGACCCTGTTTCCCATGAGCAGACAGTGAGCGGGTGTCTCCATTCAGCTGTCCTAAGAGTTCGCGGCAGCCTGGCCTAGCCATGATGATGTTTTATGGGAAAGAAGGGACAGGCCAGACCCCTGCAGCCTGTGGTCCTAGTGCAGCAGCTGGGTGGCAGGGTCCCTGTCCCGCAGTGCTGGGGTTGACCTGGACTCTGGCCGCCGGCTGGCTGGCACCTGAGGGCCCCGGTGCACCCCAGAACCCCCGAAAGGGGCTTCTGCTTTCAGAAGCTGGAGTGATTTCCTGGAACCTGGCCTCTGTGCTTCTGGACCTGAGACGTGCTTGATAACTGAGACTGCTTTCTTTCAGTCTGTATGTGTCATCATCCGTACTCATGACTGGTGTGGGGAACGTAGTTCCGCACTTGGCTGGTCATGACCCTTTATGCTCAGCCTTGGCCAAGGAAGCACATCCCAGTCTGGGGTCATGATTTCCTGTAGCAAGCCCCGGTGCCTGTCACCTGCACCTGGGGGACATGTCACAGCTGCCCTACACGTGGGCCTGTGAGGAGGGCTGGGGTTCCGGTTGCCCAAGTCCTGGAAAGAATCATCCTCATCGAGAGCAAGGCAGGGAGAGAATTGTATGGTGGCCTGGGGTGGTGATTAAAGAAAAAATAAAGTCCAGATCTGGTTTCTCGTGGAACGGAAACCACATGTCCCCCCGGCTCCCCGCGCCTTGCCCTCCAGTGGACACAAAGCTCCTGTCTTTCAGAAAAGCCTGAAGTTGAAGAACGGCCCCAACGATGTGGTGTTCAGTGTCACCACCCAATACCAGGGCACGTGTCGCTGCGAGGGCACCATCTACTTGTGGAACTGGGACGACAAGGTGGTCATCTCTGACATTGATGGGACCATCACTAGGTGAGTCCAGCTACTCTGGGGCTATGGGCCCTGGGCCTGGAGGTGCGTTGCTCCTCTTGCTGGGGCTGACTGGGGCTCATGTAGTTCAGTTTCTGGGGCTCCTTGAATTAAACAGCTGCAGTGGGGGCTTGGGGATCTCTTCCCTCTGGGGCAGTGGCTCCCTGACATCGTTGCTCAGTCTCAGGGTTTCTGTCCAGAGAGCGAGTCGTGTATGTCACGTGCATTTTTAATAAGGCTTCTCTGGTGCAATGAATCAGAGTGAACTTTCTTTTTCCTTTAGTGATGTCCACCTTTCTCTTTTTTTAAAAAAAGATTTTATTGAAGTATAGTTGATTTACAGTGTTGTGTTAATTTCTCCTGTATAGCCGAGTGACTCAGTTGTACGTATTTTTCATATTCTCTTCCACTGTGGCTTGTCACAGGATATCGAGCATAGTTCCCTGTGCTAGACAGTAGGAACTTGCTGTTCATGCAGGGCCCTTGTCATTTAATTTTTCTGTTCTCTGTCTTTATTCAGATCAGATACTCTCGGGCACATTTTGCCCACCCTGGGGAAGGACTGGACCCACCAGGGCATCGCCAAGCTGTACCATAAAGTGAGCCAGTAAGTCCACAGCTGGGGAACACGCGGCAGTCTGCACGTGTAACCTTTCTTGCTGGGCTGGCTTACACAGACAGGTGCACCCTCAGCCAGGGAGAGCTGGCTGGGGTGGTGGTGGAGCACACGGTGGAAGCCTGCCAGCTCCGCATTTGAATTCAGTACCGAAAGGCAAAGAAAGGAAGTGGTCGGGATATAGAAAATTGATGGGGAGGGAAGATGGTGGCAGCCAGCCTCGGGTTGGGTCGAGGGTCACAGTCAGGTGGGGACATGGTAGCCCAACATTGGCCACGGGATGTATTTTAGGCTAAAAATGGTCCCGATTCCAAGCAGGTTTTGTGGGGCAGTCCACAGGGCCCGTCTCGTCCACCTGGTCCGGGGAGCACTCCACTGAGGGGCTGGTACCTGGGGCATCAGGATGGGAACGTGCATCTTGAGTTGCTCTCAAGCGTTGGGCACGTGTGTCACTTCATTCTTACAGTAATTCTGAGAAGCAAGTATTGTCATTTCTAAGCTTAGAGAGTTAAAATGATTGGTCTGTATTCCCATAGCTGCTACCAGGCAGAACCCCCTGGAGTCCTGGTCGGCCCAGCTCCCAGTCTGTTGCTTCTGCTCTGGTTCATCTCCAGGGTTAGAGCCCTTGGGGTTTCCCTCCCCGACACCGGCAGGTGCTTAGTCCCACTTCCTCCATCTCTCTGTGGACTGGAGTCTCCACAGCCTCCCCATGGCTAACTCTTTGCCTTGATTAATGCACTGGTGAACTGTCTTGACTAGCCTGACACTGAAAACTCTCATTTTTTATTTGAAAGAAACCCCTGTGGGTCATGATACTGAGTAGTTCCCAGCCTGGCTGATTCTGGATTTGGAACATAAATCTATTCCTGTTCTTACTGTATTGTTAAAAAAATAATAATAAAGGGTGCTGATGCTTTTCTTTTTTTTGTATTGATTTGTGTCCCTCTTAGGTTTTCCTACAAAAGTTATCTCCTCGAATAATAAAAGTTGAGTAGCTTACTGAACGGAGAAGGCAATGGCAACCCACTCCAATACTCTTGCCTGGAGAATCCCATGGACGGAGGAGCCTGGTAGGCTATAGTCCATGGCGTCACACAGAGTCGGACGCGACTGACACGACTTGGCAGCAGCGGCTTACCAAAGAATGGGTGATCATTCTTTTGTTTGAGCGACTGGTTTAGAATGAGTCCGATCTGTGGATGAGGATCTGAGAGTTACAGAGTACTTGTGGTGTTTTCATTTTGGTTGCGATTGAGAGTAAGGAGCCTGACACTTAACTTGTTCACCAAGTTTGATGCGTGTCCTCGTTGGCACCCACAGGGTTAGACCAGTGACGTTCAGACCCTCACTCAGCTTGGGCATGGCCTTCAGGGGCTCTGGACACAAGCAAGTGCAGGCCCCTCTGTATGGCTCTCAAACCCAGCAGTGTTGGGTCAGGCTTCTGCTAGTTTCTTGCTTGACCCCAGTCTGACTGTTCCCCACCCCATCCTTCGTTTTCCCATCTTCCCACTTTTCCTCACCTGATGGGTCCTGCTTGGAGGGCCTTTACCTCTGATGTTTGTCTCTCACAGGTTTCCTGCCTGTAATGCCTGGTTCAGACCCCATGGTTTCTCAAACAGCCTCTCCAGGCCAGAATTGATAACCTGGGCATCTCTGTGTCCTCCTCCCCTGGCCTCCCTGGTACCCAAGGGCTCGCCCTGCTTGGTGGCCCAGCTGCCATCATGGAGTACTCGCTCAGGCTGGACATGTCATCGGCTTTTGTAGCTGGTTAGAGCAAATACCCATCCAGGCAGCATCTCACACGCCACCTTCTCCAGGTCTTAGGCAGCCACAACTGGGAAAAGTACAGGGAATGAGAACTGGCAAAGGTTGGGAGGTCGTTTCTATTGATGTCATGTTTGTGATTCCTCAGAGATGTGTTCAGAAAAACGTTCAGCATGCAGAGTACCAGGGAGCAGAGGCCATTTACTTCCGGGATTTTGGACTGATTGCTCTTGAATTTCTGCTTTCCTTGAGTTTGGGTCCCTCCTACATTTTACACTCTGCAGTGTTTTTCTAATGGAAAGACCAGTTGCAGATAACCGTTTACCTGGAAACAATAGAAAAGGAGGGCAATTTTTATTTTTTTGCCAGGTGTAATAACTTGAGTAAGTCAGCCCATGAGAAATTAGCTGTCAGGTTGATTATTACCTTGTTCACAGAGAGGATATAAAGCTTGCTTGGTTATCGATTTTAAAAAGCTGACTTGGTTATTGATTAAAAAGAACTCTAGCAGATACAAATGGAAGAGATCGGAAGACTCCCTCATTCAAATATACGTGTTCAATAAGGGGAAGGAAAGAAAAGAAGGACTGACTCCTAAAATATCTAGATCATTGAGCCAAGGAGGATTAGAGAATGGACAGTATTTGTTCTAATTTCCTGTATTGCTTGATAAATATTGTGATATTCATGTAACCAAATCAGTGCCTCCGTGACTTAGCGAGAGTGACTGCTTCCTGTGTTTCCGTAGATAAATTAGTTCATCTAAGGCCTGAGGAATGCATCCTCTGCAGTCAGGATGGTGAGGATGGGAAGCGATCGTTAGCAGACTCGTTAGAATCTTTCTCCTGCCACAGCGGTTCTTGTCTTTCCTCTCAGGTTACTGGGTCATCATCACTGTCTGCCTGGAAGGGAGGGGGTCATGTGGCGAGTGGGAGGGAGTTGTGGACCTGGGCTCAATGGGCCTTCGGCTCCCTGTAGACCCTCCGATCTGTCTCCCGCACCCAGCTGTAGTGCCCTCTCTAAAGTGGGAAACCGGCTTGCACGATCCCCTAGGTCTTTGCTAGGCCAGCTGTGCTATGCCACTGGGTTGTGCGATTGAAGTCACAGGAGGGTGTTTTGTTTAAACCAGTCCTCCGTGAGAGCCCTGAGGATCTCGCAGCCAAACCCCACTGTGCACCAGGGACTGTGCCGGGTGCCATGCAGGATGCTGCCTGCCCCCTGAGTGAGTGATGGGGACACCTGGTCTTTCACACGGCTCTCCTGCAGGTGAAGGCTCTGGAAAGGTGATCCCTGTGGCCACTAACGGGCGTTCCTCTGGTTAGGACATCCTGGAGCTGGTTTTCCAGCTAAGTTTAGAAACAGCCTTTGACGCAAAACACTTGCTCAGCAAGGCCAGCCAGCGAGGACAGCCAGTGGCATGATCCAGCCGTGAAGAGCATTTGCAAATCAAGGGTCGAATAAAACGATCATTTCAGACCCCTGCAGGTGGCAGCTTTTAGGACTTTGATGTGAAGACCTGTATACAGAAATAGTGATTAAAAAAAAAATTACATTAATTAGGCAGCTCAGATACAAAGATGTGTCCTTAAAAAGGTTGCTTGATTTTCAGATACATTTCTGTACTCCGGATAAGCTGGTGCTTGTAGATTCTCTGCATTGTAGCTCTTTCCTGTTTCCTGGTTTTAAAGAACATATTACTAGGAAAATCTTGAGGCAGGTTCTTTGGCCAGTGTGAAACAGTCAAAGTGGAGCAGTAAGCGGGATGGGAAGTGGGTAGTTTACGTTGTACAGTGCGAAATCGCTTCAGTTGTGTACAACTCTTTGCTACCCTATAGACTGTAGCCCACCAAGCTCCTCTGTCCATGGAGTTCTCCAGGCAAGACTACTGGGGCTGGTTGCCATGCCCTTCTACAGGGGATCTTCCTGACTCAGGCATTAAACCCACATCTGCTGTGTCTCCTGCATTGGCAGGCGGGCTCTTTACCACTGGGCCACCAGGGAAGCCCATAGATGGTGTTTAAATTTTTTTAAATATATTTAATCCAATACATTAAAATATTTAAACATGTCATCAATACAGAAATTCTTAATGGTATGTATTTTATATTCTGTCTTTATAGTAAGGCATTGAATTTGGCATTTATTTAATATTTATGCCACATCTCTTTTTGGACTCAGGTTTTCAAAGTCTCAAAAAAAGGGAAATTCATTTCTACTAAATAAAATTATATTTAACAGAAGAATATTCCCATGTGATCTATTTTTCACAAGCAATTGCACAGTTCTCTGCAGATACCAGCGGGTATCTGACAATTTAATTCTGTCACTACCTAGTTGGTGCAGACCCCACAGGTTAAGGGCTTATTCTCCCAAGGCTGCCCCAAATTCAGACACTAGTTATAGGTGGTAGGTCCCCAGCTTCCCCACACTTCTCCCTGACTTGAGTACAAAATGAGGGTCTCACACCCTCTCCTCAGGGCTGACGATGGCTCACAAGACTCAAGGAAACACATTCACATGTTTATTTTATCAGGGTTATAAAGGATACAGGTGACCAGCCAGATGGAAAGGTATGAATGATCCCAGCACAGATAGGTTGGCCAGTTTGGTGCTTCCAGCCTCAGTTTCCCTAACAGTAAAGTGGAAGGAGTGAGGTATCCATGAGGATTAAACCAAGTGGGGCCAGGAAGGTGTTTCCGTAATGACAGGAAATGGGGCTCAGTTGAGATTTTAGAGGAGGTGGCCTCTTGCTTGGGAATTACAGCCGAGTCCATCTTCACGGAGCAGATACGGATCAGGGTTTGTGCACGCAAAACGGCTCCAGTGTGGGATGCCCTTCACAGTGAACGTTTTGTCTCTCTTTCAGAAACGGGTACAAGTTTCTGTACTGCTCGGCGCGGGCCATCGGCATGGCGGACATGACGCGGGGCTACCTGCACTGGGTCAACGAGCGCGGCACGGTGCTGCCCCAGGGCCCGCTGCTGCTCAGCCCGAGCAGCCTCTTCTCCGCCCTGCACAGGTGAGGCTCGGCCTGCCCACCCCTCTAACCCCCCACCCCGCACCTGTGGGCCAGCTCTGGACCTGTCTGGCTCACTCGTCCTCCCCACCAACACCTCTGCTCCATGTTGGGCACTGGAGGGTTCGTCCTCAAGGGCAGATCTGACCCCACGAACCTCAGCTTCTTCTGTCGGCCCATCATGGCCCTCGGGAGAAAAGCCACGGTGGCCGCGAGCTTGGCATCACGGGCTCTCCGCCGCCTGCCCTGTCTTCCTCTCCCGCCTCATTCTCTCTGGCTCCTGGATGTGGTCTCCATTGTCGAGAGAGGTGGTCTCTGCTTGGAGCCTTGGCACGTGCTGCCCTCCTTTGTGGGGAGCTGCCCCCGCCCCAAACCTTGCGCTTCTGGCCTGCGTCTTAGCAGCTCTGAGAACCCATGTGCTTCCTTCCTGTCTGATCGGGGCCCTAGGCTGGGTTAAGTGGCCTCTCTGTAGCCACCACCACCTGGCCTGGGACTCCCTGAACCCTGGTCACACCGTTTTGTTTTTACAGACCGCCACCAGCCCATTTTCCGATGACCCTCTTCCCTTCGCCTTCATGCCCGCATTCAGGGCAACCAAGCCAAACTAAGTCTGGGCTCCTGGGGTGGGGACAGGAAAAACAGCAGCTTCCCTGGAGCTGGGGGCCCAGGGCGGTGTCCCACAGTGGATTAAAGTTTGAGACTCATATAGCCACTCACGTGTCTATAGCGTCCTGAGATGTCAACAGTGAGGCCCTTATAGTGCTAAGGAGGGTTCTAGAGTCCACAGAAGTCCTTGCAGAGCCAAGACCAGCCCCTGGGTCTTCTGATACTCAGTTTGGGGCTCCGTTACCGTAAGCATCATGATCACCATTCATCATCACTATCATCACCATAATCATCTAAATTACATTTTGTTTAGCTGCAGAAGAATAGTTCTAAAATATATGCAGTGTGTGTGTGTGTATACACACATATTGTATATGAGCTTCCCCTGTGGCTCAAATGGTAGAGAATCTGCCTGCAATGCAGGAGACCTGGGTTCAGTCCCTGGGTCGGGAAGATCCCTTGGAGAAGGAGATGGCTATCCACTCCAGTATTCTTGCCTGGAGAATCCCATGGACAGAGGACCCTGGAGGGCTACAGTCCATAGGGTCACAAAGAGTCTGACACGACTGAGTGACCAACACACACACACACACGCACGCACACGTGCACGCGCACACGCACACATGCACACACACAAAGTATTTTTATATGCAAGCTGAAAGGGACCTTTGAGATCATCCAGTAATCTAACAGTGAACACTAGCGGGCCCCAGACTCAGATAAAGCAGAGGATAAACCATTATGCCCCAAGTTCTGTTTGCTCTCATCCCTCATCCCTGGGCAGGAACTGTAACCCTTCTCCTTGGATTTTGTGTTCATCCCTCCCTGTTCCTCTAAGTAGTTAGTACAAATACATGTAATCCTAACCAGTATGTTTAATTGTGCACATTTGTGAACTTGATGTAAACAAATTGCGTGTCCTCCCGGAGCTTGTTTTTATTGCTCGATACTATGTCTCCAGGATTGTTGGAAGTGGCCTTCACTGGCTCGTCTTAGCTTCTATAGGTCCCATGGTTGGACTCTACCACCGCCTGTTTATCCATTCTACTGTTAGTGGGTGCTTGAGCCACTTGCTGTTCTCCACTGTTAGGGACTCTCAAGAGCGGGGTCCCTGGGCCACAGAGCATGCACATGCTTGGCTTTCTTAAATCACGGCGTGTTGTTCAGAGTGGTTGAAACAATTTGTGCACCAACAGCAAACAGTGCTGGGTATTCCTCCCATCAGCTTTCCTTTCTTGCCTACCCACTGTCAGCTGTTTACATTTCTGCTAGTCTGGTGGGAAAGAGATGTCTTCGTGTGTTTCTGGGCCATTTGGGTGTCATCTCTGTGAAGAGCCTGTTCATGTCTTTCCGTTGTTTTCATTCTAATTTGTAAGATTCTTACAGATTCTATAGATGTGGCCTTTATTATGAGTACTACAAGTATCTTTCCCCAGCTTATGGCTTCTGATGAACATAAATCGGAGTTTCGTGCAGTTGGACAGATCATTTCCTCTTGTAGTTTGTACTTTCTGTGCATTGACAAAGCCTTCCCTGACTGTGGGGCCAAGGAAAGTCTCCCATATTTTATCTAAAAGTGTTGTTTTTCACACCAACATCTGTAATTCACCAGGAATTGAGTTTTGTACATAGAGTGCAGTAGGGTGTCCTTTTTTTTTTTTCCCTCTATGGATGTTCAGTTGCCTCAACTCCATTTGCTGAAAAGGCTGCCCTTTTCCTCTGCTCTGACTTGGCGTCAGGGTCATAAATCGAGGGCCCATAAATGTGAGCCTCCATTTCTGGCCTTTATTCATCTGTGTTATTCAAGTCACGCTCTGTAAAAACATACAGACAACCTGGTGTGAGTTTAATTGAAATTACAGGCAATCTATAGACCAATAGGTGGCTTCCCTGGTGGCTCAGATGGTAAAGCGTCTGCCTGCAATGCGGGAGACCTGGGTTCAATCCCTGGGTCAGGAATATCCCCTGGAGAAGGAAATGGCAACCCACTCCAGTACTCTTGCCTGGAAAATCCCATGGACAGAGAGGAACCTGGTAGATTATACAGTCCATGGGGTCACAAAGAGTTGGACATAACTGAGCAACTTCACTTTCACTTTATAGACCAATAGAGAGTTAATATTATAGTATTGAATCTTTAGTTCAGTTAGATGGTATATTTCTTCATTTATTTAGGTCTTCCCTAATCTGTGGCAGTGAGGTTTTTCACTTATTTAGAACCTTTGCACCGACCTTCCTTTCCACCTACTTCACCCTTTAGGTTTAGTTTCTGAGGTCCTGTTGGCCTCATGAAGAGAGTGAAGAGGCTGTCTTTTCTGTGCCCTGGAATTCTTTGTTCTTTGGATGATGGGTTGAGGTCTTCAGCAAAATCACTGCTCCAGGGCATTTTCTTTGTGGGCAGACTCGAAAGTACGGATTCACTTTCTGTCTAGTGCTTTTCCTGGGATGACTTAGCTGACTTACACATATTTAATTTCCAAAGATATGAATGCACTCAGTATCCCAGCATCTTTGATGATTAAAAACAGTTTGATGCTAATGAATTCTTAATAGGCTCGCACTGACCCATTATTTTATCGATTTGTTTTAACAGGGAAGTGATCGAAAAGAAGCCAGAGAAGTTCAAAGTCCAGTGTTTGACAGACATCAAAAACCTGTTTTTCCCGAACACAGAACCCTTCTATGCTGCTTTTGGAAATCGACCGGCTGTAAGTAGTAGTTGGGTATATCCGAGCTCTTGAAATTACTGACTGTTTTAATGGCCGTCACCTGAAAGGCTGGCCACTGTGAGGCCAGACCCTCCTCTTCCTAGACTTAGCTGCTAAAGATCCACTTGCCCACATCTGAAGGCAAGGACAGCATCTTCATTTCACAGCCTATAGTTTTCTTTGAAGGTGGGCTCGTGGGTTTCAGCTTGAAATTTGAAACTAGAAACTTGACAGTCTAGACTATGTGCTAAACTAGCAAAACAGGAACGTTAAATAGGATTAGAACCTTTCTACAGGAAGGGAACCACGAAACCACAGAGCACAGAGGTGAATCCAGTGTCTTATGTGAATGCTGTTGTTTTCTATGGCAAGAGTCATACCTTGAGATGTTATGCATACCACCCAAATTGGCTGGAAAGTTCAGCATATTAGAGAATATAGTTGGGACTTCCTGATGATCAAACTCTCCTGTATTTTAAACTCATGCCCAAGAAAATGGGCGAGTGAAGAACCTTAAGGAAAGTTGTTAGACTTGCAGGGGATGTGATAGGTGGCTGATTTTTTAACTCAGCTCTTCCAACAGATGAGTGAACTGAGGGGACAACTGACTTACTAGTTTCACATCCAGAGATATTATTTCTTGGCTCTACTTGGGGGTGTTGTTCTGGTTTAATGAAAGTTCTGTAATACAGGTAGAGCTCGTTTTAGTGTACTTTGCAGGTAATGCACTTTTTTTTTCTTTTTTTTGCCAAGTTGAAAGTTTGTGTTTCAGCAAAGTTGAAACACCCTGCATCAAGTGGGCCTGTTGGTACAATTTTCCCAACAGCATTTGCTCACTTTCTGTCCCTGTGTCACACTTTGGTAATTCTTATACTATTTCAAGCTTTTTCACGATTTTATATGTTGTGCTGATCTGGGATCAGTGATCTCTTATGTGACTACTAGGATTCACTGAAAGCTTAATGGTGCTTTCAAACATGATGGTTAGCATTTTTCAACAGTGAGTTTTTTTTTATCATAGCGTGTTTTGTAATTGGAGGATAATTGCTTTACAATGTTGTGTTAGTTTTCACTGTACAACAACGTAAATCGGCTCCAAGTATACATATATCCTGTCCCTCTTGAGCCTTGTCCCTCCCACCCCTCTAGGTCATCACAGAGCACCAAGCTGAGCTCCCTACACAGTAGCTTCCCATTAGCTATCTGTTTTATACATGCTAGTGTATATATGTCAATTCAGCAGTAGTTTTTAATTAAGGTATGCACATTTTTTTTTAGAGACATAAAGTTGTTGCACACTTAACAGTACAGTATAGTGTAAACCTCACTTTTATGTACACCACGAAACCAAAACATTTATGCAGTTAGCTTTACTGACTTGGTTGTGGCGTCTGGATCCGAATCTGCCGTATCCCCAAGGTCTGCCCTTTCTACATTTGTATTTGTATCAAGTCTGAAAAATCATGTATTTGTGTATACAATGAACTATTCTTCTTCTGATTAATTAACACTTCTCCAAATATAGGATGTGTACTCGTACAAACAAGTGGGAGTGTCTCTGAACAGGATATTCACGGTAAACCCCAAAGGAGAGCTCGTGCAGGAACATGCCAAGACCAACATCTCCTCGTGAGTATCACTGTCATTGGCAATGACCTTGGAGTGACGTCTTACAGTTAACAGTATACCTTTCTAATCCTTTGGTTGCCTACATTTTAATCTTTAGGTCCTACAAAGACACCATGTTTTAATTTCTAAGATTTTGTCCAGAACCTAAGTTTTGGACAACCTGAATTAAATCAGATCCATTACTTCAGGGCACATAGAAGGGGAAAAAGTGGAAACAGTGGCTTGGGCTCCAAAATCACTGCAGACAGTGACTGTAGCCATGAAATTAAAAGATGCTTTCTCCTTGGAAGAAAAGCTGTGACAAACCCAGACCCTGTATTAAAAAGCATTGACATCACTTTGCCAACAAAGGTCCATACAGTCTAAGCTGTGGTTTTTCCAGTAGTGATGTACAGATGTGAGAGTTGGACCATAAAGAAGGCTGAGTACCAAAGTATTGATGCTTTCGCATTTTTGCTGGAGAAGACTAGTCCCTTGGACAGCAAGGAGATCAAACCAGTCAGTCCTAAAGGAAATCAACCCTGAATATTCATTGGAAGGACTGGTGCTAAAGCTGAAGCTCCAATACTTTGGCCACCTGATGTGAAGAGCTGATTCATTGGGAAAGATGGTGATGCTGGGAAAGATTGAAGGCAGAAGGAGGAGAGGGCGACAGAGGATGAGATGGTTAGATAGCATCACTAACTCCAGGAGATCGTGGAGGACAGAGAAGCCTGGTGTACATACTGCAGACCGTTAAGTCGCAAGGAGTTGGACAGGACTTAGCAAGCGAGCAATGACTGTTGCTGCTGTAACAACCACCTCTGGGTTAAATATTTAGCAGCGTAATTAGATGCTGCTACAGAGTAGAATGGTATGAATTTGAAAACTACTGGATGAGATTTGCCAAATTTACTTTGAAAGCCTAGAATGTGAATGAGAAATGTAACCAAATTAAAATATCATGAGAAGCTATATTTAAAGATGAGGAATGTATATTGCCCTTCATATCCTGACCTGTAATAATATTCTCGCCGGAAACATCACCCTGTGACTATAAGAGTTCCTCTCGTATTTTTGGCTGAAGCCCTTCCTCCCTGAGACCGTGGGCCCAACTGGGTTACTGTCTGCAGGGAGGCCGCCTGGCTGGCTGGGGCCCCTCTTGACTTGGATGTGTCTTGCTTTGGGTTCTTAACTGCTTTGAGTGGATCACGTATCCTCAGATGTGCCCACTGGGTGATGTCACCTGTTACTGGGTGACGTCGGGCAGACAGACGTCTTCCTGCCTTGTCTGTATCAGAGGCCGTACCCCTGTTGGCCTGGTCGCTGGAGATCTGGAAAGCTGCCTCTGGCCTAGGCCACCCTAGGAGGCCGGCGGGGCCTTCCTCGTATGGAGGGGTTAGACTTGTGAAGTTTGGGTCCAGCAGCTTCCCAAGGATTGTTTTTTTTGTAAATTAGAGGTCTAGATTCTCCTCAAGCAGATGTTCATTTTCAAGATGGTCCTTTTACCTATTGGAGTCTAATCCAGCCTAAATAGGACAGTTGTAGGTTAGAGGTCCTCTAGGGGCTGCCCCCTAAGCCTCCCTCCCCCAGGACAGGCCAGACCTAAGGAGTTCTTAGGGTGTGGAGGGGTGAGAGGAGGGCGGAGCCAGGAAGCCAGGACCCTCCTCCAATCCCTGGGAACCGGAGGCAGTGCTGGGCATGTCCTTGGGAGCCCATGACAGCGGGAACTCCCCTTCTCTGTGTAGTTCCTCCCTCTCCCGAGTTCTCAGTGGGCGGCCCCCCACCTCCAATGTCTCAGTTCCCTTACTGCACCCCCCCAATCACCCATGAGAGTGGTTCCTGGTCTCGAGACAGCAGATTTCCATTTAGGGTCAAAAGAAGTCAAGTGAAACGTTGCCTGGAAATGGCAAAGTTTTCTGCTCAGCCAGCAGCCAAGAGGCAAGGGCTTGTCACGAGGGGTGTGGGAAGGGGGACTCCTGCAGCTCTGCAGGTTTGCCCAGGAGCCCACATGCACGCTGTGCCCACGCCTCATGGGAGAAAACTTTACATGTTGGCAAATAATGATGTCACCTTCTACCTGGACCAGGAGATGACGGCTGTTCCCGTGGGAGAGCAGCCCTCCTTCCCCAGGAAAGCAGGCGCTTTTCTCTGGCTTGGAGATCGGGTGCCAAGCTGGCGCCCTGAGCTTGGAACCCCTGTGTCTGAGCTCGGAACCCTGGCATTGGAGCCCAGCAGGTGCTTGCCCCTAGGGAGCTGGCGTGTTGTCTTTGAGAAGTCAGGAGCCCACCCCAGGTGGGGGGCTTCAGCGCTTTCTTTCTTGGCCTTTGTGGCCAGCAGTGCTCTGGTGCTGCTTGCTCTGAAGGAGCCCCTGGTGAGGAAAGTTGGCCCAAGAGAGGCATGGACGGACCGGGTTTGGGTCTGGTGCCGCCAAACCCTGATGATGAATGTGAGCCACCCCCTGGCAGGGAGGGGCCGCCTCTCCGAGTCACAGAACTCAAACAAACAGGTCTCCAAGCCAGGAAGTGTTTTAAAATTTTGTTTGAATCCTTGGGAAAGACACAATTCTTGCTTGTTAAGGGAGATTTTGTCCATTTTGTGTAAGCACAATGTTTCTCTGGAAGTCCTTTGTTAAATACACACACTCACCCTTATTTAAAAGTTGTTTTATGCCTCAGAAATGTGAATTCCTGGAGTTTGGATTTCAAAAGCCCTTTCTGGTTCTTAGCAAATTGGAACTGGAGAGGGACCCGAGGACTGTCAGGTAAGGCTCTGGGAACATGCAAGGAGGCCTGGGCTCATCATAGTTTCTGGTCGGAGCCCAGAGGTCTGAAAATGTGTGTTCAACATACAACTTTCTCTTTGTAGTTATAGGCCACAGAAACTAATATGCAACATCTCCTTGGGAATACACAGAAAACAGAGTGAGAGAGCATTACAGGGAGCATTGAGAAACACCAGTGAGGCCCATGGCCACATTCTAGAAGGAGCTGAAGCCCAGAGAGGGCACGACACCTGCCCAGGGTCCCACAGCAGTAAGACAGGAGTAGATCCCAGGTCTCATGACCCTTGTGCCAACTAGGGCTTTTTTTTTCCTGAGACTAATAATTAGCCAAGGCAAACTATTTTGCAATGTTAATGATTAATTGTTACATTTATGGAGCGTCGGTTCCCATTATTTCACTGTGCATACGTCATTTAATTTAATCCTCGCACGTACTCAGTGCAGTTTTCATCTTCTCCCTTTCCAGTTGAGGAAATTATGGCTTAGAGAGATGAAACTGCTTGTCGGAGATGGCATAGCTCATCAGTGACAAGGATAGTGGAGTGGGTAGCCATTTCTGTCTCCAGGGGGTCTTCCTGACCCAGGGATCAAACCCGAGTCTGCAGATTCTTTACTGTCTGAGCCACCAGGGAAGCCCTCAATGGCAGAGCTGAAGGTTGCATCTGAGTCTCCTTAGCCCCGGGGCCCAGCGCCCTTTCACTGCACCGTGTTGCAGCCTCCGGGTGATGCCCAGGAGATGTTTCTTTTCTGTGGTTCCCCACCTCCTAGGCAGGCTACGTGTCTGTGTGTCTGTCCTACTGATAGCTTCCTGTCTTCACTTCTGCTCTGTCCTTTGAGTCAGGTCGGGTCACACCCGCTTCGCCCACGGGGCCGTCTCTGACTCCTCTTTGGTTGGTGGACCCTCTGATTTTCCTATAAGTTAGCAAGGGACTACTCTAGAACAGCCTCCGTTGCGTTAATTGCGTGGTCCCTTCCATGGGCTCATGGATTCCCACTGACTCCCAGTCGCAGCATGGGCTGCATGCAGTTGTCCCTCGTGTCCAGGCGGTGATGCAGTCCCTTCTCCTTCCAGGTACGTGAGACTCTGCGAAGTCGTCGACCACGTCTTCCCCTTGCTGAAAAGGAGCCACTCTTCTGACTTCCCCTGCTCGGACACCTTCAGTAACTTCACCTTTTGGAGAGAGCCACCGCCACCCTTTGAAAACCAGGATGTTCATTCTGCATCAGCCTAGAAGGTTCCCGGCCACCCCCTCCTGACATCCCGTGAAGACTGGGCACTCCCATTAAAGGATAGGTTTGGGGATGTGCAGTCATTTGATTAAGGGCAGAGAGGACCAAGGAGAGGGTTTCCCCTCCCCACCCTCGCTCTGGGATTGTCATTTCTAAGTGACACGTGAAGGGTATCTGTCTCTGGGGGGGCATCGGCTGACCCCTGGTATGGGCGGCCGTGCCCCACTGCCCTCTGCAGCCCAGTCCAGGCCGGGAATGGTTAGTGTGCAAGATGGGCTGTGAACCCCGGGGGTCCTTGGGATGACGAGATCCAGGGAGGGGCGCCCAGTATGCAGGACTTCCAGGAGAGTGGGGGACACATCGCCACATGGTGGTTTGTCCCATGGCTGCTGCGCGCAGCAAGAGGGCTGTGCAGGGTCCTGTGAGCTGGATCTGAGGTCTCGGGAGGGACTCCAGACCTCCCCGTGCTGGCCCTTGACCTTGCGGATGTCCCTTTGCGGTGTTTGCTGAACAAATGTTTGGCTAAGTTCTCTCATTCTTCCAGTTAAAGCTAACTTACATAAACTGGCATATTTTCCCCCATTTTTTGCGGCACGAGGCTGGAATGTCTATGCCTTAACGCATCCGTGGCAGACATTTTATGTAGGATGTGCTTTGGCTAGCTCCCTGTGACTCTGCAATGCCTTAAATTCAGATTATAGGAAATAACTACCAAGGCAGTGTTTCGAATTAGTCTGACACTCTGCCAGCAACCTAGCCACAAGGTGCTGCTGAAAATGGGGGCTTGAACAGAGCTTATGCCAAACGGTGATGGTGTCGCTTTCTTTCGCGAGCTCTCAACAGAATCTGGTTGGTTTTAAGAAAAGCAGTTTGTAAAAGTTAAATTATATATTCTTTGTAGATAGTGTTATTTATTACTTTACTCTGATTGGGGTTACTGTTAATAAGCATTTTAGCCATAATCTATTATAACTGTCCGTAATACATTAAAAAGATATATGTGTTAGACCATCCAAAGAGCCTTATTCTGTAATCCTCACCACGCTGACCTTCTTTTGGAATTTATGAGTAATACCTTTTATTTCCCTTTGCTTTTCCCACTCAGATTAAGGGCAAGTGGGTCAGCAATTATTTGAATGACATTCTTCAAGCCGGTAGAAGATGATCTTTTACTTGTCTATTAAATTGGCTCCTGGAGAGAATAATTTGAAAAGTGAAAAAAATTATTTTGGTGGAAGATTCTGCTTTACTTTTTGAGCTATTATTTTTCTTAAAGAGTGTTTTACTCCACTGATTGAAATGCCCTCCTGTTTAAATCGCATGGTTAGAGTCATAGGGGGCAAACAGTGGAACAGCTGAGGCAATTCTCTTTCTGTGAAAGAAAATCCTTTCTTGTAATTGGTGGGCTTTGCTGCAATGGATGCCCTCCTGAGTGGTCCATGTGGCCACACAGGAAACACCAGTGCCTGTGCGTAGCTAATTGCAGATTTGCACGGAAGCATGATCCGCATGTGCAGATCCCTTTTTGGAGGCATTAAAAACAATTTAAAATAATCCTGCCTTACCTTGGGCTTGCTCATTAGTGACGTTTGGAGGCTGCACTCATTCTTTCTGTCTCAAGGGTATTTTGGGGTGAATTTTAACTGCCCTGAACTGAGTATCAGCTCACAGGTATGCAGAGGCTGGCCCAGTTTCTCCCTTGCCCTGGGAGGAATTTGGCTGTGGCCCTGGGTCACCTGTCCCTTGTGGTGAGTGCCCATCCCTTGTGGTGAGTGCCCTTCATCAGGATGACTGGCCGTTGAGGGCATGCAACTTGGATGTACCCTAAGCTTCCACACCACTGCCTTCTGAAACAGAGCACGCCTTCCAGAAAGTTGCAACGTCAGGTTTGTGTCAAAATCAGAGCGCGACCCCCCCAGAGAGACTGTAACTTTCACACCTGCCTCGTGGGCTTTGGAAAATGAGATTTGTGCCTAAGAAGCACTCAGTCGCATGCGTGCGCTAGTTTAATCAGTGTTCACACACCCACAACTCTGTGACCCCATGGGCCATGGGCTAGGATGCTGTGTTTGGACCACACATTTCAAAGCTGCCCAATGGAAATGAATCCCTCCATAGTGACAGGTCATCAAACGTTCATCACACACAAAATGTACATCCCGGGTACACTGGGGAAAATGACAACTTCAAAGAGAATTCCCTTTTCCATTTTAGGTTTGGGATTGCCATTTAAAATATATTTTATTTACAACACTCGATCTGTATTTGTGTATGCTGGTACAATGATAAAAAAATCACTGTAATCCTTGATTGCGTTGTCCTGGATGCAGAGCTAGAATCTATTGTAATAAATGAGACCAATGAAAGACTTCCCTGAAAGCCAGGCATGTGAATTTTAGTTTTTGGTAAGTTATTAAGTTACTGATTTCCTGTTGTGTGATGTCAAGCATACTATTTTATTTTCTACTTAAAAAGCAAAAACCGTAAAGCTTTGAACTGTTCAATATTGGAATAAAAAAAGCCCACCTTTTCTGATGCCTTTGGTGAAATCCTGACCCTCTGTGTGTGCTTGGGAGGGAAAGAGGGTGAAGACAGGAGAGGGCTGGGCTCCCCGCCCCCTGCCCACCCCACCCAGGGTGGGGACTCATCTCACCTTGAAGGGAGTGACTTAGAAGCAGGGAGAATTGTGCTAGATGCTGTATGTGAGGTATCTCCCAGGTCTCGGCCCATAATCGATGTTTAACATGTGGCTCTTGCACAGGCGGGCTGTGTTCTGTGCTCTCGTGTGGGACGTCAGTCAGGTGCCGCCCCAGGAGAGCTCAGGAGAACCCAGCTTATTACACTTCCAGCTTCTCAGAGTGGGAGGCCACATGGGAAAACCCCCAGGGTGGTCGGGAGGCGGAAGAGTGAGGGGAGAGCCGAGGACACAGCCTTTATTGGGGTCTCTGCCCAAAAGGCAGGGCCAGGGGAGCTGCTGAGGACTCCCGGATGTGGCTCATTTCAGTGGCCTTTAAGCTATAGGTGTGGCCTTCGGTTGCCTGGTGCCCGGCCCTGGGCTGATGAGGGCCAAGGAATAGTGCCAACGCCGGTGTAGCTGTGGTGCCAGCCGGACAGAGGAGGCCTACTCTGGGTCTCGGCATCATCTAGTTTGCATTCCACAGGCATGCTCTAGTCTGGCCCTCTGCTATCTTTAAAAAATGCCTGGCCAGTCTCTCCTAGCCAGAAAGTTGTTTAGATCTGTTCACGTGAAACTGTCACAACCCTGCAAATGGCTTTGAACAGTGGAAGTGTTAATAGCTCAGTCGTGTCCTACTCTTTGCAACCCCATGGACTGTAGCCCCCCAGGCTCCTCTGTCCATGGGATTCACCAGGCAAGAATACAGGGGTGGGTAGCCATTCCCATCTCCAGGGAATCTTCCCGATCCAGGGATCAAACCCAGGTCTCCTGAATTGCAGGCAGATTCTTCTTTACCATTTGAACCACCAGGGAAGCCCTAATTGCCTGTACTCTAATATAAAATTAAAAGGTTTTTTAAAAGTCACTAAGCGGCATGATATACGTAAAGTAGAGACAGTATAGGTGTCCTTGCCTCAGGTACACTGTCTGCAGTTTTTGGACTTTTTGAACAAATCAAAACCCCTGACGAGTTCACCCAGATAACTTGAAAACCGTCAAAATTCCTACTGATCTTGCATATTGTTGACATGCCCAAGATATCCTATCAGTTTACCTGCATCTGTCTAAATCTTTTTGGAATAAATGCAAGAATATTGGCCCCAAAGGTGGCTACCCAGGGTACCAGGTTATTTCCTTGTGAAGCCCAGATCCAAGCAGTTCATCTCAAGGTGTCTGTAGAATTCATGCCTGTGCATCTTAAAAACAAACTGTCATTTAGCTGAACATTGCAGATTTAGTCCTACCCTGAATTCAAATGGTAGGTGCTCTTCTGGAAAGTGAATATAAACTGCAGTCCCAAGCCTGTCTCCACTCCTCTGTGGAACCACTAGGCTATGCTATTTCCATTCGGTTGTGCAGACAGCCCTCAACACGTGCAAGGGAAAACCAGTTCAGCAGCTTGCATTTCCTGAAATCTCAGCTGTAATCACCTGAATATTTAAAATACTTAATACCTTGGTTTTCAAACCCTGACACACCCCACCAGATGCACCAGCCCTTTGAGCAGATATTAAGCAACAACTGACAACCAGCCAGCGACCACTGGGCCTCAGAGTGACCTTTCCTATAAAACGTAACACAAGCAGCCCTTGTACAATCCTAAGACAGAAGAATAGGCGTGGAGGCAAGTTACACAGCATTATTTTAAAAAATTAAACTCTGGAATCTGACTTCCTCTTTCCAACAGGAGCGTCGTCACCAGCTGTTGCAGGGAGCTTTGTCACATCACCCATCATTTCGTATTCATCTGCCTCTCTTTGAAACTGCACAAAGCACTGTGTCCTGTTTCTACAGAGCTGGGGGTCTTGGGGGGCGGATCCTGGCTCTACCCGACATCTATGGCCTTCCCTGGTGGCACTAGTGGTAAAGAAGCCACCTGCCAATGCAAGAGACATAAGGGACGTGGGTTCGATTCCTGGGTTGGGAAGATCCCCTGTGGGTGGTGGGGGCGCATAGCAACCCACTCCGGTATTCTTGCCTGGAGAACCCCGTGGACTGAGGAGCTCTCCAGGCTCTAAAAAGAGTCAGACACACTGAAGCGACTGAGCATGCATTCACATGACATTTTGCTTTAATCCAGCCTGGTCAGGGCCACAGGAGTTGGTGAGAGAGGACCTCTGGAAATCCGATACAGCGGCTCACCAGAGCCACAAGGTATCCTGAGCCTTCGATGCGTAGCCGCTAGCCTCAGCCGCCTTCCTGGGCATTCATTGCCATGTCTGCTGGTCCTAGTTGGGAGGAGGCAGTGCCCTCGACCAGACCAGGCCGGGCAGCCGGAGTGCGTGTGAACCAGCAGCCCTGGGCTGGGCCCGGATTTCTGATGGCTCCGTCCCCCAGCTTGTTGGAGCCTTGAGGTGCTGTCCTGACGCCAGCGATCTTTTCACTGGTGCAGGAAGTCCATTCAGGCCTGCATTGCCTTTAATGAGTTTTGCAAGCAAGTAGCCTCTTCCGGTGACTCATTCTGCCTTTTGTGAACCGGAGATGGTGGTTTTAGGTTTCACTTTGGAAAGTAACCGCGACTTGTGCAGCTTTCTCCCACTGCTGGAATCCGAACAAGTTACATTCATTGTGCAACAAAGAAATGTAAATGTAGGAGCGCCAGTCATATTTCTGCTCTGATTGTAAAAACATCCTTTTCCGAGATGGATGACAGCGCCAAGCTAAGGAGAAATGGTTTATATTTTCAAGGAACAGATTCATTTGGGAACTTTATATTTTTCCTTCCAGAGTGACCTGATAGTTTCACTTTTATTCTTTTATCTTCTTGATTCATACCTCCGGGATATCCGAAAAATAAACAGTGCCTGTTGATTGAGTGAGGCGGTTAACCTCTGATTTATTGAAGGAGATTTAGTTCTGGACAAAAGTTCGTGTTCTTGCTTTCATGCGGCTCACAAAGAATGATAAAGGAGATAATTTCTTATGCAGTAAAATTGTTTTCATCTGGACTTTTGCAGAAGTCAGTTTATGATACCTAAAATAGGTGACTTCTTAGGATTAGAGAGTGTATGCTCAGTGGACCAGTGTATGCTCAGTGGACCAGCATCTTTCCCGCAACTCAAATAATACAGTGATTCTCAAAATGTTGAACTAAATTGTTTTTGTATAATTTTATTGAAATACAATTGTTTTTGTATAATTTTATTGAAATACGCGTCAACAGAAAGCACTAGTCCTTGTTTGTTGTTGTTTAATTGCTAAGTTGTATCCGACCCCGTGGACTATAGCCTGCCAGTCTCCTCCGTCCATGGGATTTATTTACCAGGCAAGAACACTGGAGTGGGTTGCCATTTTCTCAAAATGTTGAGCAAAATTGTTTCTATATAATTTTATTTAAATATGCATCAACAGAAAGCAATAGCCCTTATATAATAATAAAACCAAAATGCATTTAAAATTATAGCATCAGTGAAATTCAAATAAACCTGAATGTTATGTGGTAGAAAATGATGTATTAAAGCCAGTAAGATGATGCTCACTTTGGGGTTGATAATAGAGGTATCCATGCTTTATGTTTCATTTGTCAACTTTGTTCTTTCAATTTTTGAGCATGGCGGGGGGGTGGTCATCATTTAAACAATCATTAGCACTGACCTACAAATCAGTGATTAAAAAGTTCTTATTATCCATTTCCATCTACACTGACGGCTAACAAGCTGTTGCAGATTCTCCTGACAGGAGGAGGTCCCCTCAGTGAGTTGTCTGATGGGACAAGCCTGCTGCAGACTTGGAAACGGGACTTTGGTGTTTAGCCAGGGATTGCACTGTGGAGACTCTGTTGTCCTAGGCTGTGTTTGATGTGCCGTTAAACCTCCTTTTGGACATTGCGTGACATCGTTTGGGACTCATAGCATCAGCACACTTGGAGGTTGGGTCCTGAATGCCCATCACCCTTCTGTCTTCCGGGATTCTGACTGATGGAGTACAGCTGAATCCAATGGACATTCGTGGGTCAGTTTTCTCCCCCAAAGTGACCGAAATTATGGAAGTTGCCTGAAATCACATTGGGACATTTAAATACCTCTTTTCATCCCCTGAACCAGAACATTCCTCCCATCTCTGGCTCCATGGAGGACAGAGCCTGCCTCCTGCTTTTGATTCCAGCCGGCCTGCACCCCGTCACGCGGCAGACGCCCAGCCATCCCACCCGCCAGGTGGAGCAGAGGACAGATCCTGCTGGCACCTGCTTCCCTCACTCCCTCCCGCCGCGTCCCTCTATCGAGGTGGAGGGTCCAATAAGCGAAATTCTCACCTGTGCGCTTTAAGGGAGGCAGGTGGGCAATTCTGTTTCTAGGGAGCCAAAGCTGTTATGAAACTTTGAAGGATGGTTTGGCTTGCTTTGAGAGGAAGTTGGCGAGTGGCCAGGTAAAGCACCTTTGCATGGATTCGGAGTGTCCTGGGATGGTTTTCCTGGGGACTGGGGAACCGGGCCTGACACCTCCCTTTCCCACGAGCACTTCCTGTTGCAGGAACTGGGGTGGGGGAGCCAAGCAGCCTGTAGATCCCCAAAGTCTGTCCCAGTTCACACAGCATCTGGAGAAAAGACGGGGGAGGGATCTAACCTTGACATCCAGGATAAATGGGACATTGGCGTCTTTCTCGGCTGAGTTCCTAGTTCCTCACCCCTGCAGTACTCAGCTGATGAGAAGGCTCCAGCCAGACCTGGGTGCCTGAGATGCCCCCGACATGCTCTGGGGGTAGGGTGGGGAGAGAGGACAATGGACTTGACTTGGGGTTCAGAGAAGGCTTGGCTTTTTCTCCCAGCCGCACAGCCGTACTTGCAATCAGCATTCTTTTACCACAGCATAAAACCACCAACTAATGTACAAAATTGAAACTGAGGGACTTCCCTGGTGGTCCAGTGGTTAAGATTCCATGCAGTTTCCACCTCAGGGGGCATGGATTCAATCTTTGGTCGAAGAATTAAGATCCTGCCTCCTGCACTGCATGGTCAAAAAAAAAAAAAAAAAAATTCAGACACAAGAAATAATTTAGGGTGTCGATGTATAATGTATGAAAAAGGTGAGCTTATCGAAAGGGAAGACATTAAAACTGAGCATGTCCTGAGTGTCCGTGGGAGGACCTCACCCAGGCCTGTGGATAAGTCATCACTCTTGAGGCAGTTTGCTTCTGTATAGTTGATTATGTCTGTTCATGGTGATAAAAGAAACGGTCACATATTGAGGTCTGCGGAAGTCATTCAGGCTTACGCATGAGATAACCTGAATTTTATGGTAACTAGAACAGGTTTTTTTGTGGCCTACCAAGTGTGTATTCTAAATCTGCTGTAAGTATTGAAGAAAAGATCTCGTTGACCACAAAGAATGTCCATTTAAAAAATAAACACCTCCCTTCCTGGGACGCTAGCACTGGGACACCTAACATGCTAAGGCTCCCTTCCCAGGTGCTGAGGACTACTGACTCATTCTGCATGTGCTGGTATGTTTTTCTGTTTTTTTTTTTTTTTAACAACAGCTTGAAGAAATGTATCTCCTATTAATGTTTTTTGTTTTGATAAGATATAAAAGATATGTTTCACGTGCTGAAAATGAGGCTTCTCTGGAGCAGTTTCTCAGTGTGATCTGGAAGCTGGCTTCCAGGTGATTGGCCTCAGTGAGGCTCAAATAGAACTCTCTAGATGGTGCTAGTGGTAAAGAACCTGCCTGCCAATGCAGAGACATAGAGACTTGGGTTTGATCCTTGAATTGTGAAGATCCNTGTTTCACGTGCTGAAAATGAGGCTTCTCTGGAGCAGTTTCTCAGTGTGATCTGGAAGCTGGCTTCCAGGTGATTGGCCTCAGTGAGGCTCAAATAGAACTCTCTAGATGGTGCTAGTGGTAAAGAACCTGCCTGCCAATGCAGAGACATAGAGACTTGGGTTTGATCCTTGAATTGTGAAGATCCCCTGGAGGAGGAAATGGCAACCCACTCCACTATTCTTGCCTAGAGAATCCCATGGACAGAGGAGCTACAGTCCATAGTGGTCCAGAGTCAGACACGAATGAAGCAACTTAGCATGCACGTTCTTATTATAGATTGTTTATTGATTATTTTCACTGACAATGTGTTCATTGAAGCCAGGCCTCTAAGCCCACCTTTCTGCTAGGGTGCTGGTAGGCTGCATTTACAGTAACGCCCCTCAGCGCATCTCTTTCCAGTTTGCGATGTGTTTGCACATTCTTAGCTCACTGGCCTGCCCTGCTTGCCCCTAGGTGAGTCTCCAGCATCTCTGGAGGCTTGGTGTAATCCCCACCGTCTAGTCTGCAACTGGCTCACAGGAAGCTCTCTGGACGGCCATCACACACCCATTGTTGAATTCTTCCCAACTTGCCGAGCAAGAGGGAGACTGGACAGGAACAGGAATTCTCCATTTCCCTCTGTCATCCCAGGTCTATTCAGAGCCCCACAGAAGGACATGCTCTTAGATTTCTTTTCTAAAGCAATGATCCCAGTGCCTCAGTTCAGTTCAGTTCAGTCCCTCAGTTGTGTGACTCTTTGCGACCCCAAGGACTGCAGCATGCCAGGCCTCTGTGTCCATTGCTAACTCCTGGTGTTTACTCAAACTCATGTCCATCGAATTGGTGATGCCATCCTACCATCTCATCCTCTGTCATGCCCTTCTCCTCCCACCTTCAATCTTTCCCAGCATCAGGGTCTTTTCCAAAGAGTTAGTTCCTCGCATCAGGTGGCCAAAGTATTGGAGTTTCAGCTTCAGCATCAGTCCTTCCAATGAATATTCAGGACTGATTTCCTTTAGGATGGACTGGTTGGATCTCCTTGAAGTCCAAGGGACTCTCAAGAGTCTTCTCCAGCACCACAGTTCAAAAGCATCAATTATTCAGCACACACCCTTGTTTCTAGTCCAACTCTCACATCCATACATGGCTACTGGAAGAAACCAGTGCCTGGCACCTGGTTCATGCCCAGAAAGGTTGATTTGAAACAATGTGGACTGTTGCCAGTCAGCTTGTGGTCTTCTGTTATGGGCTCCAGCGTCCTCCCTGAGCCTGGGTTTCTTAATCGTTTTCCCTGCTGGGCTACATGGTTGCCATGGAGCAGATAACATCACAAAATAATGGGTGTATCTGTACTTTGGACCCGGGACAATCCTAAATTTTGTTGTCATTGCTGTTTCAGATTGCTTTTTACATTCTGTGTGTTTTCTTGAGAAAATCGACATTCAGAGAGACTGATTTGTCTGGTGTCCTCTGATGAGTAAAAGGTAGAGCAGGAACTCAGATCTCCAAATCTAGAATNTGGACCCGGGACAATCCTAAATTTTGTTGTCATTGCTGTTTCAGATTGCTTTTTACATTCTGTGTGTTTTCTTGAGAAAATCGACATTCAGAGAGACTGATTTGTCTGGTGTCCTCTGATGAGTAAAAGGTAGAGCAGGAACTCAGATCTCCAAATCTAGAATATTCTCAAGTGCTAACAGGCCCCGTCCCATGGCGCCCACCGAGAGTGGCTGTCGTATGGGTGGCCGCTGGGGTGATGGCGGTGAAGTGGGCAAAGGTCTGAGTCACTCCACCGTGTGCCCTGGACTCTGCACACAAGAGAGGCACTGACATCTGTCCTGGCGGAGCTGGTGGAGATGAGAGGACCCAGAGCAGGGAACAGGCCGTGAGAAAGACCTGCAGACTCTTCCACAGATTACTCAGGGCTGAATCACTGTGTGTGCCACAGTGCCTTTTGCTTTTGAAAGAGCTAACACATTTCGAAAAATAGGGTAAGCACCTCTTGCTTTGACCAGAAACAGATGCAAACCAGGGCCCATTCTTCTCACCAAGCAGAGCTCCAAACTTTCAACTTGAAAATATCTGCAAGGACCCAGTTCCGCTTGGGTGGGCGATGGAGCGTATGTCATGGACACTTGGGTGGGCGATGGAGCGTATGTCGTGGACACTCCTGCCAAAGGCACCATTGTCAGGCTACACTGGAGGACTTGCCAGGCACCCTGAGACCTGCCGACTGGACACAGCAGTGTGAGCTGAGGAAGCAGTGTCTGGGGCAGGGGACGGAATGGATGGTGCGCTCCTCTCCAGCCTTCTGTTCTGCGTTTGCCATAGACGTGTTACAACAGCCTAGCTACACACAGAGGAACGACCCTCATGCTCAGCTGCTGCATTCCTGCTGTATAATATCCTGGTGGAAATACAAATCGATAGTGGACTTGCTGTGAAAATGAGGCAGGGACAGGGAATCTGGGGACCCTGAGCCTTAGGAGGTGTGGCAGAAGTGACTAGTTGTCTTCTAAAGAGTCCTACTGTTCTGGAGAGTTACTGCTGAAAAAGAGTTTCTTCCCAGGGACTGACTAACCTCAGTTCCCAGCCCCCTATCTGGGGGCTGATTTCCACTGCATCTTGGCAGTGGAAATGTAAGCAGCAGTGATCGAACCACCTCTGGGCCACAGCAGATAAAACATAGGTGTGCCTTTTCCACATTCCCTGTCTCTTTTCATCACTGGAAGCAAAGGTCTCCAGGGCAGAGTCACAAGATGGAAGGAACCTGGATCACTGAGCCACTCAGTGGTAGATGGCCTGCTGAATACGTGCGTGAAATTTGTGGAGTGAGATATGTTTCTAAGGTGATAGCCTCTGAGATTCAGAGGTTTACTTGCGATAGCAACTAGCATTATCCAATGGAATGAGTAGTCATTTTTCTAGTAGTCACGTATGGATGTGAGAGTTGGGCCATAAAGAATTGATGCTTTGAACTGTGGTGTTGGAGAAGACTCTTGAGAGTCCCTTGGACTTAGGAGATCCAACCAGTCCATCCTAAAGGAAATCAGTCCTGAATATTCATTGGAAGGACTGATGCTGAAGCAGAAGCTCCAATACTTTGGCCACCTGATGCAAAGAGCCAACAGATTGGAGAAGACCCTGATGCTGGGAAAGGTTGAAGGCAGGAGGAGACGGGGACGACAGAGGATGAGATGGTCGGATGGCATCACTGACCCAATGGACATGAGTTTGAGCAAACTCTGGGTGATGGTGAAGGACAGGAAAGCCCGGCGTGCTGCAGTTCATGGGGTTGCAAAGAGTCAGACACAACGGAGCAACTGAACAGCAACAATGGAATGAGAGAATAGGGAAGAGGGATTGGAGAGAAACACAGCGGCAGACCGGCCCAGGGGGCTGGGGAGGTGGCTGCCGAGGCCTCCTGTGATGGAGAGGGTCACTGTGCTTTAGGGGAAGTCGTGTTTCATCCTGAGTTTTATTTCTTCTTTTTTCTGTTTGTAAAAGGGTGGAGGGGAGGGAAGAGAGATTTGACAGTGGGAAATAATGTTACTGAGAAGCTTTCTTCTCCCATAATATATTTTTCTGGGGAAGGAGTGAGCATTAGTAATACATACAAAGAGTAATAAGCAATAAAAAATGGAGCAACTCTCAGCCTCAGGAGGAGAAAAAATTATAGACCTACAAAATATGTCATTTATGCTAGACGGTTTGGGGATGAGAAAAGGTATGTGGAAGATAAAATCTTCATCCTAATAAGTCAATAGTGTGTCAGTCACTCATTTGTTTCCCACTCTTTGCGACCCCATGGAGTGTAGCCCACCAGGTTCCTCTGTCCATGAGATTCTCCAGGCAAGGAGGCTAGAGTTATTTGCCATTCCCTTCTCGAGGATATCTTCCCATCCCAGGGATTGAACTTGAGTCTCCTGAAGCTCCTGCATTACAGGTGGATTCTTTACCAGTGAGCCACTGGGGAAGCCTGCAGACCTATTATATGCCCAATAAAATGCCAGGTACTAGGGGACTGGAGGAGGTAGTGGCCAGGGAGAGATGGATGTTTAAGAAATCGTGCTGCTGTTTACAATAGCTAGGACATGGAAGCAACCTAGATGTCCATCGGCAGACAAATGGATGAGAAAGTTGTGGTACATATATGCAATGGAATGTTACTCAGCTATTAAAAAGAATGCATTTGAGTCAGTTCTAATGAGGCAGACGAAACTGGAGCCTATTATACAGAGTGGAGTAAGTCAGAAAGAAAAACACTAATACAGTATATTAGCATATATATATGGAATTTAGAAAAATAGTAACGACGACCCTATATGCAAGACAGCAAAAGAGACATAGATGTAAAGAGCAGACTCTTGGACTCTGTGGGAGAAGGCGAGGGTGGGATGGTTTGAGAGAAAAGCTTTGAAACATGTACATTGCTGCTACTGCTGCTTCTAAGTCGCTTCAGTCGTGTCCGACTCTGTGCGACCCCATAGACGGCAGCCCACCAGGCTCCCCCGTCCCTGGGACTCTCCAGGCAAGAACACTGGAGTGGGTTGCCATTTCCTTCTCCAATGCATGAAGGTGAAAAGAAAAAGTGAAGTCGCTCAGTCGTGTCTGACTCTTAGCAACCCCATGGACTGCAGCCTACCAGGCTTCTCCGTCCGTGGGATTTTCCAGGCAAGAGTACTGGAGTGGGATGCCATTGCCTTCTCCGAACATGTACATTACCATATGTGAAATAGGTGACCAATGCAAGTTTGACGCATGAAACGGCACTCAAAACTCGTGCACTGGGACAACCCAGAGGGATGGGATGGGAGGGAGGCGGGAGAGGGGTTTGGAACTGGGGGACACGTGTACACCCAAGGCTGATTCATGTCAATGTGTGGCAAAAACCACCACGGTATTGTAAAGAAATTAGCTTCCAATTAAAGAAATTAATTTAAAAACATCCTGTGCCGGACTTCCCTGGTGGTCCACTGATTATGACTCTGTGCTTCCACGGCAGGGGGCTTGGTTTCTATTCCTGGTCAGAGAATTAAGATCCCACGTGCCGTGCAGCAG
>SJYT01033502.1:339281-365885 GCA_006410635.1 Cephalophus harveyi
GCGTGGGGGGAGGGTCAGGTGTACCTTGGGGTGGGGGTGGGGGCGGTGAGTGCGAAGGCAGAGGAAGGTCTCCTCGGGCGCCGGTGCCTGCACTGAGTGTCCGGTGGCGCCTGCATCTTTTCTACCTGGAAAGCAGGAGAGGCCTGGGGGTGGGAGGAGCTTCATGAACTTGATGTGGTTAGAGGAGGGCTTAGGAGTGTGCTGAGACACTGTCGAGAGGTGTAGCCAGGCCACAGGGTCTGGCCTCGTCTCACGAGCAAGTGCAGGCCCTTGGAATGAAGGAGGGGGTCACTGCGGCAGCAGCGTGCGTGGGCCAGAGGGGTGGGCTGAGCCCGAAGGACTCACTGGAGAGGATGGGGCAGCCCCCGGGGCGGGGGGAGGCTGAGGCCCTGAGCATGGCAGCAACACGGCATGAAGGAGAGGGAACCGGGGGTGCCCGGGGGCACTCAGGAGAACTTCTGAGGTCTGACATGAACCTGAGTGCTGGAGGTGCCCCCACAGGACCAGGAGCCCAGGCACTCAGGACGAGCCCAGGAATCCCCGCAGATAGAGTCAGCCCGAGACGTGTGTCTGGTTCAGCCCCAAGGACTCCCCACCTGGCAGCATGAACTGCAGGCAATGTGTCCAGTTGGACACGCTTTTGTCTCCAAGGAGGTGGACAGGAGAGATTCTGACATGGGATCTGCCCACTCACCGCTCCCCCAATGCTGCTCCCGTTTCCCCTCCCCTGGAAGTCTGTCTGTCCCCTGAGACCTAAACTCCCAGAGAAGGAAGGGCTGGTCTGCTCAGGGAGGACCCTGGAGCCAGGACAGGACTCACTTTTGGGTCAAGCAACTGTCAGACCCTCTCAGACTCTCTCTGGTAACCCCCTGCCCCGGGCACAGCTCTAATAATGTGTGCAGGGGGGTGGGCCCCAACTTCTGTGCCCGGCTCTTTCAAACTCTTGAGCCCAAGGCTGGCCGGGCAGGCACACAGCATCTTCACACCTGTGGAGAGGCGGGTGGGGTCTCACCTGAGCCCAGATCCAGGCCATCTTCATCCCAGCTCTTCTGTTCTTCTAGGAGGGAAGGGTTTGTGGACACCTTGTTCAGTTCAGTTCAGTTCAGTCACTCAGTCGTGTCCAACTCTTTGCAACCCCATGGACTGCAGCATGCCAGGCCTCCTTGTCCATCACCAACTCCTGGAGTTTACTCAAACTCATGTTCATTGTGTCAATGATGCCATCCAACCATTTCATCCTCTGTGGTCCCCTTCTCCTCTTGCCTTCAATCTTTCCTAGCATCAGGGTCTTTTCCAATGAGTCACCTCTTTGTATCAGGTGGCCAAAGTATTGGAGTTTCAGCTTCAGCATCAGTCCTTCCAGTGAATATTCAGAACTGATTTCCTTTAGGATGGACTGGTTGGATCGCTCCTTGCTTGTCCAGGTTTTGAAGAAAACTGCCAATTGTTTCCTCTATGCCTATGAGTTCTTCATGCAGGATGGAGGAGGAGTAATAGATACTTTTGGTGCATTCTCGCTGGGAATATTTGAGCATAAGCTTTGTGAGTTATACATGAAGAGGAGATGCTTGGCAGGGAGGCAGAGCTTTGCCACACCCTGTGGGCCTCCCTTGTCCTGAGCCGAGGCCACAGCTGCGTGCCTCCCACAGAATTACAGCTGTGGCTGATGCTGGTGAGAAGTCTCAGAGCAGAGAATCTTTGAGGCCTTACCATAAAAACTGCTCAACTTTGGTGGGTTATTAGAATTAATTGAGGGGGATGTTTTAAACATCACTGATGTGTAAGTCCGACCCCAGACCGACTGAATCTGTTTCTGAATCTCCATCCTCCGGGGGAAGGGGTGGTCAGTTTGCTCGGAAGTGCTCAGATCATAAACTCTGATTATTGGAGGTTTGAAAGACCCAGACTGTGGGTTCAACTACAGTGGATGGTGGTGGATATTATCTACAAAAGATAAAGACCTTTGTGAGCTGGGGAAAGGAGTTGTTTAATGAGGGATATTTCATCTTCTTGAGTAACGCAGAGAAAAAAAAAAAAAACGAAAATGAATTATCAGGAAACAAAATGCTAAAAATACATGTGGTGTGCTCTGCTGACAGGAGGGAGTGGAGACAGAGCGGATACAGGGCTCAGCATGGGGGTGCCAGGAATATCTGAGGAGACAGAAACGAAGAGGTTTTAAGAGGCAGAAGGGAGCCTCTAATAAGTTCGGAGACTTCACGTGTTCCAAATTTTCGGGAAGACGGCAGTGTCTCAAATGTCACTTTCTGAAGAGCAGCCTATGTGTAGCCATCACCACGAACCTCCTCAAAGGTGAAAACTTCCTGCTGAATTTGTGTTTCTGAGAAAAACAAAAAACAAGACAGACAACTGGCCAGACTCTGGGGCTTCTGCTGAAGTTGAAACCAAGCATACTGAACATTTCCCGTATGTTTTCCTTTTATTCTCCTCTCACAGGCATTTTTGAAATCCGTAATGGCGTTTGGCTGAGCTCTGAACCCTGCAACGAACTGGTCTCGTCACCATAGTTTTCACAGGGCTAGGAATTTGCTAGGGTTTTTCTAATGTATGTGGGTATAAGGGTGGTTCTGAGATAATCTTGTGGTTCATGGATCTTTGGGAAACTGGGGTGTATGAGAGACTTGGCATTGGACATCTGCCCCTTTGCAGGTGTTAAAAAAAAAAAAAATCACATTTGTTCCATCGGAAGGAGCTTAGGAGGCAGCAACTTCAGAATAAATCCATCCAAAAGCTACTTCCGTCAGGACCTCTTTCTCTAATCCTGAGCAGAGAGAGACACTTGAAGGGAGATTATGTTAGACTTCAATTTCTGGCCTTTAGTTCCTGTCTGGAAATTCAGAAATGGGAAACAATTTTCAGTGTCTGTATTCGAGAGCCTTCTTTAATGTATATTTGGGCTCAGTGGGCAGTCTCTCCTGGGTTGTATTAGACAATATGTTTGAATTCATATACAAAGTGAAATAGAACGAGGGTGAATTTTCAGAAAAGAGAGAGATGTGGTCCTGGAATTAATTATTATGTCTGTTCTTTCCCACTTCAGAGTCTTTGGCAATACATTCAGAATAGTAGGAGTTGAGAGGGTGGAAGTCACACCTTGGGGAGTGACATCCCCTCAGGAGGACAGCTGACTCATAGACACAATGCAGTTGAAACAAGTCCCGTGAATGAGTCCTGGGGTCTTGGTGGAAGCAGCCAAGCTGTTGTTTTCAGTCTGCATTTAATCAGGTGAAATAATCTGGGGACCATGGGTGACACAAGACATTCAAGTAATTTCCCAACAACCCAGTCATTGATTGACCTTTCTGGGGTTGGTAAAGTGCTCCTCAGAAGAGATCACATTCTTGTAAATCTTTCATTTTTCAGTTGTGCAACATTTAGGTGAATTATGGATTTGGGACCATCTGCTAAGTCGCTTCAGTCGCGTCCGACTCTGTGCAACCCCAGAGACGGCAGCCCACCAGGCTCCCCCGTCCCTGGGATTCTCCAGGCAAGAACATTGGAGTGGGTTGCCATTTCCTTCTCCATGATACCACCTCATGCCAGGCAAATATCCACTCTCCGGGTGTCTTGTGTGTATATGTGCGCTCAGTCGTGTCTGACTCTTTGGAACCCCATGGACTGTAGCCCTCCAGGCTCCTCTGTCCAAGGGATTTTTCATGGAAGAATTCTGGAACAGGGTGCCATTTCCTCCTCCAGCTGGTTGGATTAAGTTTTCTATTTTTTCTAGCCAAAGATGCAGATACCTGTTGGGAGTGAGGTAGTTTCACAGAGCAGAGAGCAGAGGATTCACTGTGATGCTTTGTGGTTTCCTTTGTCCCTTCATTTACCTGCAGGAGGACTTCACCCAAGTAACGTAGGTTTTCTGAAAGTGATTTTTTATTGTTCTATAACATACAAGACAGCTCATTTCTACAGGTTCATCCCTGGACTGTCATTTAAAATTTTTTTTTTTTTTAAATCTGGAGAGAGAGGGGAAGAGAAAGAGGGAGAGGGAGAAGAAGAGGAAGAGAAAGAATGAAATGGAAAGTGGTTCACACTATAGTGGGGGCTGCAAGTCTGAAACTTCCAAGGCGGGCTGGTAGGCTGGAGACCCAAGCAAGAGCTGATGATGTAGCTCAAGTCCAAAGGTTCTCTGGAAGCAAAGGTCTTTTTTCCTCAGGGGACTTCAGTCTTCCTCTGAAGGTCTTCAACTGATTGAATAAAGGACCACTCACATTACAGAGAGTTATCTGCTTAACAAAGTCTACTGATTTAACTGTTAATCACATCTAAAAAATACTTTCACAGCAACATCTGGACTGGTGTTTGACTGAATATCTGGGCACCAAGCATAGTCTAGCCAAGTTGATGCATAAAAATTAACCTTCGCAGTTGATGAAGCTGAAACTCAGAGAAGCATTGGTGATGTAGCTAGGGGTTGGGCTGGGAGGCGGCGACAGAGTTTGTTCCATTAAAGCCATGCTGTTTCATTTAGAGTGTGTACGGATGGGTAGGGGCACTGGGCCTATTAACCCAGGGTCTCTGATGGCAGCAGCCATTTTTTCCTGCCTTGAACATCTTCTGGTCGCCTTATAGGGAAAAATAAAAGATCTGGGATTCCCCCTGTTTTCTCAGAATAGCGTCTCTGGAAGACGGTTCTCCAAGACCCGGCTTTCGGGAAGGTAAGGATTCCTGGGTAGACTTTGGAGGCTGATCCAGTTCAGTGCAATTCGGTTGAATCCAACCTGGACTTTTTTGCCCTGACCATGTGCTGCTGTGCTCTGGGCCACAGTCTAGCATAGGAAGGACAGTAGAAAATACATGGTTCAGGCCCTGGGGATTGCGTGGAGGTGGAGAGCGGTAAGCAGAGAAACAAAAAATGCACAGAATAAAGAAGAGGGTAATACATACTACAGGGGGAACCCAGAGCTGCCCCTGAGAGCGACCTGCCATATCACCCAGTCAAATCTTTCCAATTCAGTCCTTAATAGACAATACTGAAAAACACCATTCTTAAAAGTTTTCAACCATATCACGTGGCATGTGGAATCTTAATTTCCTGATCAGGGATTGAACCTGCACCCCCTGCAATGAAAATGTGGAGTTTTAACAGCTGGACGAACCACTAGGGAAGTTCTGAAAAATACAATTTTTAAAAGGCCTGTTTAAACATGTGTTGTTTTGACATTTTAGCCAAGCTTAGTTTGCCTTTGACAGAAAGCTTAATGATAAAGAACTTGCGATCAGCAATGAAGTGTGTGTGTGTGTGTGTGTACATGTGTGTATAATTAATTGGAAAGAACCAACAAACATGGATTTGAATACTAATTGGTGCTAAAATTAAAATAAAGGTAAAATCAAAACTCTCATGGAAATATATAGTGAATACATGCTAAGAATTTTACTTAACTCATTAACAAGGAAACCAGTAAAATGTAGAAACAGGTTCAATGGAGAATTCAAAGAACACACAACACAGGCAGTCAGGAATTGGGAAATGAATTTGCAAATAGATGCAAAAGAATGCAGTGTCCACGGGGCAATAATCAGTTGCATCTCCAAGGACCTAAATTCATTTGCATTTCCACGGACAAGTATTGCCTGCCTTACTATCAATTTCTACAGTTCACAGAGTAGTAAACAGCACAGAGAAGCACAGGTTTACATACCTTGAAAGGATGCTCCAAAAAGAACACCCCGTAATCTGTTTTTTTTTTCCTCTCATTTTAGAGACCTCTACAATTTTTTTATGACCCTGGGGATTACTGGAATAATGGTTTTAAGCATGTTATTTAACCCCTTCATTCCTAATCTGTAAAATAGAACTGATATTTCTTCACCGGTGTTTTGCAGGTGAAAAATGATAACATATATAAAAATTTTCTGACATATTAAAAAATTCTTTCAGTCAATATTAGATCTTCTTGTACTGTATTTTTTTTAATTTTTTTTTTTTTTTTAAATGTGGACCATCAAATTTGTTACAATGGGTTGTTTCTGTTTTATGTTTTGGTTTTTTGGCCTCCAGACCTGTGGTATCTTAGCTCCCTGACCAGGGACTGAACTTGCAACCTCTATACCCTCTACGTCTTAACCATTAGACCACCGGGGAAGTCCCCTTGTACTGTATTTTTTTCAAACAGATATGTGAATTCCCTCTCCCATAATCCCAGGGCTTCCCTGGTGGCTCAGAGGATAAACAGTCTGCCTCCAATGCGGGAGACCTGGGTTCGATCCCTGGGTCGGGAAGATCCCCTGGAGAAGGAAATGGCAACTCCAGTATTCTTGCCTGGAAAATCCCATGGACTGAGGAGCCTTGGTGGGTTGCAGTCCACGGGGTCACAAAGAGTCGGACACGACTGAGTGACTTTACTTACTTACTTACTTACGTCTCCCATAATCTCTTCACTCGTACGTTTGTCCCTCGGCATTTGCTGAAGTTTTGTGACACCAGGCACATGCCAGGCTAACACACAGCTAACGACCACACCATGAGCACATCCCAGGGTTGTTGTGTTGTTTTAGTGGTTGAAAAATGTCTGACTCTTTCGCGACCCCATGGACTGTAGCCTAGTGGGCTCCTCCGCCCATGGGATTTCCCAGACAGGAATATAGGAGTGGGTAGCCATGTCCTTCTCCAGGGGATGTTCCCGACCCAGGGATTGGACCTGGGTCTCCCGCATTGGCAGGAGAGTTCTTTACCCCTAAGTCACCAAGGAATCAGGAGGAGCTTTAGACTGGTGGCCGAGGTGACAAAGAGGCAGATGAACAGGTACATCAGTGACTACGAATTCCCGTGACATGCACAGGGATAGCTGGATCCTGGGAGGGTGGCCCAGGGCATGTAAGCAGTGGTTCAAAGCAGTGACTCAGTCAGCCACACTGACTGGGCTCATTAACTGTGTCCTTGGTCAAATTGCTTAACCTCTCTGTGTCTCAGCATCTTCACCTTTATAATTTATTTTAAAAATATTTATTTGTTTATTTGGCTGCACTGGGTCTTAGTTTCGGCCCTTGGGGTCTTTCGTTGTGGCATGTTGCGGTGAGCAGGATCTGGATCCCTGACCAGGGATTGAACTTGGGCCCCGTGATATTGCTTGGAGCCCCAGCCACTGTACCACCAGGAAGGTCCCAGAATCTTTGCCTTTCAAATGGAGATGATACCTGTAGTCTGTGCAGATTGAATCAGTGAGTTAATGTTTGTGAACATTTGGAGCAGTTCCTGGCACCTAAGTGCATTGTATTAGTTATTACTGTTTAATGAATTATTATGCATAGATTGAACAAACAGCTGTGCTGTGCTCGGTGGTGTCTGACTCGTTTGCGACCCCATGGACTGTAGCCCGCTAGGCTCCTCTGCCCATGGGATTCTCCAGGCAAGAATACTGGAGTGGGCTGTCATTTCCTCCTCCAGGGGATCTTCCTGACCCAGGGATTGAACCTATATTTATTCTAGCACCAATCCTAGATGCAAGAGATGCAAGTCTCTTGCATTGAAAGGTGGATTCTTTACCACTGAGCCACCCGAGAAGTCCAAAGAGTAGTTTCAACATAAAAACCCAAGTCAGTTCAGTTCAGTTCAGTCGCTCAGTCGTGTCTGACACTTTGAGACCCCATGGACTGCAGCACAGGCTTCCCATCTATCACCAACTCCCCGAGCTTGCTCAAACTCATACCCAAGTCAGGGAAAGACTGAAGTCATAGGACAACATTCATATATCCTGGTTGCTGTGCTGATCTGCTAAACCACGGTCATACAGTCACTGGATTTTACCGTGTTCTGTTTTCTCCCACAGGTCATTTCTTCCCTGGCTAAGCTGGTACTGAATTAAATTGTATGGACTCTGCTCTGGCCCTAGCTTGGCCGAGGTGCCCAGCCTCCGAGGAAACAGTTCTTTTTCCCTTTGGGTTCGAGCTGTTGGAATAATGAAATGGAAGCCGAGATCGATGCTGCACAGACTTTATTCAGTGGCCAAAAGATGGAGAAGTGGGAACTAAGGTCGCAGATCAATTTCTCACCCGCATGGCAAGAGGAATTTAATTAAGAGAAAAGAAAAAGGGAGGAGGAGTGAGGCTAATGACAGGGAGGCACATGCATTAGTCTGCTGGGAAGGGGCAGGGTTTTTTGAGGGAGGGGGCATCACCCCTTTTATCCTCATTGGTCCTTAATGTCCGACCCCCGGCAGGTGTGAGTATGCTTTATAGTCAAGTCAGTGTATAATGAGACGGGGTTTGTTCAAGGTCAGATTCTTTGCCATCTTGGTCCCAGCCGGTTCCATCTGGTTTTTTGGTTTGTTTGTAGCTTTTTTTTTTTTTTCTTTTAAATCTCTGGACCCAGTAGCTTAAAGATTTATGTTGAACTCCTGCTAAAGACTGACTCTGGCCTCAGTGGTTCAGTTGCTGCTGGTCTGAATATGGGGGACACGTGATGGAGGTTGAAAGTGGGCTTGACTCAAAAGGCTCTTGCAAACCCTCAAGAGCCCTCAGAAAGTTTGGTGGTGATAAAGTTTGGCAGACCCTTCCTCCAAACTGGAGCCTTAATGGACCAGCTCCCGTCAGCTCAGGAGAACAGCTTCTGAAGGCATTTTCCAGAGTTTTCAGCTGATCAGAGACGGCATCTCTAATTCTCTGCTGTTTTTCTGTTTGTGGGATGGTCTTCAGTTTGGATAAAAACCTGCGGAGTCACCATTGGGGTTAGAACAATGGAGTGGAATGGTGATGTGAACACTTGGTCTGTATCAGGCATCATGAGAGGGACTTCATGCTGATTGGAACTTCATGCTCAAGGCGAGGAGAGTGAAGGCTGCGTGTGTAATGGACCTGGACTTGAACCCAAAGCTGGTGACAGAGCTGGGCTGAGTTTGCCTGCACAAAGGTTATAAGGATCTCTCTCTTCAGCGGCTCTGATCTGTTGTGGGGCAGGCTTCCCTGAGCCACGCTGGTTTGTGGAGAACAGAGGAACAGATGAACAGAGAAAGAAATAGAGACAGGGAATCTCTTATGCAGCTTGGAGCCTGGCCAGCGGACTGAGGGGGTGGGGCCTGGAATGGGTCTTGCCCATCGGGTCTTCCCTGCCCACTGCCCCCAGCCTCGCCACCCTGAGCCGTTAACCCATCCCATTGCCCTGTCTCTTTTCTCTGCTGAGAAATCTGGGGACCGTTTTTTGAAAACACATCAGATAGACCCCAGGCCATCCCCACCCTCACTTCTGTCACTGGTTTCCAGTGGTAGAGACTGGATCATCACTGGTGATTATACAGCAAAAAACAAGCTTGAAGGGGCCAGGGTGGGTGGGCTAAGACTGCTGTGCCTGTCAGAAGGCTGCGCCCCACCCTCTGCACTCCTGGTGTCCCCTCTGGAGAGTCCCTTCCCCTCCCTGGGCGCCTGTTGCTCCACCATCAAGGTAATAACTGATGGGCTGGGCCACAGTTCTCCAAGGGCAGCATCAGCCTCCGCGATGGAAACTCATTAGAAATCCGTGTTCTCGGGCCCCACCCCGAACCTTTGGAATCAGACGTTCGGGGCTCAGGCTGCAGCTGTCGGTCTCCCCAGATCTTTTGGAAGGGGTGGTTTGAATATAACCTAAAGTCTGAGAACCACCAGGTGAATTTTACATTTCCTTCTGGCTCAGAGTCTATGATTCCCTGCTCTCATCTGGGAAGAGGACAGATTGTACCTATTACCAACGACAGCTGCTGCTGACTACGGGCGGGAGGGTGGCCTCACACAATGAAAATGGAACTAAAATAGGTGGCTAGGTAAGCTCCTTTCAAGGCGTAACCTATTATCGCTGTTACCTGAATTCCATTTACTAATTTATTGAAGCAAATGCTGAAAGCAGAGCTGTGGGAAGGTCCGGAAGCCCTGCAGAGAGTGCATTAAGAACGGCGCTGCTGGGTGTCCTGAAAGGGCCCTGAAAGCTTCCCCAGGGGCAGCACCTGGAGAGGGGGGCTGACCTGGCAGCTTTGTGAGTCTCAGAGCAGGTCGTGTTTCTCCCACTGGTTTCTGACACGGTCAGGAGAGTGTGCACTGGCTTGGCCAGCCCCCAGCTGCAGCTGTGTGCCCCGCACTGCCCTGGAAGGGCGCCTGTGGCCCCAGAAGGGCGCCTGCGGCCCCAGAAGGGATGATCTGTTTTGGTGGGAGCCTTCCCCGGATCCTGGGGACACATTTGTTGTTCACAGAGCTTCTGCTGTCTGGAGCTGGCCCAGGATGAAGCCAGGAAATAGTTATCTCAGAGCCTAGCACATACTAGATGTGGCAAACATCACAAGTTGGGTGGCTTCCAAGACTTGCTTGGGGGCTCAAGAGGAGTCCCACAATCAAATCTGAGCAGCTAGCTCCGTGGCTCCCGGTGCTGCAAGGAAGGAGGGATGTGTGATCTTAGCCCCCTGACCTCCCCAGCTCCCGGCTGATTGCTAACCCGTGGAAGGAAATTATGTTCGCCTCGTGGTAGGTGTGATGGCATCCCATCTCTGACGTCATATTACACTCATCACAGGGTTGCTGGGGGGAGTTGTTTCTGATTTCCAGATGAAAACTCTAGAGTGCAGAAAAGAAAGATCCTGACCCAAGTCACATGAAAAGTAAGTTTTGAGTCCAGACACTAAGTTTAATTTTGTTTATTGAGTACTTCTGGAGTAGGAAATGGCCACCCACTCCAGTATTCTTGCCTGGAAAATTCCATGGGCAGAGGAGCCTGGTGGGCTACAGTCCATGGGTGATAAGAGTCAGACATGACTGAGCGACTGAGCACAACCTCAACTGAGTACTTATTATGCAGGCAAATGATACACTTATCATAGAATGGGTTCTATGTCTAATTATTCCATGTATTTAGTTATTGTATCTATTTCTTCTATTGATTTTAATATATCTATTTAATTATTCTAATCATCCCAGTAACCCTTTAAATAGGTATTATTATCACCGTCTTACAGATGGTAAGGAAAAAGGGGCTAAATTAACTTATCCTCAGTCAGCAGAGCTAGGAAGTCCAGCAGGCTGGACTTGAATTGTACCCCAATAGGTATTTAGATGGATGGAAAACATCATAGCCTGTTTTTTAAAAATCTGCTCATGTGTTTAATTATTTGGCTGCCCTGGGTCTTTGTTGCGGCACACAGGATCTTTGTTGTTGTTGTTGTGGTGGTGGTGTTATGCAGGGTGTTTTTAGTTGCAACGTGTGGGATCTAGTTCCCTGACCAGGGATTGAACCCAGGGGCCCTACGTTGGGAGCATGGGATCTTAGCTGTTGGACCACCAAGGAAGTCTCCATCACAGTCTCATCTTAACCATGTCCCTCTGGGATGTGGATTTGCCTGGAAGAACCTTGCTTCCTATCTGTCATCGCAGAATCTAGATTTTCACCGCTGGTGATCTTTAGGGTTCTAATCTCCTTCAGCCCCCAAACCTAAGTGACTGGTTCTCTCGGAGGGTATGGATATTCCTAGACAGGTGAGCCATCAGGTTAAGTCACAGGAACTGTACCTGATGAGACTCTTGGTGAGGCGTTGACATGATCACAAGCTCACACACAGCACGTCATTCATCTACAGTCTTTCCTCTGGACAAAGGCTGCACGAGGAGGATGAGAACAACTGGCGCTTGGGTGGGGGTGGGGCTCCTGTCCAGAGGAGAGTTCCAGAAGGAAAGTGTGATGGAGAGGGATGAAGAGAACTTTTGCTACATTTGCCTCATGGAGTCACATGTTCTCCATCTTGCAGATGAAGAAATGGGCCCAGAGATTTTGGAAGAGAGGTTTGGTTAAACTGAAGTCATTTAGTCTGTGAGTCCTTGACTTCAATGACAAACTCTTGAGCATCTTCTCTGTGCCAGGACTGTGCTTCCATAGGGGAAGACAGAGAGAAGAAACCCAAGGTGGAGTGGCAGAGAGATAAATTATCCTAAGGTATTATGCAATATACCTTCCCTTGTGGCTCAGCTGGTAAAGAATCTGCCTGCAANGAGTCCTTGACTTCAATGACAAACTCTTGAGCATCTTCTCTGTGCCAGGACTGTGCTTCCATAGGGGAAGACAGAGAGAAGAAACCCAAGGTGGAGTGGCAGAGAGATAAATTATCCTAAGATATTATGCAATATACCTTCCCTTGTGGCTCAGCTGGTAAAGAATCTGCCTGCAATGTGGGAGACCTGGGTTTGATCCCTGGGTTGGGAAGATCCCCTGGAGAAGGGAAAGGTGACCCACTCCAGGATTCTGGCCTGGAAAATTCCATGGACTCTATAGTCCATAGGATCACAAAGAGTCAGCCACGACTGAGCAACTTTTACTCGCCACATCCAACAGGATGTGGTCTGTAATTTTGGCCAAGTACCCTAATTTTCATAGATATGAGAAGAATCGTGGAGGAAACGCCTTTCCTGGCTTCCAAGTAACAATGGTGAGCATAGAATCTGCAGGTCACAGAGCACGTTCACACATCAGCCAGAGGGTTAAACCAGGGCTGGTGAGTGGATAAATGCCATCCCGTGAAGACATGTTTTACTGAGTCTAAGATCAGGTGACCCATGAGTGGCAGAAAGGAGAATCCCATGGACAGAGAAGCCTAGTAGGTTACAGTCCACGGGGTCACAAAGAGTCGGACACGACTGAGTGACTTCACCTCACCTCACCCTAATTTTCATAGATATGAGAAGAATCGTGGAGGAAACGCCTTTCCTGGCTTCCAAGTAACAATGGTGAGCGTAGAATCTGCAGGTCACAGAGCACGTTCACACATCAGCCAGAGGGTTAAACCAGGGCTGGTGAGTGGATAAAATGCCATCCCGTGAAGACATGTTTTACTGAGTCTAAGATCAGGTGACCCATGAGTGGCAGAGTTGGAACTTGAACCTGAGTCTGAAATTTGAGATCTCACGTGATTGCCAACATCAGGGGAGGTGAGCAAGGGTAAGGCTAGGACAGTGAAGTCTAAGGCTGGCGTGATATCCAAAATGCATCCCTCAGACCCAAGAGTTTCAGGTCAGAGCTGAGAACAGGAGATAGAGGCAGAGAGGCTACAAAGTGTTGAGGTGGCTCATAGCAGAGTCCTGGGGACGGAGGAGGGGCTGGACAATTATTGACTCTCATTGGGCACCAAGTATTTTCCATGATCTCATTTAATCACCTCTGGTGCCTCAGATGGTAAAGAATCTGCCCACAATATGGGAGACTTGGGTTTGATCCCTGGGTCAGGAAGATCCCGAGAGAAGGGAATGGCAACTCACTCCAGTATTCTTGGCCTGGAGAATTCCATGGACAAAGGAGCCTGGCAGGCTACAGTCCATGGGGTTGCAAAGAGTCAGACATGACTGAGCAGCTAACACTTTCACTTATCTCATGATCTTGCTTAGAGATGAAGGCAAATGGCTTGGTCAAGCCTGACTTGTTAAGGAGTATTAAAGGTGAGTTTTGAACTTTGGTCCCCATCCGACTCCAAATCCAGTTATTATCCCATATCAGCTTCCACCCCATTCTGTGGCATCTTATTCAGCTGTCCTGCCCTGGCCGTGACCTTTTTCTCTGGTGATCACATGCTATTAATAACTTTAGCTTGGTGTTAGAGGGTCTCACAACCCTCTAGTGGGGTGAACTGGTATCTATCAATCCAAGAGACTTGATGGAAGAGACTCAAAAGGGAAATATCAATACAGAGGTGTGGAGTAGCTTGGAAGAAGTGTTTAAGTCTAGAGAAGTAGAGAAAAAGCAAGCAAGCAATCCAGGCTGGGAGAAAAATGTAACTGAGATCTCACAACCCTCTAGTGGGGTGAACTGGTATCTATCAATCCAAGAGACTTGATGGAAGAGACTCAAAAGGGAAATATCAATACAGAGGTGTGGAGTAGCTTGGAAGAAGTGTTTAAGTCTAGAGAAGTAGAGAAAAAGCAAGGAAGCAATCCAGGCTGGGAGAAAAATGTAACTGAGGGCTTAAAGGTAGGGCATGTGGGGGTCTTGGGGTTTGTGTGCCTGGAGTGCAGGCCCTGTGAGCTCAGTGGGGCTGGATACAATGGCTTGAAGTGCCTGTAGGTGATAAGGAGCTAATGGAGGGTCCTAGGGAGAAAAGCGAGACCAAGCAATGGAGAAGATTCTTGTCCTGATTGTTGGGGGCAGGGAGCAGGGACCCCTGCAAAGACAGAGGTCTTTGGCCGAGTGGCTCTTCCCTGAAAGCTGGGGACTGGGGGAATGCATCCCAGGTGGTCAGGACTGAAGTCCTCCTCAGACACCTGCTCGGAATGTCCTGAATGTTCTGAGGTCTGGCCGGGTGTGTTTGTCCAGGGTGATGCTGTGTGAACACTTAGACCTCAATTCCATTCACATCTGCTGGCACCTCCTCTCAGCTGTGGCTCCTTCTATTTGCTGGTCCAGTGATGGGCGAGAAGGTCCCTGCTGCCTTGGCACTGCCCTTGTAGTTGAAGTACAGATGGTAACAGCGTGGGCAAGAGGATCCTCTAAAAGGAGCTGCTTGGAGGTGAGGCAGAATCCGTGCAGGGTCCGGCTGGGGAGGGGTGGGGTCATTCCTTTGGTAAAGGGTCCAGCTAAGGTCTGTGCTGAAGTTGAGCCTTGAGGTTGAGAGCAAGTCTTCCATCAAATGAGCTGGGGAAAGGGCTTTCCAGGTGGAGCTAACAGGATATTACCTGGGGCTGGAGGGAGCCAGGTGTGTTGAGAGCAGTGAAAGAAGGCCAATGAGACAGCAGCTGGAGGGACATGATAGGAGAGGATGTGGCGGGGGGCCGATTACTTGGGGCCTCCCTAAGCCATGGTGAGGAAGTGGATTTTAAGAGCACGGGGAAGTCCCTGAGGTATTTTAAGGGGGGCTGTTGTGGAAAGGATGAGTTGCAGAGAGGCAACTCGGGGATCAGGCAGATGGAGGCTCGACCCAAGGGAGGGCCAGTGGAGACAGTGAGCACCCGGTGGATGCAAGAAATACTTTGGAGGTAGAATCAGGGGGTTTCGATTGATTGTTTAAACGTGAGGCTTAAAAGAAAAGGAGAAATCAAGAGAGTTTCCCAGAAAGGATGAGTTGCAGAGAGGCAACTCGGGGATCAGGCAGATGGAGGCTCGACCCAAGGGAGGTCCAGTGGAGACAGTGAGCACCCGGTGGATGCAAGAAATACTTTGGAGGTAGAATCAGGGGGTTTCGATTGATTGTTTAACGTGAGGCTTAAAAGAAAAGGAGAAATCAAGAGAGTTTCCCAGGTTTGGGGTTAAACTAGCAAGACGGTAGTAGCGGATAAAGTGAATTAGGACAGCGGAGGGAGGCGTCCACTTAACTCCATTTGAAGTGAAGTGAAGTCACTCAGTCGTGTCCGACTCTCTGTGACCCCGTGGACTGTAGCCTGCCAGGCTCCTCCTTCCATGGAATTTTCCAGGCAAGGATACTGGAGTGGGTTGCCATTTCCTTCTCCAGGGGTATCTTCCCTACCCAGGGATTGAACCCAGGTCTCCTGCACTGCAGGCAGACTCCTTACTGTGTGAGCCACTAGGAAAGGCCCTAACTCCACTTAGGTCATGTTAAATGTAAGATGCCTGGTGGGTGGTTGAATACGAGGGTCCATTGGATCTGGTGCCATGGAAGTCTTTAGAATCCTGAGAACGTTTTCAGAGGAATGAAAGTGAGGATGTGGAAGCAGTGAGTGTGGATGACCACTTTGAGGAGTTTTGCTGTGAACGGGTTGAGGGAAATTTTTTTTTTAAAAGCAATTTAAATTTCTTTTTTTTTAAAAAATTGAAGTATAGTTGATTTATATTGTGATTTCTTTTCATGCATATAGCAAAGTGATTCAGTTCTACATATATATATATTTTCAGATTGTTTTCCACTATAGGTTAATACAGGTGAGGTGAAGTCGCTCAGTCGTGTCCGACTCTATGCGACCCCATGGACTGTAACCTACTAGGCTTCTCCGCCCATGGGATTCTCCAGGCAAGAATACTGGAGTGGATTGCCATTTCCTTCTCCAGGGGATCTTCCCGACCCAGGGATCGAACCCGGGTCTCCCGCATCAGAGGCAGACGCTTTAACCTCTGAGCCACAGGATATTGTTCCCTGTATTACACAGTAAATACTTATTGTCTATTTTATATATATATTAGTAGTGTGTATCTGTTAATCCCAGACTCCTAATTTATCCTTCCCCTCTTTCCCCCTTTGGTAACTATAAGTTTGTTTTCTATGTGTGTGAGTCTATTTCTGTTTTGTAAATAGATTTATTTGTATTATATTTTAGATTCCACATATAAGTGATATCATATGATATTTGTCCTCCTCTGTCTGACTTACTTCACTTAATACAATAATCTCTAGAATACTGGAGTGGGTAGCCTTTTCCTTCTCCCAGGGGGATCTTCTCAACCCAGGGATCTAACCCAGGTCTCCTGCATTGCAGCCAGATTCTTTACCAGCTGAGCCACAGGGGAAGCCCCCAGGTCCATCCACTTTGCTGCAAATGTCAATGTTTCATTCTTTTTTATGGTTGACTGATATACCAGCCTCTTTTTCTTTATCCATGGGAAGTTGCTTCTTGATAACCCAGGGATTATGGGCTGAATTATAACCTCTCAAATTCATATGTTGAAGTCCCAACCCCATTGCTTCAGAATATAACTGCCTTTTTGTTAATAAACAAATGGGAAATAATGGTATGAATATCCCTGCCACCTCTTGGCATCTTTCTCTCCCAGAGGGAAGGTCCTGCCATTTCGATGTGTCCTTTGTTTCTGCTCTAAGAATCATCACTTGGTGTGTCTTTGCCTTAGTGTCCCAACAGCCAGGCACTGTTTGGCTCAGACAGTGAGTGTTTCTGCCTCGCTCCATGACAATACTGTTGAGGAAGGCTGATCAAGGCTTTGCTAGCCTGAATCTTAGCTTCACATCCTGTAATACGGGATCTTCTCACTTCTCTGCCTTGGCCAAGCTTTGGTGAAAAAGTGGTGGTGCCCCTGTTTGCAACCCTGACCCAGCGTTACACTCCCAAGGCCTGAGGTGCTGCCCCACAGTCGGGGAGTGGGCAGTGCTGGGTCGCCCCTGGTGCCGTGGGTAGGAGGGCCAGCCCTGGTCCGCAGGCTTACCTCCCTGGGACAGCCTCACTTGGCCCACCCTGGATGTGCTTGCTCGTCCAATGAAGAACAGACTTTAGCTGCTGCCTTCCTCTCTGTGCTTCCTGGAAAGTGAAAGTGAAAGTTGCTTAGTCCTGTCTGACTCTTTGAGACTCCATGGACTGTCCATGGAATTCTCCAAGCCAGAATACTGGAGTGGGTAGCCTTTCCCTTTTCCAGGGGATCTTCCTGACCCAGGAATCGAGCCTAGGTCTCTCGCATTACAGGTGGATTTTTTATGAGATGAACCACCAGGGAAGCTCAAGAATCCCGAAGTGGGTAGCCTATCCCTTCTCCAGCAGATCTTCCCAACCCAGGAATTGAACGGGGATCTCCTTCACTGCAGGCAGATTTTTTACCAACTGAGCTATCAGGGAAGCCCCAAGTTTCCCTTTGTCATTCCCCCGTGAGGTAAAGAGTTGCAAGGGGGGTCGTTTAGCGGATAAGCAGCAAAGGAAGGCCACTGTCTCTGTACCCGTCCCCAGCCCCCAGGATCTGTGTGGGGCTGCCCACGTTGGGGCGGGTGATGCGCTTCAGTGAGCCCCTGTGTGAGGCCGGCTGCCCCACCGCCCAGCTGGGTCCCTGGGCAGGTTCCTCTGCTTCTCTGAGCCTCTGTCCTCAGTTGCCAGAGAAGCAAATGGCATCTACCTTGAAGTCGTTTGTGCAGGTCAAGCGGCTGCTGCTCAGGGGATGGTCACTGACTGTTGGTGCCTTTCTGCCCTCCTGTGGGGAGTCACAGTCATCTAGGACTCAGTGCCTTAGGCAGGGATGAGAGTCTCAGATGAGCGGGTTTACCACTGGTTTTGATCCCTTTTGTCTTCTTTTTTTTTTTTTTAAACATAGCATTTTAAAAAATTTTAGTTTTATTTCCTTATTTGGCCATGCCGAGTCTTAGTTGAAGCTCATGGAATCTTCAATCTCCTTGAACTCTTAGTTGGGGCATGTGAAATCTAGTTCCCTGACCGGGGATTGAGCCTAGGCTCCCTGTATGGGGAGGACAGAGTCATAACCCCTGGACCACCAGGGAAGTCCCTGTCCTCGTATTTTTAAAGCACCCAATTAGGAAAGAATTACAGTGCTGTTTCCTAGCCTAGGCGCTCAGCAAATCCCATATGCTGGGTAAATATCAAGAGAGATCAGAGCCTAAGCACAAAAAATGAGTGCCCAGGGCTGGACCAGGCTTGTACAGGAGCTGAGTTGATGCGGAAGCTTCTAGATCTCGATACTGCTGACATGTAGCTGACCTGAGGGTCATTTTTTTTTTTTTTTTGACTAGCTGTTCCTTGTTCTTCCACAAGTTGGGAGCCTCTCACTTCCTTTCCCCTTCAGTGCGTCAGGCCCCTTTGCTGAGGGGCTCTAGACCAGGCCCGGGAGTTGAGAGCTGCCTGAGCCTAAAGCAGCTAATGGCAGGCGGGTTCCTTTCCACTCTGATACTTCTTCTCTTTCTCAGGGTTCATAAGCAGTGTGGGCACATTCTTTTCTTTACTCTTTCAGTGAACACTTACTAAATACTCCTTCTATCTCGGGCGCGTGTAGATGAAAATAGTGCTTTACGTTTCTGTTGCTGTTCAGTTGCTCAGTTGTGTCTGACTCTTTGCAACCTCATGGCTGCAGCACGCCAGGCTCCTCTGTCCTTCACTGTCTCCCGGAGTTTGTTCAAATTCATGTCATTAAGTAGGTGATGCCATCCAACCATCTCATCCTCTGCCAGCCCCTTATCCTTTTGCCTTCAATCTTCCCAAGCATCAGGGTCTTTTCCAATGAGTTATCTCTTCATATTAGATGGTCGAAGTTCAGCATCAGTCTTTCCAGTGAATATTCAGGGTTGACCTCCTTTAGGATTGACTGGTTTGATCTCCTTTCAGTCCAAGGGACTCTCAAGAGTCTTCTCCAGCACCACAATTTGAAAGCATCAATTCTTTGGCACTCAGCCTTCTTTATGGTCCAAGTCTCACATCCATACATACTTACTGGAAAAAAGTACTGGAGTTGTTGGCCATTTCCTCCTCCACTGGACCACATTTTGTTAGAACTCTTCACTATGACCTGTCCATTTTGGGTAGCCCTGCATGGCATGACTCATAGCTTCCTTGAATAACTCATGCCCCTTTACCATGACAAGGCCATGATCCATGAAGGGTCTTTATGCATGGTAGTATATAAAATATGCACAAAGTCTGAGTATTCAGAGAAGAGAACAACTAAATAGTGAATGTAGTTTGGGTCAGGGGTGGTGCTTTACAAGGGGGTGATCTTGGAGATGGGCTTTGAAGGTTGAATAGGAGTTTGTCTGAGAAGGCTAGTCATCTCAGCCAGAGAACAAGAGGAAGAAAAGTACTGCCAGCATTCAAAGACGTGTCAGATTCCAGTGTGTCTGTGAATGTTGAGGTTTCTGTGCTGGAGTCCACGATTTGTGCAATTTTTGCCTGTGTGTAGGAGTATAGACAGTAGGCATGCTTCTGTGTTTGTAGGAAAGCTGACTGTATATGTCTGTGTGTGGTAAATAGTTGGGGGGGCAGTTGGTGGTGGTGGATGAAGAGGTAGGTAGGGCTTAGCATGAAGAGGCCGGATGTGCCCTGAGTACCACCAGACGCTGGAGAGGAAGAAGGGTCCTGGTCTGGGGCAGGAGAAAAAGGGGTGACTGGAGTAGGCTGTGATGCCAGTGAATGCTTTTTTCAGAGCTCTCTGGGGTGGCTGCCCCCTGTTACTTGGGACTGGTTCAAGTCCCTGCGACCCAGTGCAGCTTGAGCTTCTTCCTGATGAGGCCCCTGCAGGATAGCTCAGTACTCTGAAGAGGTCAGAAAGAAATCAGATCCCACCCAGGCTTTGAAGTAGTTTGCAATCTTGGAGGATGATAAAGCCCTGGGCAGTTCCTGAGCTCCTCTGACAAACAGAGCTGCTGTTCTTATTTTTGCATTTAGTTTTTCTTATTTTGTTGGATTCAAACAGACAAATTGCAAAAAAGACTTAGTTATTCAAGCCTTGTCCAGTCATTCATTGACAGAGCATTTACACTCCAGGAATGATTCCAGGCCCTATGAGATCAGAAAGAGCATGGAGTTTTCAATGACAATGCATTGGTTGCCTCGCCCTTGGTGAAATGGATCGTCTCCCTGAACCTCAGTTTCCCACCTGTATAACAAGCAGAACAATTCTCACCTAACATGAATGTAACCTTCGAGGTACATGGACGCTTGTGGCTCATCAGAGGTGAAATCTAATTTTTTGTTCCTCTCCTCTGACATGTACCTTCTCTCTGAAACGTTTAACTTTGTTTGGGCAGGGAGATGGATGTAGTTCCCCAGACCATCAGCAGATGGCGCCCAACAACGTGCAGTGCTGGGAACAGGGTTCCTTCAGCTCCCCAACCCTCCCGGTCCCCCAGATCCCCCGGCCCCTTTCCAGCCCCTTCCCTGCCTTCCTCCTTTTCTCAGTCATTCCAGGACCCAGGCAGAAAGTCACACAGAACACTGTGTGTCTGTCAGCAGATTCCTGGAAGGTCACGCTGAATGATGAATGCTCCCGGGTAGGCTTGGAGAGTTCTTTTTTCCTATTTATTTTTTTCCTTTTCTTTCTTTTTTTTTTGTTTCCTATGAATTGCATCACTGGGCAGCCTCTTGGCTTTATTCATCAAACTCCTGTGGTTTTTAGACCTTTCCCAATTGTTCTGTGTCTGCTTCCTTTCCAGGCCCCTTCTGGCCAAAGCAGGATGTCCGGGGTTGGCTGGGGCCAGGGAGCCCGTCCTTGTCCAGCTCATTTTACCGTTACTCTCTCTGCCCTCCTATCTCCCACTCCCAGAACCTGATGTGGTCCTGGGGACAGAGACCTGACTCTGCTGTGATCCTAGGTGACTCTCTCTCAGCCCCAGTTCCCTCATAAGGGGAGTCGTGCCTGACAAGGAAATGGGTTTCATCTTCAACGTCTGGTGTTTTACCTTGGATACCCTGGCTTTTGGTGTCCCTCTCCCTCTTCTCAACCACATATTTGCTCCTGCTGGTATTTTAAATTTTTCCGGGTCTTTAAGGAACTACCCCAAATTGAGTAGCTATTTGTCTTACAGGCATCTTACGGTGGCGGTTTGTGCTTTAGTTGCTAAGTCGTGTCCGACTCTTGCGACCCCATGGATTGTAGCCTGCTAGGCTCCTCTGTCCCTGGGATTCTCTAGGCAAGAATACTGGAGTGGGTTGCCATTTCCTCCTCCAGGGGATCTTTCCCATGCAGGAATCGAACCCGGGTCTCCTGCATTGCAAGCTATGAGGGAATCCCCGAAGGTATCTTGGGATGGTCCCAATTTAACATTCTGACCCATTGTCCCTGTGTCAGGTTTGAAGCCCGGAGAATTGATATTTTGTTGGAGGCATGATGTTTGTGGTTGTGAGAAAGCATTTTTCTCCTCTATTCTTCCCCCTCGCTGTATCCCAGGCACTGTGAATTATGAAAGGTGTAGAGAGCAATGAAAACAGACCTGGCCCCCAGGAGCCCTTGAACAAGGGGGTGTGAGGAGACAGACAAATATAGTCCCTGTAGTGAGACAGGCTGTGGAAGAGATAGATAACCCGGGTCCAGGAACTAAGAGATGGGCACAAGACTGGCTTTGCTCACTATCACCCCTCAGTGACCCATTAGGGAAATTCACATTTCCTGTCACCTCTGCCAACAGCTCAAACCACATTTTTCTCCCACTCCTGGAGGATGGAGATTCACCATCAAGATGTCAGCAGGTTTGAATTTTTTGAGGCCTCTCTTCTTGGTTTGTAGGGAGCCACTGTCTCACAGTTAGAAGTGGGCATGGAACAATTGATTGGTTCCCAATTGGGAAAGGAGTATGTCAAGGCTGTATACTGTCACCCTGCCTATTTAACTTATATGCAGAGTACATCATGAGAAACGCTGGGCTGGAGGAAGCACAAGCTGGAATCAAGATTGCCAGGAGAAATATCAGTCACCTCAGATATGCAGATGACACCATCCTTATGGCAGAAAGTGAAGAAGAAATAAAGAGTTTCTTGATGAAAGTGAAAGAGGAGAGTGAAAAAACTGGTTGAAAGCTCAACATTCAAAAAACGAAGATCATGGCATCCGGTCCCATCACTTCATGGTAAATAGATGGGAAAACAATGGAAACAGTGACAGGCTTTATTTTCTTGGGCTTCAAAATCGTTGTAGATGGTGACTGCAGTCATGAAGTTAAAAGACTCTTCTTCCTTGGAAGAAAAGCTATGACAAAGCTAGACAGCATATTAAAAAGCAGAGACATTACTTTGCCAACAAAGGTCTAGTAAAAGCTACGGTATTTCCAGTAATGTACGGAAGTGAGAGTTGGACCATAAAGAAAGCTGAGAGCTGAAGAATTGATGCTTTTGAGCTGTGGTGTTGGAGAAGACTCTTAAGAGTCCCTTGGACTGCAAGGAGATCCAACCAGTCCATTCTAAAAGAAATCTGTCCTGAATATTCTTTGAAAGGACTGATGCTGAAGCTGAAGCTCTAATACTTTGGCCACCTGATACGATGAACTGATTCACTGGAAAAGACCCTGATGCTGGGAAAGATTGAAGGTGGGAGGAGAACGGGATGATTGGATGGCATCACCAACTCGATGGACACGAGTTTGAGCAGGCTCCAAGAGTTGGTGATGGACAGGGAGGCCTGGGGTGCTGCAGTCCATAGCGCTGCAAACAGTCGGACGCGACCGAGCGACTGGACTGACCTGAACCGCCTCACTGTCCTCACGTGGTCTTTCCTCCGATGCCTCTGCATGTTCACAGTCCCCCTTATAAGGACATCAGTCATACCGGACTGAGGTGTTAAGGTGTTAGTTGCTCAGTCGTGTCTGACTCTTTGCGACCCCATGGACTGTAGTCCACCAGGCTCCTCTGTCCATTGGATTTCCCAGGCAAGAATACCGGGCTGGGTTGCCATTTCCTTCTCTAGGGGATCTTCCCAACCCATGGCTCAAACACGGGTCTCCTGCGTTGCAGGCAGATTCTTTACCATCTGAGCCATCAGGGAATCAGGGCCTACTCTAAAGACTTCATTTTAATTTAATTGCCTCTTTAAATGCCCATCTCCAAATGCAGTCATATTCCCTTGCACTATTGCAGTTGGCTCAGACCTGAGAGACTACCACTTAGGAGTTAATTTCTATATAAAAAAAAGTATCCTGAGGTTTGGGGGAGAATGGACACATGTATATGTATGGCTGAGTCCCTTTGCTGTTCACCTGAAACTATCTCAACATTGTTAATCAGGTGTACTCCAATATAAAATAAAAAGTTTAAAGTTTGGGGAAAAAAGTATCCTATGCCACATTCCAAGTCATTAGAAGAGTTTTAGGGTATAAAACTTATGGACCCAATTTCCAGCCCAAGGCTTTATCCTCTACTCATAATAATGAAATTCTTTGACAACTAAAATAATATTTTTCGCCCATTCTTACACTGTGGACATTGGAGAAGGCGATCGCACCCCACTCCAGTACTCTTGTTTGGAAAATTCCATGGACGGAGGAGCCTGGAAAGCTGTGGTCCATGGGGTCACTGAGGGTTGAACACGACGGAGCAACTTCACTTTCATTTTCACTTTCATGCATTGGAGAAGGAAATGGCAACCCACTCTAGTGTTCTTGCCTGGAGAATCCCAGGGACGGGGGAGCCTGGTGGGCTGCCGTCTATGGGGTCGCACAGAGTCAGACACGACTGAAACGACTTAGCAGCAGCACGCTGTGGATGTAGATGTATCCTGATTTGTCTGTTTCTAATGTTTCTTTCTTAACAATTCCTAACAGTAGTAATTCAGATTCGTCCCATATTCATTTAGCCTCATTATATGTCAGATGCTTCCATGCATCGTAACTCACTTGACTCTCACAGCTACCCAGGGAGGCATGCGCTGTTATTCTCATGTTAGAGATTAAGAAATAGAGTCACTGAGAGGCTAAGTGAAGAACCCAATTGAGAAACTCAGGATTTTACCACTTTACTACTAGAGAACAATTTCTTTTTTCCTGTCATTTATTTGCATGAGAAAGGACCCCAAATCTTAGTGATTAAAGAACAACAGCCTATGTGTTTGATGATTCTCTGGGTTGGTGATCTGCTCAGCTGGGTGGTATTTCTGCATTGGTGGTGAGCTGCTGGTTGGCTGGGCAGCTCTGTTTCTGGAGGTTAGCTGGCTTATGTTTAGGGCAGTGAGGTAACTGGGCCACATGTCTCCCATCAGACCGCAAACAAACTCAGGCTCCATTACGTGGTAGTTGTCGTGGGACCCAAGAGCAGCCAGGTCAGACAAGCTCCAGCGTGTGAATGCGTTTCAGCCTCTGTTTGCAGCAGTGTGTGACAGCCCACTGACCAGGTCACCTGGCTCAGTCAGGGTGGCGACATCCCTCCAAGGATATGGATGCAGGAGGGGAGTAATCTGTATTGCTGTCGTTCATTTGTCCTGTTCTGTTCTCAAAACACTTTTGAAAATTATAGCGATGAATGTGTACATGTATCATGTATATATTGCAGGGCTTCCCTGGTAGCTCAGTCAGTAAAGAACTTGCCTAAAATGCAGGAGATCACCTGCAATGCTGGAGACCAGGGTTCAGTTGGTTCAGTCCCTGGGCCAGGAAGATCCCCTGGAGGAGGAAATGGCAGCACACTGCAGTATTCTTCCTTGGAAAAGCCCATGGACCAGAGGGGCCTGGCAGGTTACAGTTTATGAGGCTGCAAAGAGTCAGACACGACTTAGTGACTCAACCACCACCACCATGTATATATTCAGTTCAGTTCAGTCGCTCAGTCATGTCCGACTCTTTGCGACCCCATGAACTGCAGCACGTCAGGCCTCCCTGTCCATTACCTACTCCCGGAGTCCACCCAAACCCATGTCCATTGAGTCGGTGGTGTCATCCAACCATCTCATCCTCTGTCGTCCCCTTCTCCTCCTGCCCTCAATCTTTCCCAGCATCAGGGTCTTTTCAGATGAGTCAGTTCTTTGCATCAGGTGGCCAAAATATTGGAGTTTCAACTTCAACATCAGTCCTTCCAATGAACACCCAGGACTGATCACCTTTGGGATGGACTGGTTGGATCTCCTTGCAGTCCAAGGGACTCTCAAGTCTTCTCCAACACCACAGTTCAAAGCATCAATTCTTTGTCACTCAGCTTTCTTTATAGTCCAACTCTCACATCCATACATGACCACTGGAAAAACAAAAGCCTTGACTAGATGGACCTTTGTTGACAAAGTAATGTCTCTGCTTTTTAATATGCTGTCTAGGTTGGTCATAACTTTTCTTCTAAGGAATAAATGTCTTTTAATTTCATGGCTGCACTCACCATCTGCAGTGATTTTGGAGCCCAGAAAAATAAAGCCAGTCACTGTTTCCACTGTTTCCCCATCTACTTCCCATGAAGTGATGGGACCAGATGCCATGATCTTAGTTTTCTGAATGTTGAGCTTTAAGCCAACTTTTTCCACTCTCCTCTTTCACTTTCATCAAGAGGCTCTTTAGTTCTTCTTTGCTTTTTGCCATAAGGGTGTGTCATCTGTATATCTGAGGTGATTGATATTTCTCCTGGCCATCTTGATTCCAGCTTGTGCTTCTTCCAGCCCAGCATTTCTCATGATGTACTCTGCATAGAAGTTAAATAAGCAGGTGACAATATACAGCCTTGATGTTCTCCTTTTCCTATTTGGAACCAGTCTGTTGTTCCATGCCCAGTTCTAACTGTTGCTTTCTGACTGGCATATAGGTTTCTCAAGAGGCAGATCAGGAGGTCTGGTCTCTTTTAGAGATTTCCACAGTTTCTATCTCTTTCAGAATTTTCCACAGTTTATTGTGATCCACACAGTCAAAGGCTTTGGCATAGTCAGTAAAGCAGAAATAGATGTTTTTCTGGAACTCTCTTGCTTTTTTGATGATCCAGTGGATGCTGGCAATTTGATCTCTGGTTCCTCTGCCTTTTCTAAAACCAGCTTGAACATCTGGAAGTTCACGGATTGCTGAAGCCTAGCTTGGAGAATTTTGAGCGTTACTTTACTAGTGTGTGCAATTGTGCGGTAGTTTGAGCATTCTTTGGCATTGCCTTTCTTTGTTATAGGGTTAGCCAGAAAGTTTGTTTGGGTCTTTCCATAGGATGTTATGGAAAATTCAAATGAAGTTTTTGACCAGCCCAATATGTTAGTTTGGAAATTGGGGAGATATAGAAAAATCTAAAGAAGGAAAAAATCATCTGTAATGTACCACTCGGAGATAATCATTGTCAGTATTTTACTGTGTTTCCTCCTGTCTTATGAGCATGTGAGTGAATGTATCATTGTGTGTGCATACATGCTTATGTAATATTCTCTTTTAAAAGATTAATATCCAAGCCTTCCTTTTTAACTGACATTATATCAGGAACATTTCCCCATGTCGCCAAATAATTCTTGAATATATATCTTTTAGTATTCTATCTTGTCTCTCCACTATATTAATCCTTACTCCATCTTTAATTTATTAATTCTTTTTTTTTTTTTTTTTTTTT
>SJYT01033502.1:366086-401205 GCA_006410635.1 Cephalophus harveyi
TTTTTTTATTTTTTTTTTTTTTTTTTTTTTTTTTTTTTTGCTGTTTAGGTTGCTTGCATTCTTTTTTTTTTTTTTTTTAGTCAATATAAATAACAGTATATTAAAAACTCTGGAATATAAATCTTTATCAACATTTCTGGTGATTTTCCTGGGACAGATTCCCAGAAGTAAATTACTAGATCAAAGAAGATAACATTTCTAGGGCTTCTGATACATTTAGCTAAATTGCTTTCCTGGAATTTATTCTCTTATAGACCTGTGGGAGAAGGCCTGTACTGTGGCACTCTCAAGAGTGCTAAGTTTTATCTTGAAAAGAGAAAAAAGATCATTTTTGCCAATTAGACAAAAAAAAAAAGAAGGTACTTTATCTTAATTTCCATTCCTGGTAAGCAGTAAGGATAAACATTTTGGAAATGCTTATTGACCATTTATAGTTCTTCTGTGAATGCCCTTTTCCTGAAAAAAGAAAGATGTACATTTTACATTAATTTGAACAAATTACTCTGTATTCACGTTTGCTAAGTTACAAATATTTTCCTACTTAACTTATCCTTTGTCTTTTAATTTTGTTTGGGGAATTTTTTTTGACATGTAGAAGTTCGAAAGTTTTCCTCGTTCAATCTGTTTTTCTTTCTGTTTTGATAACAGTCATCGCTTTCATGTTTACAATGTTTTTTTGACCTACCTCTTGAAAAATATAAGATGTAGTGGCTTTGCCACTTAGCAGTACAGTGTTCAGAAAGGCTGTCTGTCTCTGGAACCATAACTGACAGGTAGAGCTGATCTATTGTGTGACGTTTTCCCCTCCAACTGAGCTTTGTGTGAGTGCCCTCAGGGTCCCTGTTTAACGACACAAGAATGCTCAGCAGAGGCCCCCTGAGGCCTTGTGGTGATGCTGTGAGCCCATCAGGAAACCTGCACCTCGCTCATACCTGTTGTATTTTTTTTTTTTTAACCACTGGCCCCAGCCTCCCATCATCCTGGCTAGGATGTGGGTGCTGCACTCTTCTTCTCTATCATCCTTTTTAAAAAAAAAAAAAAAAAAAAATTTTTTTATTTTTTATTGGAGGGCTTCCCTGGTAGCTCAGACGATAAAGAATCTGCCTGCCATGTGGGGACCTGGGTTTGATCCCTGGGAAGATCCCCTGGAAAAGGGAATGGCTACCCACTCCATTATTCTTGCCTGGAGAATTCCATGGATAGAGGAGCCTGGTGGGCTATAGTCCATGGGGTTGCAAAGAGCTGGACATGACAGAGAGATCAACATAGCTGATTAAGGGGCTTCCCTGATGGCTCAGTGATAAAGAATCTGTCTGCTGATGCAGGAGACTCGGATTCGATTATTGAGTCAAGAAGATCCCCTAGAGAAGGAAATGGCATTCCAGTATTGTTGCCTGGGAAATCCTGTGGACGGAGGAGCCTGGCAGGCTTCAGTCTATGGGGTCACAAAAGAGTCAGACATGACCTAATGACTAAACAGAAACAAAAATGGGATCTCAAAGAAGTAACTTATTCAAAGCCCCAACGCTGGGAAGGGTCCAGGCTGCGATGTAAACTCAGGCCGAGGAAATGAACTGTGAAGGGAGGATCTGTGTCCCTGTCATCCATCATTTATATTTCTCTAAAGTCATGAATCTCATCAGATTGCGTCCAGGAAGCCTTTTCTGACCACTCTGTCTAAAAAGGACCTTGTCCCCCTCCTCTGCATTACCTTCTTTTTTCCTCACTGTGTGTTTTCCTCCATTGCTCTTACTTGTTTGACATCCGTCTCTCCTGTTACGCTGCACATTCTAGCACAGAAATGACCACACCACCTTATTACCTTTTGAATGCCCAGGACCTGCTCAGTGATGGTACACAGGAGGCATTTAGTAAGTGATAGCTTATTGAATAAATGAAGACCGAGTATGATGACGGAGAGTAATATAGAGGTTCAAAGCGCAGACTCTGGAGCCACACTACTTGGTTTTGAATCTCAGTTTTTCTGTGTGCTGGCTGTGTGATCTTAGGAAAGTTCCTTAACCCCTCTGTGCCTTGCTGTTCTCATCTGTTGAATGAGAATACTAATCAGTCTCCTCATGATAGTTGTAAGGATTGAACGGTGTGTAAGCAGCTCAAAAGCATTTAAATATTGCTTGGCACATGGGAAGTGGTTAATGAGGACCAGGCATTTGTATGTGTGAGTCCACTGGAAGTGACGAGGATGAGTCTTCTATAAGATTGTTGGTCGAGCTCATGAGAAAATGGTGGACACTATCATGCTTGAAATAGTTTGCTACAGTACAGAGATTATGAGATTTGCTGTCAGACTCACCTGGAATGCAACCCAAGCTCTGTGACTATTAACCAGGTATAATAAGCTGAATGTTTGTGTTCTCCTTAAATCTAGGTGATGAAACTTAACCCTGATATGTTGGTATTAGGAGGTAGGCCCTTGGGAGGAGGTGGGCCCTTGGGAGGTGATGAGGTCATGAAGGAGGTCATGAGGAGGTCATGAAGGTCACAATGAGATCATTGGAGGAGGAAATGGCAACCCATTCCAATATTCTTGCCTGGGGAATCCCCATGGACAGAAGACCCTGGCAGGCTACAGTCCATGGGGTCAAAAAGAGTCAGACACAACTGGATCGACTTAGCACACACACGAGGTCGTGAAGGTGGAGCCCTCATGAGTGGGATTAGTGCCCTTATAAAAATCACCCCAGGACAGAGCCCTTGTCCCTTCAGGCAAGGACTCAGCGGAAAGGATATGAGCCAGGGAGTAGGCCCTTGCCTGACTTCTGATCTGGCATCATCTTGATTTTGGAGTTCCAGCCTCTAGAACTATAAGAGAGAAGTATCCACTGTTTATAAGCCATCCAGTCTTTGGCATTTTTGTTATAGCAGCCTGAGTGGACTAAGGCACCAGGTGATTTGGGCAAGTCCATTACCCATGTGGGGGCTTCCCTGATAGCTCAGATGGTGAAGAATCTGCCTGCAATGCAGGAAACCTGGGTTTGATTCCTGGGTTGGAAAGAGCCCCTGGAGAAGGGAATGGCAATCCACTCCAGCATTCTTGCCTGACAAATCCCATGAATAGAGGAGACTAGCAGGCTAATATGGAGTCAAAAAGAGTTGGGTAAGACTGAGCGACTAACATTTTCACTTTCAACAGTCATAACCCATGCGAGTCTGTCCCTGCATCTGTGAGCCATGCTGCATTAGCAAGCACATACACCAGCATTGTTGTGAGGGAGCAAAGATACAAAAAATAATGACAAAAACCCTAATGACTTTCATGCACGGCAGACTTGGTGTGCCCATGGGATGACACATGGTCTGTGAAGACCTGCCTAAGGTAGATGAAGAGCCTACACGTCTGTAACAAATGTGAACAAGTGTATGAATGAAGGTGGATTTTGTTGAATGAATGCAGAGAAGAGACAGGCATTGCTTTTTTGGTTTAGGACTTAAAAACCTTATATTGGGGAGAGGGTAGGAGAGATTATGTAGGTGGCAAGAATTTTGTGATGAGTAGGTGAAATTCTGGCATTGAGAATTGCATTTTGAAGATTTTCCCAGGCACGAGTTTTCCTCTTGCCCTTCTCAAGGGCCTGCCTGGGTGGGCAGTGTTCTGTGCTAATGTGCTGTGACATGGCTTGAGCTCACAATCACGTCTTCTTTGTAGGAACAAAGAAATAAAAACCATGACTTCTAAAAGATTCCCTAATGGCTGCAGTGTTTCGGCTTCCTGAACATAACTGAATTAATTCACAGTTTCCCTAGAACAGGACTGGAATCCATCAACCTATGGCTCTGTCATGCTTGTTCAGGAGATATGCCAATTGGATCCATTTAATTCTGTGAAAAAATAGTTGTCAGCCAGTTTTTCTTTGCATCTCACCTGGGCAGTTAAACTTTGGGTGGTCTTTTTCTCTGATTGAATAGATTAATCTGTTCCTTGTAAATTACATCAAACTGCTAGCCTGCACCCTACACCATGGAATATCAGCTTTATTAGTTCCATTCTTGGAGACATTGTGAAATAATAGAAAGCACATTGTGTAACCAAGGTATGGCAATTTTCAATGCACACAATTCCAAATGACCTTCTTGGTTTTCTCACTGAGTGTAAATTACTTAGTAACAATGGAGTTAACAGAACTATTATTCACTCAGAACAACATTGTTATTACTTATTTAACACAAACCCCACAGGAGATGCCTCTAGTATATGAAATACATTATGGCTAATTATGAAGTTGCTAAAGTCTTCTAAAGCATTTGTTGGAAAATTCAGGAAATGGAAACATTAGCAAATCTAGATTTTAATTAACCTTGGCAGTCTTCACAATGTAGCTCTTTGGGTAAATAAGTCAAGGGAACATATTGTTATAGTTATTTGCTAAACAAGAGGGAAAAACCTAAAGGTTAATAAAGTTTGCAAGCCACTTGTCAGCTACTCCCTTATTTGTACTTTTTGACTCCATTTTAGAAAGATTCTGAGGAAATTATGGCTGAAAATTTTGACATGTCTTGAGATACTGTAGAAAGTGGTTTTCTGAAGTTGTTTGGTCTAAAAAAAAAACCAAAACAAACCACTCCTGGGCTTCCCTGGCTGTCCAGTAGCTAAGACTCTGCACTTCCAATGCAGGAGCACCAGTTAGATCCCTGGTTGGGAACTAAGAGCCCACATTCCATGTGGACTGGCCAGGAAAAAAAAAAAAAAATCACATAAAAAGAATACTCCCTTTCCTTGTCAAGGCATCCTATTTTCAAAATAAACCAAAGAAGAGATACATTTAAAAAACTCAAAAGACTTCAGAATTCTACCTAATCAGAATTTTAACTCTGGGGTACCATCCTTAGTCAATAAACCTCCTTTATTATCTTCTAGGCAATGAATGCAGGTAAAAGGCTGAGGAGGAAGATTGGGGGAAATTTTAGATAGATTTAAAAAGTCCCTTCTATTGTTCTACTTTTTATCTCCGTTGTTATGTATGAAGTATGAAATATCAAGGTTAGAAGAAACTTTACAAGTCATTTAGTTCAGTTTACCACTGAATTTCCTGTAGAGAATTTGTGACTTTCTGATCTAACCTTGACTTGGATTTTGGCAATGGGAAGCTCAGTATGAACTAGTAGTCTTCCTAGATTTTTTATAGGGCGAGACTTTTAAAAAAATTGAATAGTTTATTTGCAGTGTCATATTAGTTATATATGTAACTGATATATTGATATATATATATAACTGACATACATTATAACTGATACATATTAATGTATATCATATATATGGCTCTTCTTTTACAGATTCTTTTCCTGTACAGGTTATTATAAAAAGGGCTTTTCTGATAGCTCAGTTGGTAAAGAATCTGCCTGCAAGGCAGGAGACTCTGGTTTGATTCCTGGGTTGGGAAGATCCGCTGGAGTAGGGATAGGCTACCCACTCCAGTATTCTTGGGCTTCCCTTGTGGCACAGCTGGTCAAAAATCCGCCTGCAATGCGGGAGACCTGGGTTTGATCCCTGGGTTGGGAAGATCCCCTGGAGAAGGGAAAGGCTACCCACTCCAGTATTCTGGTCTGGAGAATGCCACAGACTGTATAGAACTTGGGGCTGCAAAGAGTTGGACTCAACTGAGTGACTTTCACTTTCACAAAATATTGAGTATAGTTCTCACCTGGGTTTGATCCCTGGGTTGGGAAGATCCCCTGGAGAAGGGAAAGGCTACCCACTCCAGTATTCTGGTCTGGAGAATGCCACAGACTGTATAGAACTTGGGGCTGCAAAGAGTTGGACTCAACTGAGTGACTTTCACTTTCACAAAATATTGAGTATAGTTCTCTGTTCTATGTAGCAGGTCCTTGTTGGTTATCTCTTTATATAAAGTAGTGTGTATCTGTTAATCTCAACTTCCTAATCTATCCCTCCCTCTCTGGTCTGGAGAATGCCATGGACTGTATAGAACTTGGGGTCGCAAAGGGTCAGGTGTGACTGAGCAACTTTCACTTTATTTCACATCTATTCCACTGCAAGCAGTCCCTTCGTAAACAAATCTTCCTTGAATGACCCCAATTGGATTAAGCTATCTGTTTCCAGTTGGGACTCTGGCTGATATAATAGCCCTTCAGATAATTCTAGTACACTGTGTACCCACTTCTTCACTCAGATGCGCCAGGATTCCTCAATTGTGGCTAACATTGCTTGGCTTTAGAACTCCTACCCATTCTCTGCAGTGTTCCAATTGGGTGATTTACGATGTGTGGGACCTAGCGCTGAAAGCCATGGTCCTGGGCTAATCAGAACACAGCATGGTTCTCCTTCATCTCCTCTGGAGATCACTTTACCCATTAGCACAGCCAGGGACACGTGTGCAGGCCTCCTTTGGACACTCTGTTGTGTGGGGGCCGCCTGCTGAGCTTGTGATCGTGGTTGTGTGAAATGTGGGGCTTGCAGTAGGTCAGACCTCAGTGTGAGTCCTGGCTCTACCACTTACCAGATGTGTGAGCCACTCTGAGTCCACGTGTGTGTGTATGTGTTAGTCGCTCAGTTGTGTCTGACTCTGCGATCCCATGGACTGTAGCCCTCCAGGCTCCTCTGTCCATGGAGTTCTCCAGGCAAGAACACTGGAGTGCGTTGCCATGCCCTCCTCCAGGGGATTCTCCCAACCGAGTGATCAAACCTGGGTTTTTTGTATTGCAGGTGGATTCTTTACCATTTGAGTCACCAGGGAAGCCCCTCTGAGACCATAAGAAGGCGTAAAATGCCAATTCCTTCCTCCCAGTTTTGTTACGAGAGTTAAATGAGCCCATGTATATAGAATTGCTCTGTGAGCTATAAAGCGCTATGCAGATCCTATTATTCTTATTCATCAGGTGGCGTTCCTCCTGTTCTTCCTTCTGTCTCCCCTCTGCTTACCTTTCTGGTCTCCCTTCCTCTCCCAGCTTCTGGGGTGTCATCTGTTTTCTTTGACAAGAATGTCTCTCAGTACTTCATTTCCAGATCCATCAGTGTTCTAGGTGTTTCCCAAAGCTCAGCATGGTCACCTTCCCAGCATTTCCCCCATCAACCTGAAGACAAGCCCTCTCTTCATTTGCTAGAACCTTTGTTTTTCTCCTGGAACATTTTTCTCTTCCTAACTCTTAGAAAGCTAGTGAGAGAAGGAATCTTAGTTATCATCTGGTTCTACCTTTTTTTCTCTTAGAAGATGAGTAAGTTGAAATGCAGGAGGGGATGAGACGTGCCCAAATTTATGGAGTAAATGAGGGGTGCAGTCAGAACCCAAGCCAGGACTCCTAGCCCAGAGCAGCCCCCAGGGCACCCCTGTACCTTTGAAGACTGTCTGCCCCATGGTGGATGCTGTGTCCTTTCGCTGTTCAGCTGTGACCTCGTGGAGGGCAGAGACAGTGGCTCATTTTTCTAAGTTCTAACCTATAGCACCACTTACCTGTAGCTTGGCCAATCTGTTCAAGGCATACATGACTGCTGAACTGAGTCTGGAGAGGAAAACAAAACTGGAAAACTGGGACTATTTTAAGTCAAATGCTGGCTGAATGCTTCTTCATCTTCTGCCTCTTTTCTTATCCCAGATGATGATGATGATAATGTGTGTGTGTGTCTTAGTTACTCAGCTGTGTCTGACTCTTTGCAAGCCCATGGACTGTAGGCTGCCAGGCTCCTCTGTCCATGGAATTCTCCAGGCAAGAACACTGGAGTGGATTGCCATCCCCTTCTTCAGGGGATCTTCCCCACCCGACCTGCATTGCAGGCAGATTCTTTACTGTCTGGGCCACCACGGAAGCCCTCCTGATGATATACCCAATTTTTAAATTCTAAGACCAAGATGGGTTCATCATTTTCCCCACTAATTTTAAGTGAACATTTTTGAGATTCCTAGTGAGTTTTGCTGAATAGAGATTTTGGAACACTGTCTTAAATTAAAAAGGCTTGGGAGTACATGAAAGTGGAAAATTCAGTTGCAAGGAAGTGACTTTCTTGGTTTATTGCAGTGAGAAAAGTTAGCTGACAAGAGTGAATCTTCAAAGAATTAATTTACAAAACTACGTGTTTAACATTGCAGCCTCAGCTAAAAGAGCCAGGGAGTCGGAAAAAGTGCTGAGTGTGGGGAAAGTTGCTGATGGCCTTTGTACCTTGTGAGGAAGGCAAGCCAAGTCTGCACCCCCAGGGGGTAGGATGGCCCTGGGAGGTGAATCTTTCCAGTGCGCTATGATCTGCATAGCTTCACTGGTGGCTCAGGGGTAGAGAACCTGCCTGACAATGCAGGAGGTGTGGCTTGTATCGGTGGGTTCAGAAGATCCCTGGGAGAAAGAAATGGGAACCCACTCCAGTGTTCTTGCCTGGAAAATCCCATGAACAGAGGAGACTGGTGGGCTGCGGTCCGTGGGGTTGCATAAGAGCTGGACTCTACCTGTCAACTAAGCAACAAAATGCTCTGAAAGGTAGCATCTTGTCATCTTCTGCAGCTAGAGCTTCCTGCTGACCTGGCCAGTGTCCCGGAGCTTCCTTTTGAGAGCTACAGAGAGCTGAGAAGCCAGGCTCATTCTTAATATGCCATCAAGTTCATGTTACTCAAGAAGAGTGGTAGCTAGTGAACTAAGACTTGTTGTGATAGCTACATACTGCTGCTGCTGCTGCTGCTGCTGCTGCTAAGTCGCTTCAGTCGTGTCCGACTCTGTGCGACCCCATAGACGGCAGCCCACCAGGCTCCCCGTCCCTGGGATTCTCCAGGCAAGAACACTGGAGTGGGTTGCCATTTCCTTCTCCATTGTGTGAAAGTGAAAAGTGAAAGTGAAGTCGCTCAGTCACGACCGACTCCTAGCGACCCCATGGACTGCAGCCTACCAGGCTCCTCCATCCATGGGATTTTCTAGGCAAGAGTACTGGAGTGGCTTGCCATTGCCTTCTCCGAGCTACATACTAGAGAGCTTTTTTTAAAAACAAAAAACAAAAAAACCCCCCACAAACCATGGAAACAGGAGCTGCTCTAACACCTAATCCTCTACTTCCTAATGTATTCTATGCTCAGGTGCACGACTCGTATGGTGGCATGTTTGGGGCATTAGGGAGAGAGTGGATAGGTATTCTAAAGACAGTGCCAGCTTTGGAATCAAACAGAACTGGGCCTGAGCCCAAGTTCTACCATTTACTTGCTCAGTGATAATAATTTACCTCTTTGAGGCTCAGTTTCTCATCTGTGAAATGATGACAAAGAAACTTACTTCGATAGCCATGGTATTTGATGGCAATCAGCATCTCACATTATAGCTTATACTAGTACCTGACGGATGACAGATGCTGATACGCTAACGGTGCTGCTGATGGTGGTGGTGGTGATGGTGGCAATGGTGGTGATGATGGTGGTGGGTTATCATGGTGGTGGCTGCTGGGCGGCAATGGGGCCTTTTCTTCCCATTCAGTATTTTGGGGTATATGATCCTTCTTTGTGATTATGAAGTTGTTGTTGTTCTTGTTTAGTCACTAAGTTATGTCCAACTCTTTGCAACCCCATGGATTGTAGCCCGCCAGGCTCCTCTGTCTGCGGAATTTCCCAGGCAAGAATCCTGGAGCGGGTTGCTGTGTTCTTCCCCAGGGGATCTTCCCGAACCATGGCTTGAATCCATGTCTCCTACATTGTAGGTGGATTCTTTGCCACTGAGTCACCAGGGACAATAGAATTTTGGGATTCTGAGGATGGAGGGGATTTTCCTCCAGTCTTCTACATGTGATGCCTAACTACATTTGAATTAATATTTCATCCTCCATTTCAACATCCTTCTAATGGGGCATTCAGGAACTCATGACCCTGATATTGATCATGTGGTTTCTTTCTGAGCAGTAGTTTCCTAACCTGGAAAATAGGGTTGATAGTGCCTAGGTATCAAGATTGTTATAGACGTCAAAGGTCATGCATGTCAAAGTTGAGTCAGGAGGGCAATAACTGTTTTTCTCCTTTCTCTTTCCCTTCCCTGGAAGCTGCTTGTTTCATCTTCTGATGGGTCTATTATTTTTAGACCCATGTTTTGACTCCCTGAACTTTTACCCATCAGTCTGTTTCCCTCTGTGTGGCCTCGTGGGGGTGAACTGAGTCAGTCCTTCCTAAGCCAGCCCCTGACCTCACTCTGGTCCCGCAGCGCCTACTCATCTCTAGTCCTTGGTTCCTTTGGTCACGCCTTGTCATCACATGGTTTCCGGTCCTCTTGCCCCGTTTAATCTTCTCTCTGTGTGTGCCTGCTTCCTTCTCAGACAGTGGTACCTATAAGAGTCAGGGGTGAAGGAGAATTTAGCTTCTCACTTGTAGTTTTGTACCTGGAGAAACTGAGGTCCAATGTAAGGAGTATCAGTACAGCAAGTTCTGTGTGGTTGGCGGCATGTCCCAATAAGTGTTTTCTTTTCTTTTTTATCATGGTGTCTATTTACTTTGGCGGTGCTGGGTCTTTGTGCCTGTGCAGGCTGTGCGGTGTGCGGGGTTTCTCATTTTGGTGGCTTATCTGGTTGTGGAGCAGGGCTCTAGGTCTCTTGGGCTCCAGTAGTTGTTGCTCGTGGACTCTGGAGCACAGGGGACGGGCTTAGTTGGCCTGTGGCATGTGGGATTTTCCTGGGTCAGATATTGAACACGTGTCTCTTGCATCGGCAGGCGAATTTCTTAATCTTGAGCCATCAGGGAAACCCAAGAAGTGTTTTCTGATTTATCTGTTTACAGCTCTGATGCTACAGTGGCAAGAACTTTTATAGTTTCACTGCAGTGTTTCCCTACTTTTTCCAGAAAGGCCTCCAGATACAGCAAAAGGCTTCTCTTGGTGGTGAGAGCATCTGGATTCTTCAAGAACATTTTACATGCAACGGCAGTTGGTGTTCCTTAGCACGACCATTTGAAATTTGGATGAGCTTCCACGGTTTGAAGTTGGTGCAGCTGTACTGTGGAAGCATGAAGCTGGTAATTTTTATTCCACATGGCAATAGGCATGATCAGGAAAGAAGGCAGGGTTCCCCTATGAAATGGGGCTAAAGTACTTCCTTCGGTAAGGTCTCGTAGTTCAACTGCAGGTGCATCATCCCATCTCTTTAGGCCTCGATTTCCCCTTCTTAAAATGAGCCTCTGCATTGTATGTCCTTTGCATTGCCTAATCCTAAGGGTTACGGGAAGATTATGTGAAAATAATGTATCGATTATTGTTTTCGATTATAAAGTATGATGCATAAGCACACTTTCTTGCAAACTAGATTTAATAAATTTCTTATTGCTCAGTTACCGCTTGTGAGTTCATAGTCATCTTGGTCACCTCAGGCAGGTTGCCAAGTTTGGAATACCCCGTGCGGGTTAGATCCTTGGGTCAGGAAGATCCCCTGGAGAAGAACATGGCAACTCACTCCAGTATTCTTGCCTGGAGCATCCCATGGGCAGAGGAGCCTGGTAGGCTACAGTACATAGAGTTGCAAAGAGTTGGACACGACTGAAGCAACTTAGCACACACACACAAGCTCATTGTTCTTTTTTTTTCTTTTTTTTCTCGAGGTCAAGTTCAAGATTCCAGGCTCTAGAATGTCTTCGTGGATGACATCGGCCGTGGTGAGTTTTCTGTCATCTGAGCTTAGTCCTACCTGTTATGTTTTTTTTATTTCAGTCACAGTTATGTTATTCTACTTTATATTTGCCTTCTCCTGAACCAGGTTCCAGTGAGTTCTGCCAACTTCAGGTCTTATAAGACTTTCCAGTCAAATCCTTTTGCATCTCACATGTGCATAAAAATAGAGCCACTGAAGCAAGAAATAAAAGTTGAGAACATGTTAAGAGTTCAGTTCATATCAGTCGCTCAGTTGTGTCCAGCTCTTTGTGACCCCAAGGACTGCAGCACTCCAGGCCTCCCTGTCCATCATCAACTCCTAAAGTTTACTCAAACTCATGTCCATTGAGTTGGTGATGCCATCCAACCATCTCATCCTCTGTCATCCCCTTCTCACCTTCAATCTTACCTAGCATCAGGGTCTTTTCCAATGAGTTAGCTCTTCGCATCAGGTGGCCAAAGTATTGGAGTTTCAGCTTTAGCATCAGTCCTTCCAATTGAATATTCAGGACTGATTTTCTTTAGGATTGACAAGTTTGATCTCCCTGCAGTCCAAGGGACTCTCAAGTCTTCTCCAACACCACAGTTCGAAAGCATCAGTTCTTCGTCGTTCAACTTTCTTTATGGTCCATCTCTCACATCCATACATGACTACTGGAAAAACCATAGCTTTGACTAGATGGACCTTCGTTGGTAAAGTAACAGTTACCTTCCGTTTATAATGCTTTGATTACAGTGAGGCTACTTGTTTTAAGTTTTGGGCCATACATATTTCTTTTACTTTTTATTCCTTCCTCCCTCCCTCCTTCCTTCCTTTCTACTAGTGAATCAAACTTGGGTCTGCTTGCCCACACACAAGAAAGCCAATTTATTGACACTGGGTTGTGGTGAAATAAGATGCAGTGTAAATTGCTGCAAGGAGTGCCGAGCAAGGAGTCCAGGTCAGCTAGTGCTTAAAGCTTCCAGGGAAAGGTTTATAAAGACAGGGTGAGGGAGGGGGTGGGTGGGGTGTGTGATCAGGTCTTGGACATTCTTCTGATCCCTTGGCAGTGAGGTAAGCAGGAGTCAACATTCTCAACCTTCTGATTCCAAATGATCTGGGCCGCATACCGTTCACTTCTTCCACCTGGTAGGGGCTTCAGTATCTGCAAAGTAACTTGGAGGCCATGGCTCAGAATATTATCTACAAACCTTGAGGAGGAACTAAATGTCCTAGACTTTGTGTAATGGCTAAACTATTATTATTTTGTCTTGCTTGACTGTTTTCCTTTCTTTCTGCATTTTCTCCCTTCTGTGATTAAATTTCTTCATTGACTGAAGTTTTTCCACAGACAAAAGGCAGGCTGAGGACATAGCAGCAGGGGGAGTCTTATTCAAGGAAGGCTTCGTGGGTCCCTGATCAATTATACTTCCTTCTATCCTCTCTCTCTCTTCCTTTTTGCTTTCCTTTTTAAAAATTTCCCATTTGTATCTTTTCCCATTACCTTCAATTTTTTTTTCTTCTAAATTTGTTAGAGTTTGCTTTATGGCTTTTGTCTTTGTTGATATACTTCAAACTTTTTCTTATATATAAAGATTATGTAAATATTCATCAGTCTTATCTAAGTATTCTTTATGTATTAAAAAATGAAATCTTTAATTTATGAAATGTCAACCCACTCCTGTATTTCTTGCCTAAAAAGCCCGTGAATGGAGGAGCCTAATGGGCTACAGTCCACGGGGTTGCAAAAAGTTAAATGTGACTGAGCATATATGTCACAGACTGTAAAATATAAGTTAGGGTTCCAGTGTGGCATTTTTCCCCTAAGTAAGTGAGCTAGGATTTTCATTGCCTTTGCCCAGTGTAATCCTTTCTTTTCCCACTTGAAACACTTTATTTAGAGTAAACAAAATGATCCAGTTCCATTGATTTGCCTGCCTTTATTGACAAGAGGCTACGATTCATTGTTTTTATTATTTTAGCTTCAAATTTCAATTTAATATCTTTTATTAAATTGAAGATTAATAACAGATTCCCCTCCTTTTATTCCTACTGTTCTCCATTTCCTCCCTCACATTTAGTTTTATAGCTTTATTCCTATAGATAATCATTAAGATGTTAAGTCTTTCAAGACATTCTATTGTATTTTGATTGAAACTGCATTACCATGATGGGATAAAATAGATTTCAGAAAATAAAGAAAAAAAAACAAATAACAGCAGAGTAGAAATCCAGAATTGTAAAAAAAAAAAATAATAGAGTCCCAAATTAAGAGTGAAAGTTGGTAAAATGACAGAGATTTAAAAAAAATCAGAGAAAAGATGATAGAAATAAACATGGATTAGAAAAAAGAATAACTCTTAGGCCTAAAAAATAAGTCAGAAACCATATTCAAAGTAACACAGAAAAAAAGTTTCTGAAACCAAAGTAAGTTGTGAACCTTATCCAGGAGACTTAGCCAGAAGATTTAATTAAATCTGACAAACATTTTGACAAATCCTGGTGAAAATGATGAATTCCATGAATAATGAAGGAATCCTAGAAAACTTCAGACAGAAAAAAACAAGTGCAGTGGAAAAAAGGAGTCCTTAGACATTTGTCTACAACATTGGATAAAGGATAAATGGAACAGCATCTATAAAGTTTGTGAGGATTATGACTCAAAAATTCTATACCCAGTCAAATTGTCCTTTATAATTTCAACAATTAACGTGCATTTTCCTATTACAAAAGAAAAATATCTTCATGGTAGAAAATACAAACTTACTATTAAAATTGAAAACATCTTAAAAACTTAAAACCACATGGAATCATATTATTATTTTTTTTAAATTCCAGTTTCTCCACTGTTTCCTTAACAGTGGGGCCTAGAGATTTTGTCGATGTAACTTGTTTACACTCATTCTCCTCCCCCAGTCCTCCCAATGATGACTGGAATTTGGCTCCATATTTGTACTGCCTACCAGTCAGAAACGTTTGAGTTTGGTTTTGGTTAAAGAGGAACTGAAAAACAAGTTAGGAATGAACACACAGCATGGAAATCAATGGACTTATGTGCCTAAAAATTTGAGATTTAAATGCAGCTCCTAAGTGTTGAGTGAAAACCAGGCATTGAAATAAATCCTTAGCATCTGAAGTTGTGTAAACCAGAAATATCAAGGGGTTTATTTGAAACAAAGGTCACTGCCATAGGTGGAATTGGGCAGACACAAGTTTGTGTATGCAGTTCTTTATTTAATTTGTGTGACTTTGACTTCTTAGATCACAGAGCCCATTTTTCTTTTTTTAGCACATATAAAATGATGATAATTATGTCCATCTTATGTAGTTGTTGTGAAGGTTAAATGAAATGATATTTACAACCAGCATAGCAAGACCCTGTATATTAGCTCATTAATAAAACGATGACTGTTCAAATAATGATTTAGTAAACATAATCATTGTTAGCTTCATTACAATGCTGAATAAAATCAGTGGATACTAGAAACCAAGAGATCAAGAAATTAAGCATTCCTTCAACATCTGGGCCAAGTAATTAATTCTCATATTCATAAGCTTTGGTGATACATTATGAAGTAATGTAGGCCTCTTGTGAATTATAACTTTTTAATTAATTCACCTCCTGGGTACTGATTAGTACTAATTTATAGCTTAGTTTGCATATACTTGGAAGAGGTTAAGCTGAGCGTCTTTTGTGTGCAGATACATATGTGCTCCTCAGTTTTCTGCAAGCCAGCCTGTCCCTCCCCTCAGTCTGTCTTGCTCCTTGTGTATGAGATTTTCCTACAGGCTTTAATAATCCTGGCCAAATGGGCAAACCACGTAGTAATTTGTCCCATCGCAGCCCTTTAGAAGTATCGTTCCTCTCGCCCTTTTCCCTCCATTGGCTCCATTTTCTGCTATAGGTTATCCTCATGGGGTGGGAGCCAAATGCTATCGTTGTGGTTTAGACCTGGTGTCAGAAATCTTGGTTGAAGTCCTGGCACTGTTAGCTGTTTACATTTATGTTACATTGTTGTTGTTTGGTCCCTAAATCGTGTTCAACCCTTTGCCACCCCATGGACTGTAGGCTGCCGTTCTCCTCTGTCCACGGGATTTAGGCAAGAATACTGGAGTGGACTGCCGTTTCCTTCTCCAGGGGATCTTCCCCACCCGGTGGTTGAACCTGGGTCTGCTACATTGGCGGGCGGGTTCTTTACCGCTGAGCCACCAGGGCCGCACAGAGGCTGTTGCTTACTCTCTCTGACTCTGTTTCCTCCAAGAGGAAGAGAGGTTACAGAATAGCTATGTTACCAGGTTGTTGTAAGAACTGGAAAGATAACAGGTTAAACTGAGCTGCTCTGCTTATGGCTATTTCTAAGGGGTGGTTGTTGCAATGTCAGAAACAATAAAGCTGCTCCTTTGAGAGAAGAATTCTTCTCTCCCATCTTCCAGCAAAGAGAGATGGGGACACTGAGAGAAGCGGAAAAGGTGCCGGGTGGGGAGGTGGGTGTTCTGGCTTTGTCATCCCTCCCTGAACGAAGCGGACCCTGGCACAGCAGGGGAGGCCTCGGACATGGCTGGCCTTGTTTCAACCTGAGAAATGGTGAGTGGGGTTGGAGACAAGCCCCGGGGGTGTTGGGGCAGGGGCGGTGTCAAGAGCAAAAGTCTGGGTCCAGCATTGCTGCTGTTTGCTGTGTGAGCTTGGGAAATCTGCCTAACCTTTCTGAGCCTCATTTTTTCCCTAGCTATTGAATTGAAGGTGATGATAACCATCTCACCCTTACAAAATAGCTACGGGTATTAGATAAGAAAATGAGTGTGAAAGTGATTTATCAAGTGTAAAGTGCTTCACAGATGGTAGTTATTACTGTGGATGATTTCAATGATCCTGTTCAGTCCTACGGATTTGTGATTCTAAATGCAGCGGTATGAGCAAGAGGCTTATTTTTTTCTCAAACAACTGTTGATATGATTTCCTCTGCGATTTTAGCTCCTCATGTACAGTCAAGGCCCTGACTCATCTCTAGGAGGAAATGTCCCTCCTTGGGGGCCCTGCCTGCCATGGGGATATTGGGGTGACCCAGGGGATGGATTTAAGCTTTGTTATCCCAGGGGATGAAGAGTTGCAAAATGTAATTGAATCTTTTGAGGTTTAAATCCAGTTTTCTTTAGTCAGATTCAGGTCTTTCAAATCCCTTTCTTTTCTTGTTTAAACTCAGAAGCTTCGAGAGGGCATCAATGGCTTCTTGGACTCAAGATTGTTCTAGGGAGGCGGTAGGAGGCCCTTCTGCTGAACAGAGTGTAAACGAATCTGAAGCATATGGATATGATTTGCCCCACGATACGCACGTTGAAATCTTGAGCAGAAAAAGGCCTGGAAATGTGGATTTGTGTTTCCCTCTGAAACTCTAAACATTTATAAATAGATCAAGATGCACAGTGTGTGGGGCGGGGGCGAGGGGTGGACAAATTCTTTCTTACTGTGGCTGAGTGTCTGGCTTGGAGGCACTCAGGCAGACTCATGCTGCCTGCAGGGGTCCTAGTGAGCCCTTTGAAGAGCTCTCCTGTCCCTCTGCCTTTGGACACTCTCATCTTACCTGTACAACCAGGTACCTGTGTTGCAGGTCCAGTGAAAAGGAAAATGCTGGTCCCCATGTTCAAAGGTGAAGGATTTCAAGATGGCAGCCACTGAGGATTAGAGCAAGCAGGGTCCCTGTGTGGTGATGCAGGTGGCGTGCCCGGGAAGCCGACTCTGTTAATCTGGCCAGCACACAGTCCTTCTCCTTCCTCAGGCCGTTTCCCAAGTCATTTTCTTGACTCTCCAGGAGAGGTGAGGTGCCCGCCATTATGTTCCTAGAGCCTCTTCTTCTCCCTTCTATCGGTGCATCCTTTAACTATCATGGACTGTTTACATATTCATTTATTCACTCAACAAGCATCGAAGAACTGCCTACTGTGCGCCGGGCGCTGTGGCAAGTGCTGGCAAGCACATTTTGGGAGACTGCAAGGGGGGAGCCTGGCTCAGCTGGGGAGAGTCTAGAAAAGTTTACTTTTGGAGGTGATGCTTGAACTGAATCTTGAAGGATAAGTAACTGAGAAGGGGATTGGGAGGATTCGAATGAACAAGAGCCAAAGGAATAGCTGGGTTTGTGTTGCGGCTGGTGCGTGATGCTTGAGACAGAGGCTGAAGCTAAATGGGACTGGAGAGGTAAGCAAGCATGCACTTATCGAGGGTTCTGCGAGCCGCACAGCTTGCTCTGTCTCATCCAGGAAGCCCTGAAAGGTTGTCTGCCAGATATAGTCAGATTTGCATTTTAGTTGAATGACTCTGGTTGCAGTGGAGATAGCAGATCAATATGGGTAGAAGCAGGTAGATAGATTAAGAGGTAATTCCAGGCAGGAAATAATGGTGACCTCGAATGAAATAACAACCGTGGGGAATGAAGAAAAATGTATGGATTCAGGAGATAGTCTCTCTGTAAGATCGGTGGGATTGAATTGAAGATGAACCCTGGGTTTGTAATTGATGACTTTTTCTATGGTGTAATTCAAACTGAGAAAGATTATTAAGAGGCTTTTTGCCGGGTGGATGGCCATGGAAATGGAAATGAGTTTTGTTTCGAACAACTTGAATTTAAGGCTCCTAACGGGAGCCTATATGGAAACGTGCAGCCGGCAGTAAACATATGGCTTGAAGCCATGGGGAAAGGTCTGGCTGGAGCTGTAGGTTTCAGGATGTGAGTATTTGTGTGGCAGTCAAACCCCTCCCCGTCTCCTCGTTCAATAAACTCATGCAGTGACTTTAATAAGATATGACTGGATGGTTTCCATTACACTTGACAATGAGTTATGATAACTAATAAATTATAAAATCCATATCGATAGGGATGGGATAGGAAGCTATAGGTTGAAGAGTGAATGGGAGGTTGAGGGAGTATTAAGAGAGGAGGTCAGGAAATTAATTTTAGAAGTTTGTATAAGAAAGAAAGGTGAGATTTGGATGGTGGGCTAAAGAGCGATCTGAATGAAGGGAGATCATCTTTAAGATGTATATTAGTTTCTTAGAGCTGCTGTAACAAATTACCACCAGTTTATTGGCTTAAAATACACAAATATATCCTCTTACAGTTTTGGAGGTGAGAGGTCCTAAAATCAATGCAGGGTTGCGTTTCTTCTCAGGGAGGGGTCTATTCCCTTGCCTTCTGCACCTTCTAGAGATGGTCTGCATGTCCTAGTTCATGGTCCCCTCTGTTCATCGCTCTGACCTCTGCAGCTGCTGTCACGTCTTCTCTGACTCCGACTCTCCTCCCTCCTTCTTATTAAGATCTTTGTGATAACACTGAGTCTGCCTGGAGAACCTAGAAAAATCTCTCCAGCTCAAGGTACTCAGTTAATCAATCGGCGAAGTCCCTTTTGCTATATAAGGTAATGTATTCACAGATTCTGGGAATTGGACATCTTTGGGTCGGGGCATTGTTCTGTCAAATACTGGATGGGAGAGAATTGAACATGTTTGAAGTCTGAGGAAAAGGAGGCAGGAAAGAAAGAGAATGGGGGAGACAGGGAGATTATAGGTAGATGGATAGATATTGGGGATAGAGGAGAAGAAATGATAATAGTGGACATCAACTGCAGCTGGAGAAAGCTTTGGAAAATCAGGAAAAATAAAGTAGCAATGGGAATGGTATGTTTGGGTTTACAGCTCAGGAGGCATGAGGTTGTAGGGCCATGAGAAGCGTTTAGTAGGGGGCTGGAGAGGGGCGGTAAATGTGTGTATTGAAGGAACTTGGGGTGGAGGTGTCTGGAGAAGTGAAGATGTTGAAAGGAGGGCATAGGATCCAGCTGGGTTGAAGAGATGACTTTGCAGCTGTGCCCAATCCAGGATATTCACTTTCCCCCAAGACCACTGAGCCCTTTGGGTATAGACATGCAGGAGGGTTGGCACTCACCTGGCAGGGACGGCAGAAGCTATTCATATCGCTGTAGTCCAGATCATCAACCTGTGATGGGTTGCTTTGTGTCAACCTGGCTGGGGCACATGATTCCCTGGCGTCTAGTTAAGCATTATTCTGGGTGTGTCCGTGAGCTTATATGGGTGTGTCTGTGAAGTCGTGTTGGTGTGTCTGGATGAGGTTGGCCTTTGAATCACTAGCCTGAGTAAAGCAGACTGTCCCTCTCAATGTCACTGGGATTCATCCAATCAGTTGAGGACCATCCTAGAACGGAAATAGTTCTAAGTGAGAGGGAACGTCACCTGCCTGACTGCTGGAGCTGAGAGATGAGTCTTCTTCTGCCTTAGACTAGAACTGCACCATTGGTTCTCCCCGGGTCCAGCCTGCTCTTTAGACCTTGGGACTTGGCTTCCTTAACTACAAGAGCTAATCTCATAATAAATCTCCCGATGTGTCTCCGTCTGTCTGTTTCTGTGTCTATATCATCCCTGACTCTATCTCCTATTGGTTCTATTTCTCTGAAGACCACAAACTAATCCAGACGTCAGATTGGGAGAGAAAGGGAGAGAGACCCAGAAGGTGTAGGAAAATGGAGGAATCCAGGACCTAGAGGTCTCTTCAAGGTAAAAAACAGATGTAGGAGAATCAGGCAGGAGAGATACTGAAGAATTGAAAGTGGTAGTTCAAAAGTAGGATAATGATGCTTATTATTTGTGAGTTGCTGGGGCACCATCTTCAAAGAGTCTAATTAGGTCAAGCTAGGGGTGCAACCAAGGGGCTTTCTGGTGGCTCAGAGGGTAAAGAATCTGCCTGCAAGGCCGGAGAGCAAGGTTCAGTTTTGGGTCAGAAAGATCCCCTGGAGAAGGGAATGGCTACCCACTCCAGTATTCTTGCCTAGAGAATCCCATGGACAGAGAAGCCTGGGGGGCTACTGTCCATGGGGTCACAAAGAGTTGGACATGACAGAGTGACTAACACTTTCACTTTTCAGGGGGCAACTGAGTGTGTTTCACAGATAGATGTGCAGTGCACCCAGGGTTGAGAACCTTATCAGGAGTGACTGGTAACCAGTAGGATGTGCTCTGGGAGGACCACCCCCTCAGCCCACCCCTGAGTGGTGATGGCTCCCATGGCATCTTCCTGTAAAGGAGACCACGTCTGACCTATCTCTGGGGGCACTCGCCCATTATCCTTTGTGCAGCTGCTCTTCCTGGAGCTCCGAGGAGGGTAGCTTCCATCAGCGCTCCGCCAGAAACATTGGCTGCCTCTCCTTGTGAATTCAGGCATGGTGTCCCTTTCTGTTCTTAGCTTCCCACCTCCTCTTTCAATGTTGAATTCCACTGCTCGGTAGAGGAGGGAGGGGTATGGTGAATGCCTTTTGGAAGCAAGACTCACTTCCTTATTGGTGTCTGAGCTGAAAGCAAGGGTCTGCTCTCAGGTAAAAATGAAGACACCATGCGTCACACTATTAGAAATAAATCCTGCAATGGTTGGAGGCTTGGAGGGGCAATGTTCTTTGACTGTTTCATGCAACATATCACATGGGTTGCACGCACACACTCCACTTGATAAGTCCCTTGTAGACTGATGAATGTATAATGGACGCTCAAGAAATAGCTCTTTTTCTCCAATCACGTGGTCAATAAGAATGAGAGTTCTAAAGGACACTTTCAACTCAACTTTGAAAAGCATTAAAAATGATGAAATGCTTACCAGGTGCCAATCTCTAAGGCAGATTGGGTATATTCATGACATCACTTCTTTCTTTCAACAAACTTTTGATGGAATTATCACCCTCATCTTGGGAGTGATGAAACAGAAAACAAGGCAATGATCTGAGCTCTTCAAAGTTTGGACAACACCCTCATACCTCTTTTTGCATGAAAGTTGTTATTAGAGGTAGCGGTCAGTGGGTTTTCATTAGGGCTGAATTCTCCTTTTGTTAATTTGGACTTAATTTTTCTGTATATGATGCTTTGGTTCATCCTTTAAAGGTCAATATATGATTAGCACCACCCTGCTGCCTCTCTCCTTTCTCATCTTTCTTGTTAACTGTTCAGACTCTGGCTATGACAAATTCTAAGCATTCCTGGCTAAGGTGTTTAAAAAATTTTTTCTTTACTTTATTTAGGAGGATGTGAGAAGAAAGAGAGGATATTTTTATAGTGTGGAGTGCCCAGAACTGGAAGCTGAATCTCCTGCTATCCTTCCCACTTTGGAACAGAGAATCTTCTCTATTCTAGATGTTAGTTTATTGTGTAACACTGCATTCCAAATTTAGAGCTCTAGCGCCCCTTTCATATATCTCTTATTCACAGATGTTGATTTATTCTTGGTAAAGCATAAATATTCCAGACCCTTGCAAACAGATACCTTTTCTAGCTTATGGAAATTTATTTTGAGGTAGGAAGGGTTAAGCTTTCTTCTTGGCATCTATCTGAATAAACAGTGCAATTCTGGGGCATCTGAATTCTGCATTCAGATCAGCATTCTTAAGAAAGCAAGATGACCTGATTTTTATTTTCCCTTGGAAGTGCATCGTGATGAATCCACAAAATACTTGCATCTGTCCCCTGTGTCTGGAAGATAGCTTGCATGATGGTGTTGTTTCCAGCAGGGTGGTAGTTTATGGGGAAGTGTGGAAGGTTTGGGCAGGGAATAGGCAGAATCAGAGAAAGATTTAGGAGAAAAATTATCAGTGAGACCTGAAAGTAGCTGACCAGGGACGAGCCCAGAACCTCTCAGCCCATGTTTGCTCCCATGATACTCCAGAGTGAAAGAGGCAGAGGAGAACTAGTTAGAAGTGCATGGAAAATAGTCACCTGTAAACAACGCCTCCAGGGTCCTGAGACTGGGGAATTTGTTGATGTGTGAATTCACTGACTGGAGGAAAGGCCATTGAGACAGATCTTCTGGAGGACAAGGGAACTTGTGGAGATGGGAGAGGCAGGGTGGCATGACTTAGGGAGACGGGTGAGATTGAAACAGTGGAGAGAGGGGTGATTTCCCCGGTGGTCCAGTGGGTAAGACTCTGTGCTCCCAATGCAGGGGGCCTTTGTTTGATCCCTGGTCAGGAAACTAGATCCCACATGCCACAACTATGATTCCAAATGCCACAACTCAGAGAGCCTGCACGCTACAGCGAAGATCAAAGATCTGGTGTGTTTCAGGTTGGAAAAAAAAAAAAAGAGGGTGGATGGAGGCCTGAACCTGACCCTTGGGAAGGAGAGGGGACATATTTAGGACTCCCAGGTAAGCCTGGTACTGTGATTGTTGTTGTTCAGTAGCTCAACTGTGTCTGACTCTCCGTGACCCCATGGACTGCAGCATGCCAGCCTTGCCCGTCCTTCACAATCTCCTGGAGTTTGCTCAAACTCATGTCTGTTGAGTTGGTGATGCCATCCAACCATCTCATCCTCTGTCGTCCCCTTCTCCTCTTGCCCTCAGCCTTTCCCAGCATCAGGGTCTTTTCTAATGAAGCGATTCTCCACATCAGGGGGCCAAAGAATCGGTACTGTGTGATGCAGGGTTAAATTAGAAAAGAAGATGAGCAAGTTTGGAGATCGAGACCCAGACCTCAAGCTGCTTTACCTCTGTGAGCCTCAGTTTTCAAGTGTGTAAACTGGGCACAACGGTAGCCACTCCTAGAGTTCTGAGAATTAAATGAGGTGATAATACTGCACAAAGGCTCAGTCCACAGCCAGGGGCCTGGGGCCAAGCAGGAGAGACACACACGCTGGTGCTGTCCTCTCCCTTTTCCCGGAGGAGGGGATTCACTTTGAAGCAAAGGAAGAGAGAAAGATGAAGGTCACAGAGGAGATGGGCAGAGAGGAAGGAAATCAAGGGAGCTTATGTCAGCAGCTCCCACATGCAAGCCTACTTTGATCTTTAATCCTAATATTTATCTTTGTAAATGAGCACAGCACTTTAGAGTGGGAGGAACGTCACGGTTGCTTGGCCAGCACTCTGCCTTCATCCACGTGAAGTCACTGAGCTGCCTTTCATGAGCTTGGGCTTGTCCTACATCACCCGGGCTGGGAGAGGAGAGACTGGGGTCAGGATTCCAGGGTGAATTCTGAGTTCTTCCTCTCGGTGTTTGGAGGAGAGGACCCTCTTGGCAGAGCCCACGTTGCCTGGCTCAGGGTGGCTCAGGACTCATGGTCTCCAGATGGGGGAGCCTGGTGAACCCACGCAGGACTTGGAACCCTCCATGCCCAACCTCCCTATGACTTTTACAAGTTTGGTTCATTTCAGTTGCTCAGTCATGTCTGACTCTTTGCAACCCTGTGGACTGCAGCACGCCAGTCCTCCCTGTCCATTGCCAACTCCCGGAGTTTACTCAAACTCATGTCCATCTAGTCAGTGATGCCATCCAACCATCTCATCCTCTGTCGTCCCCTTCTCCTCCTGCTGTCAATCTTTCCTAGCATCAGGGTCTTTTACAACAACATTGCTCCCTAAATCTGGTTAGAAGAAGAGTGAGTCCTCTGTGGCCTCTGAAAAAAGAACTTGTTAAAGTGATTGGGAAATACCACACGTGATTTCCCACCTGGTCCAGGACAGGACAGCCCTAGCGAGGAGAGAATCCCTTTGCTGATGGGAATTGCTCACAAAAACAGCTCCCTTTTCTCAGGTGACAGCCTCCCAGTTAGTACCAGGCCTGAGATTCTCCTGTGTGAACCTCACTCTGATGGTGCTGGTTTAGTTGCTCAGTTCTGTCTGACTCTTTGTGACTCTGAGGTACTGTAGCCCGCCAGGCTCCTCTGTCCATGGAGTTCTCCGGGCAAGAATACTAAAGTGGGTTGCCATTTCCTCCTCCAGGGGATCTTTCTGGCCCAGGGATTGAACCTGTGTCTCCTGAGTTGCAGGCCGACTCTTTCCTGCTGAGCCATCTGGGAAACCCAAATCTCACATTAGTCCAAGTTTATATATTGATTATCCTGAAAAACAGAATATTTTGTATTATACCAACAAAAGCCATGGATAATTTCTTTTTTCTTCTAGTGAGCCTTGACTTAAAGAGAAATCTGCATTTAATCAGGCTTCCTTGATGGGCTACAGTCCATAGGATTGCAGAAGAGTCAGGACTCAGGAACTAGACAACCACAACCGTGCTTAATCAGAGCCCATTTTGTGTCAGTTACAGCAGCGCTGGAAGCAGAAGGCACCTGGTGGGGTGGAGTCCCAGGTTCTAGTTCTGGCTGGGCCCTGCTCCCCAAGCGACCCTGGGTGGCTTCTTTCCTCTCCCTTCCCCTCTATGTTCCTGTTTGTAAAACCAGAGATTTGTTCTACATCTCCAAAGTCCTTCGCAATTCTGGGTCTTGCCGTGGGCCACTGAGACAGTCAGCTCCTTCTTTCTCCAGGAGAAAGAGGAAAGATACTCAGGAAAGCAAGCAGGGCTTGTTGGGAACTTCATCTTGTGGTTTGTTCCTCTTTCCTCTGCCCAGAACAACCTTCAGGCCCCTTTTCTACCTGGAATCCTCTCTTTGGTTCTTTCAGCCCTAGAAGGAAATGGCCACCCACTCCAGCGTTCTTGCCTGGAGAATCCCATGGACAGGGGAGCCTGGTGGGCTGCGGTCCATGGTGTTGCAAAGAGTCGGACATGTCTGAGCGACTCAACACACAGGCTACACTACTTTCTTAAGTCTTTTATGACCCTGGGGTGAGAGGTTAGGATATTTGCAAAGTAAAGTAAAGTACTGTGTGTGCATGCTAAGTTGCTTCAGTCCTGTCCAACTCTTTGAGACTCTATGGACTGTAGCCCATTGGACTCCTCTGTCCATGGGATTCTCCAGACAAGAACACTGGAGTGGGTTGCCATGCCCTCCTTCCAGGGGATCTTTCCAACCCAGGGATTGAACCTGAATCCCTGCATGGATAGGTGGTTCTTTATAACTAGTGCCAAGTACAGAGTACAAAGTACAGTAGGGCTGCTGTTACCAAGTACAGCGGTCCACCAGTATCTGTGGGGCCTCAGTTCCAGGATCCCTGTGATACCAAAGTCCACCGATGCTCAGGTCCTTATATAAAATGATGTAGTATTTGCTTATGACCTACCCGCATCCTCTTGTATATTTTAAATCATCTCTACATTACTTCAAATACCTAATACCATGGAAATGCTATGTCAGTAGTTGCCGGTGCATGGCTAATTCAGATTTGCTCTTTGGAGCTTTCTGGAATTTTTTTTCCAAATATTTTTGATACAAGGTTGGTTGAATCCAAGGATTTAGAACCTGCAGATCTGGAGGGCTGACTGTGCCACAAATGGAGGGGCTTTAACAACAGACATTTGTTGCTTCAGGGTTCTGGAGGCCCAGAGTCCAAGATTAAAGCGTTGGCAGGCTTGGTTCCCTCTGTGAGGCAGAATCTGTTCAGTGCTTGCTCCGAGCTTCTGCTGGTTGGCTGGTAATCTTTGACATCTTTGGCTTGTAGAGGCATCATTGGCTTGTAAAAGCATCATCTCAATCTGTTTTCATCTCCTCCTGGTGTCCTCCCTGCGTGCGTCTGTTGCCACAATTCCCGTTTTAATAAGGACACCAGTCACGTTGCATGTGGGGCCCACACTACTCCAGTGTGATCTCACCTTAGCTAATTAGGACTGTGCTTTCAAATAAGGTCACATTTGGAGCATCTGGGGCTTAGGGCTTTAACACCAGAATTTTGGGAGAGGGGAGAACACAGTTCAACCCACAGCATGTACTTGAGCATGTTTCTGGACTCCCTTCTCCCCAAGCTGCAATAGTAGCTAACACCTATACATGTTAGATGGGTCACCAAACAAAGCTCTATTATTTCATTCTATTTTCTCATCTACCATGGGAGGTAGTTATTACAGTAATAGGAAAACTGAAGTTCAGAGACATTCAGTGACTTGCCCAGGGTTGCACAGCTAGTAATGTTGAAGTAGGGTGGGGGGGACCGTACGACCTGGATTGAGCAAGGCTTAACACACACGGCACAGCAGAGCAGCACATGCTTGAGTTCTTCAGAATTTAATTCTGCTGCATAGAAAACTCTTGGCTTAAGTCTGTCGTAGTCAAGGGATGTAACCAGAGTGATAAATCTGATCTGTATCCTTAAGACGGTTGAGTCCGTCTCTCGTCTCAGACAGAAAGACTCTTTAGGAAATCATTTCCTTATGTTAACTTTTTTAAAATGAAGCTTGTGGACTAAATACATATTTTACTTAAAAAAATTTATTGCATGAACACAGTATTTATCTCATTGAGAATTATGATAAACCCCTTGAATGTTTCATGCTTTTCACAATTCATATGGAACAAATTAAAAGTAAATTTCCATACTATGGATTGTCCCAGAGAATGGCTCAAAGACCCTTCCTCCCACCCACTTCCTCCAATTTCACGTCTGCCTTAAATTTCTCCATCTTCCAGCAGAGAGAGGGTTGGGGAAGAGGCTCCCCAGGAAGCACCAGGCCCCGCATCCTGAGCAGAGAGCATCCCTGGAGATGTCTGATGGGCCACAGCATCTTATGAGGGACTGTGTGCATGTCGTTTGACTCTTTGCGACCCCACGGACTGTAGCCCGCCAGGCTCCTGTGTCCATGGGATTCTTCAGGCAAGACTACTGGAGTGGGTTGCCATTTCCTTCTCCAGGAGATTGTCCCAACCCAGGGATTGAACATGTGTCTCTTGAGTCTCCTGCATTGGCAGGCAGATTCTTTACCACTGCGCCACCTGGGAAGCCCCCTATGAGGGGGAGGTGACATTCAAGCTGATTTTTTTGTTTGTTTGTTTGTAGGCATACAGCACTTGGAAGATTGGTACTTTTTATTACTTTGTTCAGGGTTTTAAATATACTTTGTCAGTCACTTCAATATGTATTTTAAAAAGAAAAATGTAAGCCACCAGCATGAGCTCCCTCTGCTGGGACACGGTTGTAAAAACTTCTGACTTCATGGAATTTGCTGGATTCTAGGATTTGAATTGCCACGGTTACACTGAACTCTACTCCGGTGTGTCCCGGTTACAGGGCTAAGAAATGCTGAATGTGGATTTAAACCCATGTCTGTTGGGCTAGGAAGGACTGTTTGGTTTCTGTCCCTCCATGTTGCTTCAGGAGGAGAAGGGGATAACAGAGGATGAGATGGTTGGATGGCATCACCGACTCGTTGGACACAAGTTTGGACAAGTTCCAGGAGTTGGTGATGGACAGGGAAGCCTGGTGTGCTGCAGTCCATGGGGTCACAAGGAGTCGGACACGACTGAATGACTGAACTGACTGATGTTGCTTCAGTGGAACTGACTCTGAGTGGTGACCTTGCCATTCTATACCAGCGACCTTAAGAAAATCACTTACCTTCTCAGTAGAGTGAGGCAGTGAGTTACTGTGACAAGTAGATGCACATGAAGTGCCCAGGTATTCAACACATTTTGGTGAGCAGCCGAAGTCCTGGGACAGTGACCCTGCTGATCTTGCTTGGGGAAATCTGGGAGGGTGGGGTTAGAGTTGGCAATTTCCTATGTTTGTTTACAGCCCTTTCACAACCTGCACCAAAACACACCCAGAAAGAGTGGGTCTGACTTCCTCCAGGACAGTGGGCAGCACCAGTTCTGTAGACTTTATCCCAACACAGAGCAAGCATTTCAGGAGGAAGGCAAGCCCTTTGGTAACCTCAGACAACTGAGATGTCCCGGCCACTGAGTCTGCGGAGAAGACACTTAAGTGAGGTCTCAGGGGTGACTCATCAGATATGGAAAGGGAACTGAGTCTTCTCTCTGGGACCTTTCTTGGCCCCAATGGGCCAGAGAGAGTAAAGGTGGTGAAGAGGCAGTGACAAGAAACGCCAGGTAGGATCCAGTGTCTGTTGATCCATCCATCATCCATCCATCTATCCATTCATTCATCCATCCATCCATCCACCCAGCTGTCCACTCATCCATTCATCCATCTGTTTATCCACCATTCGTCCTCCTTTCAACATATATTGGAGACTGTTTCATGTTAGCCAGTTGGACTTAGGCTTGAGGATATAGATGTACATCTCAAAGGTCACTGTCTTTTAAGACCATTCTTAGCCTCTCTCTATCTAGTAATTCTGGTTAATTTTTTTTCATAGAACTTTTCATTTTCTGAAATTATGTATTATTATCATTATATTTTTTGCATGTCTGCTTCACTGGAATGTTAGATCCACTAGTGCAGAAATCTCATTTGTCTTTTCACAGGCATGTTCTCAGTACCTACTATGGTGTCTGGCAAATAGTGATTAAACAAGTTGATTTCAGAGGGGTTAATGGTGCTGATCCAGTGCCATTAACCATAACTCAAAGGAGTTGAGGAACCATAACAAAGAAGTGGGAGGTTTACCCTGGGGAGGAGGTGATTACACTGGGATCAACTCTGAGGCCAGCTACTGGTTCTGTAATTGTGACAGATTTTTTTTTTTTAAGTGTTGATCAATGGCACTATATTAGTTCCTTGTGCACGACATAGTGAACTGATGTTTTTATACATTACAAAATGGTTACCATGGTAAGTCTAGTTACCATTTGTAACCATGCAAAGTCATTACAATATTATTCACTCTATTTCCCATGCTGCACATTTCATGCTGGTTGTTCAGTCACTCAGTCCTGTCCAACTCTTTGCAACCCCGTGGACTGCAGCACGCCAGGCTTCCCTGTCCTTCACTATCTCCTGGAGCTTGCTCAAACTCATGTCCATTGAGTCAGTGATGCCATCCAATCATCTCGTCCTCCGTCCTTAGAATGATAATAATTGTGATAGTAGTTCTGGTTTTTGGATACCAGTAGACTTTCCTAGGAACGTTTTATGTTTTATTTCTAATTCTCACAGTAAACTTACAAGGCCGTCAGAACGACAAAACCATCACGACCTCTCCTGCCTGGTGAGCCACTCTCACCAGTGATTGAGGCCACAGGTCCTGGGCTCAGGTGGCCTGGGTTCAGAGTCCAGCTTCACCTCCCTCCTAGTTGTGTTACCTCGGGACAAAGAGGTGATACTCAGCCTCTCTGTGCTTTGGTTTCCAAATACGGGGATCTTACTCATATCTGTCTCCTGGAGCTATTAGGAGGGATGAACAAGGTGACACATAAAGTGCTTCAAGCAATGCTCGTAAATGCACCAGGCTCGTAAATGTCACTGTCTCTGTTATTACTAGCTGACAGCCTTGGGCCGAGCGCTTTATGTACATGTCCTCACTCTATTCTCACAAAACCCAAGAGAAAGTTCTCACTATCTCCATTGTAATGAAGAGGAAACTGCAGGTAGAGGGGTTAGGACTCGAGACCACCCAGCTGAGAGGTGCTGAGTAAACCAGGATCAAATTCGGGGGCTGAGCCAGTTCCCCAGGCCTCTGCCCTTCATTGATCCCAGCGGGTTTCCATTCCCTGTGCCTGGGAAGGATGGCCGAGCCATCTCAAGAGCTGTCCCATGCTGATGTGGGCTCCGTGAAGCCCTACAGGGGGCTGCTTTCTCCTGCCTATAGGAGACCCCAGCAAAGCATGCGGGAGGCATGTGTGGGCTTCGGTGTAAATCGCTCTCTACCCCTGGAGAAGGGAGCCTTGCACAGTACTGCTGTCCGCTTCCACCCCACCCAGCATAAGACCAGGGCGTTCTATACTTTGTGTCTGTTTCTCACCACTCCATAATGAGCATCGCTTCTGTCACCATCTTCCTGCCAGGACAGCCTCGGGATTCGGAACAGTGTGTGAGTGACGTCCTGTCCCATCCTCTGGCTCCTGGGGGTGGGGGTTGCCCTTCGTTCACTTGTAGACCATCTGACTGTCCCAGGGATCACCACCGTCCAGGGTCAACTGCATATCAGAGTGGCAGTGTTGTTGCCACAGATCACGCCAACATCTGGTTAAGTCCCGCTTGTGCAGGGCACTTTCCAGACCTGGGAGGGCACAGAGGGGACTGGACGAGGCGGGGCTTGGCGACCCAGCCCTGCAGCAGCATCCCGCCCACCTGCCACCGCTGCATCCTCGGTGCTCAGTCACCTGGACCAGCCCTGTGCTCATTCCTCCAGGGCGGGGCTGTGTGCCAGGTGTGTTCCCAGTGTGTCTCTTCTGCTTTGGGCTACGATCCCAGATGCATTTCTGAGCAAATATGTGGCAACAGTTTTACAGTGAGGGATGGGTTAAGTATGGGGGGAGGTTTTGACTTTTACTTTCACACTTTTGTTTTCCTATCTGTTGTTTCCATAAGGGACTAATGTTAGGTGCAGGGCCCAAACACTGGAATGTAGGTCTTTGCTTCCAAACAGGCCATAATTGGTGCAGAGCAATGGGCATTGAAAGTGTGGAGAAGAGAGCCTGGACTCCTAATGTTGTTTAGAATGTTCTCAGGGGAGACTTAAACTCAGAGGAAATGCTGGCGCAGTCCATGGGAACAGCGTCGCCATTCTGATATGTGGTTGGCCCTGGTTGGTGGTGGTCCCTGGGACAGCCCGATGGACTCCAGCACTGATGATGGACACAGGAGGATGGCCCTGTTCTTCTCAGTTGAGGTGGAGTTCAGAGAAGAGGAGGGACCTGGCAGCCCTCTGCCATGGAAGAAAATGGAAGAGAATTTCTGTCTGATAATTTTCTGACTCTGAAGCCCTGTGAGGGTCTAGAAAAGCCACAATTGCCTGATGAATCCATGCGCCTCTGAGACCTGCAGGATGACGGGTTTCCTCCATCCAGGTTGGTTTGGAGCAGGGACCTCTTTAAAGAGTCTAGAGAATTGCATTAGTAAGTCTTTGCTTTCGTGACCACTATAAAACTACTCTACAAAACCTGGTTTTCTCTAGCCTAGGGTTTTAGAACTTTTTATAATTACTGATCTTCTCTGACTTAAAAAGGGAAGCACAGGAAGATAGATTCAGATGATCTTATGTTAATAAACAAAATTCATATAGTATTTTGTGTAGTAACCAAGATATTAATAGTTCTGGCATATCAATTTTATTTAATATAGGCTAAGAATTGATGCTTTTGAACTGTGGTGTTGGAGAAGACTCTTGAGAGTCCCTTGGACTACAAGGAGATCCAACCAGGAGATCCTCCATTCTGAAGGAGATCAGCCCTGGGTGTTCTTTGGAAGGAATGATGCTAAAGCTGAAGCTCCAGTACTTTGGCCACCTCGTGTGAAGAGTTGACTCATTGGAAAAGACTTTGATGGTAGGAGGGATTGGGGGTAGGAGGAGAAGGGGATGACAGAGGATGAGATGGCTGGATGGCATCACTGACTCGATGGATGTGAGTCTGAGTGAACTCCGGGAGTTGGTGATGGACAGGGAGGCCTGGCGTGCTGCGATTCATGGGGTCGCAAAGAGTTGGACACGACTGAGCGACTGAACTGAGCTGAACCTTTGGTCCATGTTTCAGCCAAGCAACTGACAGAACAAATCCTAATCTACCCAGCCCTGCCACCAAAATACAGCATTAAACCTGGAATTTCTGTGGGTAGTGGTTTCATAGGCCACAGTTTAGCCTGATCCAGCTGCATGTTCTTTCCACCGTTATCCAACTTTCTTCATATTTATTCCACATACCACCCCAGGTTCTGTCTGGATAAACTGGAAAAAGTTATAATTATTAGTGTAGTACACAGAGAATGGTATATATAAAGGCTCTAAGGCTTCTTTCCTTTCTGTATTTCTTTATTTGGATTATAGGAAAGTGAATTTAGTAAACTGTAACTAGAGTTGCAGTTAAGTTCACAACACAGTGGGTTTTTAATGTATTTGGAAAAAAGTACTCATTTCAAGTGGGGATTAGGGAACCACTTGAAGATGGAGGGTGAAACTGGAACTCACTCCAGAGTATCTTCATGCAAACTTACTTAAAAAAGTAATAATTTCACAAGATACGCCTAAAACCTAACTTGCTTTGCAAAAGGGGAAACTATGAAGGGGAATGAGTTTCCACAGCAAGTCCATGTTTAAATTCAAGTATTTGCTGTGTAAACTCAGGCCATTTCCTTATCTCAAAATTGTGATTTTTGTGGTAAACCTATGTATTAGTTTGTTAGTGCGGCCAAAACAATTCGCTGCCAGCTGCCTGTGCCCCATATCCTGTTCCCTGGGCATGGCTGGTATCTCCTTTCATCCTGAGAAATCCATGACTTGATTGGACCCTGGCTGCCTGACCTCAGCACCAGCGGTGGGCTTACTCAGAGGTTGGCTGCATGTTTAGCATTTTGAAGTGGTTTCTCAAGCTTTCACCCAAGCCCATCATAAAAATTGCTGCAACACCTTCTCTTGTAACATATGCTATTGGGATGTCAGAATGATCACACGTCTCACACTTGCGGTATTTTCCAAAAAAAGTCTTTTAAAAATAAATACTCATCTATTGCAAGTAAACAACGCTCACCTCCCTTGTTTCCTCTCCAGCCTCACCTGCCTTGTCTTGGCTCAGCTTGGCCACTTCTCTTCTGCTTTATGTCCACAGTCTCCTCCTGAGCCTTCTCATCTCTAATTTATCTCTGTCCGGTCCATTTTCCTCTCCACAGTCAGAAATGACCTTTCTACAAGGCAGATCCGGCCATGTCACCTTTCTGCTTGGAACAGAATCCAGTCTGTTGTCCCCAGGACAGTTGTGAAATTCAGCACATGGCTTCCCAGGCCTCTGTGCCTCCCCACTGAGCTGCCACTTGCCCCGACTCCACTCACTTCGCACATCCTAGGCTCACCAAGCTGTGAGCTGGCCACCCGACATCATGCTCTTTGAACGCTGCTCTTCTGTACCTTTCCCTACCTCTGCGCCTTTGGCTTGATGGTCCTCTATTCCTGCCTTGGCCCTAGTTCAGACTTTCCCTTCCCATATGAAGCGGCTCAAATAGCACATCTTCTGTTGAAGCTTTCCTTGATCTACTAGATATCATTTACTTTTACATCATTTTTTTGTGCATATCTGCTTTAGGGATGAACCTCTATTTTACTATTTACACATCTGTCTCTTTGAAGGCAGAGAATCTTCCTCCTCTTTATATGTGTTTGTGTCAGAATTTATATTTTGATTGAACTGGTCATTGTTTGTTAATTTCATGTGTATTTATTGTATTTTGGCCGTCTACAGCTTAGTATTGGGTTGGTCATAAAGTTCGCTGGGGTTTTTGAAAAACCCCAATGAACTTTATGGCCAAGTCAGTACAAGCAATGCTATCCAGTAGAACTTTCTGAGGGGATGGAAATATTCTGTATTTGCTGTGTTCGGTATGGTAGTGACTGGCTACATTGAAATGTGGCTATTTAAATTTAATTTTTAATTAATTGAAACTCGCATCAAATGGACAATGCAATTCTTTAGTTGTCCTAGCCACAGTTCAGGTGACCATTAACCACCTGCTACTAGTAGCTACCATATTGCGTAAAGCTAAGTGGATTTAAGCAAGAAAATGGGAGATTACTTACAGGCTTAAAATTCTTTCTGTGATAGCATTACTCCTACTCGTTTGATGAACAGATATTTTATCTGTGAACACTGTAAAGCAGAAGCTATCCTTTAATTTCTATCTCTTTTTTTTTTGGTAAAGAAATATGTACTTAGTATGTATGGATTAATGTGGTTTAAGAATGCTTAGATTTGAAGCAGAAATCTTTAAAATTATTAACTAAATGTTCCTAGAGGAAGAAGGATGAGTTGTATCACAAATGGAAGTCTTATATAAATCTGCACTCAGGGAAATCACCCAATTTTCAGAGTTTAACTTTCAAGGCATGTTTATAACTCACCAGTTCCATGAAGCATGTTTCTGAAAATATGTATTTACATGGAGACACTCCTTCAACAAACATAACAAATTAACAGGCTCTGCATGTAACTTGGCTGTAATTATTTGCCTTTTTGATGCCTTTCCTTATTTGTGCAATATTTAATAAATCTGGGACATACTGTTTGGATGACACATTGTTTTATACCAAATGTAAGTCTTAGGTTTTATTATCATTTCCCATAGTTCCTGTTGAACGTTATAATTGACTAACTTCACAGTATTTCGGTTTTCATCGCCATTCATATCTCATTCACTTTCCACTTGACATACATTTATTTAACATCTACTGAGGCCTTCTATATTGCAGTGTGTGCTGGGGAGGAAGATGAATCAGATACTGACTGAGTCCTCTGGGGTCCACAGGCTGGAGGGAGAGATAGACAGACATTGGCCACATAACATGACTTCTCTGTGACTGAACTTCTATGGGAGCATTGAAGAGGGGGCCACGTCTTTTCTTTGGGAAGCTGGGAAAAGTTTCATAAAGATAATGCCACTTGAAAAGACTGAGAGGCATTAGCTCACGAGCAGGGGTAGTGCCTTGCAAAATGGAGGATCAACAGCAAAGAAATATTGAGGCTTGAAAATGTAAGGTGCGTGAGAGAGGACTGAGAACTAGGTGATGCTAAGGCATGGGTGCAAGATCATTGGGAACGGACTGGGGGCTCCTCTTCAGGGCTGGTTAGCCACCCCTAGGCAATCACATTGTTTGTAAATAGGTATAGTTTTTCTTTGTTTGTTTTGGCCATGAGATGGGACATGCGGGGACTGAACCGGCGGCCCCTGCAGTGGAAGCTCAGAGTCTTAACCTCCCAATCACCGGGGAAGTCCTGGTATGTTTTTTTTGGTTGTTGTTCTGTCTTTGTTTTCAATTCTTATACTTTTTTTTTTT
>SJYT01033502.1:403169-432619 GCA_006410635.1 Cephalophus harveyi
ATATATATATATATATATATATATATATATATATATATATATATTTGTGTGTGTGTGTGTGTGAGGCTTTGCCAGATTCTCTGTTAGGTTATGAAGATTCTTTGTTACTGCTTGATGATGAGTTTTCAATCATGCACAACTGTTAGATTTTATAAAGTATTTTAATATTTTCTCTGAATGACTGTGGGCTCTTTCAATTAGGAAGAGCCTGCAGCTCTATAACAAATCCTTTCAAACTCAGTAGTTCTGAATAGCAATAATTCATTTGCTCATATGTTGCAATTTGGCCTGGGAGCTAGTTTGATCTCGGGCCACTCATGTCATTTGGCCGTTCTGTGGGCATGAGATGGCTCAAGGTAACATCACCCTCATTTCCGGCTATTAGCTAGGGCTGTCAGCCAGGGTGTCTCTGTTCTCCACATGGCCTTGCAAGGAAGACAGTCCAGCTTTTTGCATCATGGCATAGTCTTCCAGGACAAGCCCTAACGAGCCTATCAAGTCTCTGCTTGTGTTGTGTGTGGTTGTGTGTGTGTGTGCACATGTGCACAAGCACCCTCTCAGTCACTCAGTCGTGTCTGACTCTTTGTGACCCCATGGACTGTAACCTGCCAGGCTTCTCTGTCCCTGGGATTTCCCAGGCAAGAATACTGGAGCAGGTTGTCATTTTCTCCTCCAGGGGATCTTCCCCACCCAGGGACCTAACCCATGTCTCCTGCACTGGCAGGCAGATTCTTTACCACTATGCCACCTGGGAAGCGCCCTGTTAATATTACTTTTCCTGATCTCCTGTTGGCCAAAATCAGCCACATGACCAAGCCTGCAGCCAACGTGGGAGAAGCCCACACAAGAGTTTGTGTAACTGGTGGTGGGATTCCTTGTGGGCTTAATGACAACGATCCATCACATGTAATATCTAGCTGTGGACTATAACAAAGGCCTTCGTGTCTCTACATATTCGAGTCCAATAGCTGCTTCATAACACACATTTCCACATGAGCTCCGTGACGACTGCCTCTCAGATGCCTCTTTGACTGTGGAGACACAGAATCACTTGGCTCCTAGGGTGAAGAATGTTATGTAACTTACTAACTCACTGAGTTTGGCTTAGCTACTGGATAAAAACCTAAGGCACGAATTTCCTCCCAAACAACCCTCATCCCCTCCTGCAAACATGATGTGCCAGGCTTTAGCAATGCCTGTGCTGACTCCTTGCTACCAAGGCCAGGGCTTTGCCCGACCCTCTGCCTGGTTCCCTATTCCCTCCTGCAGCTCTCATCTCTCCTCCTCCAGACAGACAGGCTCTCTTATCTTTCCTGAAGTTCCTAAAACCATCCTGTAATCAGCCACCTCTCCCCATCCCTCTCTCTAACCTCCAGCTCTGCCCTTTGTAATTCTGAGCATTCTCATTATAGATAAAGGTTATGAAGTGGAATGCTTCACCATCCTTCATCCCCAAGTGTGGTTGGGTTTATGTGCTATTCAGGAAGCCCCGGGTACTTTAGTGATGAACGGAGCAGAGGACAGTTATGAGCAACTGCGGAATAGTTAAAGTGACTGATGGAGAAATATGGGTGGTGTTTCAGCCTCTGGTCAGGTCACAGAGGAGAAAGGAAGGAGTAATTAAGATGGTTGGGTAATGCTTCTCGCAGAGGAGGCCTCTGCCGGCTGTAAGCAAGTCAGCAGGGACGGGGGTCAGGAAAGGGAATTGGGTGATTCGGAGATGGCTCATTAACATAGAAATGAAGGAAGGGGTGAGACACTGAACATGAACAGGAGGAGGGAGCCGGTCAAGTGCTGCTACTGAGAAGGTTACCGCCTGGAGGGAATCGTTTGAGATCCTTATGCTCAAATACGGAAGAAGAAGGTGGATGTGGATTCTTTTTCTCCAGCTCCTCCAGTTGATTAATGACATTTTCTTTATCATGTTTCTGCTGATGGAGGAGAGAAAATGAATGTCAGTTCAATGCTGATTTCATTTCAAATTAACCTTTGACTCATGGCATCAGCAAGCCTTAGTTTTTTTCTTCTTCAAAGTTTCAAGCTAAGCCAACAGTCCCTTGAGAAGCAGCGTGGGCCCTGTCTTCTGTCCCTGTCCCAGCCGACTTCTCCTTCTATCAGCTGTGTCAGAAAGAGATGGCAGGCTGGAATGACCTTGCCCCTTCCCATGCATGACCATAGGGCTTCCCTGGTGTGGTGGCTCACACAGCAAAGCATCTGCCTACAGTGTGGGAGATCCAGGTTCGATCCCTGGGTCAGGAAGATCCTCTGCAGAAGGAACTGGCAACCCACTCCAGTACTCTTGCCTGGAAAATCCTGTGGATGGAGGAGCCTGGTAGGCTACAGTCCGACTCCCAAAGAGCGACTAAACTTTCACTTTTTGCTTTTCACGCATGACCATCCTCCACATCCAGCATCCCTGGAGCTGACTGGACTGAAGCAGGGAGTAGGGTGAAGAGGACTCACTTCTCACCTGTGTTGGCCTTGCTAAGATAATAGCCTCCGTTTATGGGGTTGCACAGAGTCGGACACGACTGAAGCGACTTAGCAGCAGCAGCAGCAGTAGCAGTGGGCCATGTGACATCTGTATTAGAATTACCTGGGGTAATTACCAAATCTTCCTGTTGGAGCTTCAGAACCTGCATTTCCTAGCAGTCTCTGGAGGGGATGTTTTTGCAGACGTCAAGTTTGAAAACCACTGCAACTGGTTCACATAATTGTGAGGGCTGTCAAGTCTTAAATCTGTAGGGCATACAGCAGGTTGGAGATTCAGGTAAAAGTCTTGAGTTCGAAGGCTGGAAAGCAGGCAGAATTTCTACGTTGCAGTCTGGAGGCAAAATTCCTTCTTCTTTGAGAAAGCTTAGCCTTTGTCTTTAAGATCTTTCACTGATAGGATGAGGTCCATCCACATGATGAAAGGTGATCTGTTTTACACAAAGTTCACTGATAATGTTGTTGTTGCTGTTCAGTCAGTAAGTCGTGTCCAGCTCTTTGCGACCCCATGGACTGCAGCATGCCCAGCTTCCCTGTCCTTCATTGTCTCTGGAGCTTGCTCAAACTCATGTCCATCAAGTCAGTGATGCCATCCCACCATCTCATTCTCTGTCCTCCCCTTCTCCTTTTGCCTTCAATTTTTCCCAGCATCAGGGTCTTTTCCAATGAGTCAGTTCTTCGCATCAGGTGGCCAAAGTGTTGGAGCTTCAGCTTTAACATCAGTCCTTCCATTGAATATTCAGGACTGATATCCTTTAGGATGGACTGGTTTGATCTCCTTGCTGTCCAAGGGACTCTCAAGAGTCTTCTCTAGCACCACAGTTCAAAAGCGTCAATTATTCAGCACTCAGCCTTCTTTATGATCCAGCTCTCATATCTGCACATGACTTACTGGAAAAACTATAGCTTTGACTATATGGGCCTTTGTTGGCAAAGTGATGTCTCTGCTTTTTCATATGCTGTCTAGTTTTGTCATAGCTTTTCTTCCAAGGAGTTAAGGATCTTTTAATTTCAAGGCTGCAATCATCGGCCACAGTGATTTTGGAGCTCACAAAAATAAAATCTGTTACTGTTTTCACTTTTTTCTTCTCTATTTGCCATGAAGTGATGGGACTGCATGCCATGATCTTAGTTTTTTGAAAGTTGAGTTTTAAGCAGGTTTTTCACTCTCTTCTTTCACCCATATCAAGAGGCTCGTTAGTTCCTCTTCCTTTTCTGCCATTAGAATGGTATCATCTGCATATCTGAGGCTGTTTATAATAATCACACCCAAAGCATATTTCCACTGCATTCCACTGCACCATCTAGACTGCTATTTGACCAAACAGGACACCATAATCTAGCTAAGTTAACACATAAAATTATCCATCACAAGTGGTTTGTTTTTAATCATCTTTTTTTTAAATTCCCAGTGCTTTCCAATCCCAGGATAGAACAAAAAAGGCTAAATATATAGAGAAGGGTTTAAAATGAAATCCAAACATGAAATCACTCTGCTGCCCACACTCTGGCCAGAGTGGGAGAAAAGAGCCAGAGAAGACTGGTTGTCGTGTCTCCAGAGGGGTGCGTCGTGTCGGGATCCGGCATCTGCTGAAAGCTGCTGAGCACCAGGCTCCATTATGCTCCAGAGCAAGTCGAGTTTTCTCTCCTTTGGTGCCAGAAGCTGTGATGAGTTCAGCCCTCCCAGGTGAGAAAGTGAAAGCCGGTTTGGCTGGCCACTGGGAGGGCCTGAAGCTCTTGGTCCTGGTATCTGTTTGCACTTAGTGTTGTAAGAGATGAGCCCTTATGTTTTCTGAAAGTGGAATGGAGTTTCTGCGAATGCAGTCAAGGGATATACCTTTATGTGTGTGCCACCTGGAATTGCACTTAGCAATTTTGCACCCCTTCTGACTAAACTCTTTATCTCTTGGTGGGAAGGTGATGGCTGGAAGTGGCTCTTATGATTGCAGGCAGGAAACCTGTGTTTTTTCTTCTCCGAAATCATGTCTTGTTGTCTGTACTGCAGGTTTAGATGCAAAATAAATTTGACTTTCTAAAAAGCTTTATTTTTTCCCTTGCTATATGATAGCTGTGTGTTTAGGGCAAAGCTGTTAGAGGCTTTTTAAAAGCACAAGCATGTGGTTTCATGTGTTTACAGATAGGAAACATGTGTGCTACTGCTGTTCTGAAGCCTATGGGGCCATTTGTGAAGCCATGAGCTTCTTATTTATGAATAATCCCTTTCCTGTCAGCAGACTTTTCTTTGGACCTTTCTTTTCCTTCCTAAGGCAGCAGAATGAGCAAAAAAAGGCAAATAAGAATGCACATCTCCATTATATGCTATCAAGCACATCGTAGCTGTGACGTGGTGACCAGTGTGTACTAATGCCTCCATTTTATAGATGAGAAAACTGAGGGTTCAGTTTAGTTCAGTTCAGTCGCTCAGTCATGTCCGACTCTTTGCGACCCCATGAATTGCAGCATGCCAGGCCCCCCTGTCCATCACCAACTCCCAGAGTTCACTCAAACTCACGTCCTTCGAGTCAGTGATGCCATCCCACCGTCTCATCCTCTGTCATCCCCTTTTCCTCCTGTCCCCAATCTCTCCCAGCATCAGAGTCTTTTCCAATGAGTCAACTCTTCGCATGAGGTGGCCAAAGTATTGGAGTTTCAGCTTCAGCATCATTTCTTCCAAAGAAATCCCAGGGCTGATCTCCTTCAGAATGGACTGGTTGGATCTCCTTGCAGTCCAAGGAACTCTCAAGAGTCTTCTCCAACACCACAGTTCAAAAGCATCAATTCTTCGGCGATCAGCCTTCTTCACAGTCCAACTCTCACATCCATACATGACCACTGGAAAAACCATAACCTTGGCTAGACGGACCTTTGTTGGCAAAGTAATGTCTTTGCTTTTTAGTATGCTATCTAGAGTCTTCTCCAACACCACAGTTCAAAAGCATCAATTCTTCGGCGATCAGCCTTCTTCACAGTCCAACTCTCACATCCATACATGACCACTGGAAAAACCATAACCTTGGCTAGACGGACCTTTGTTGGCAAAGTAATGTCTTTGCTTTTTAGTATGCTATCTAGGTTGGTCATAACTTTTCTTCCAAGGAGTAAGCGTCTTTTAATTTCATGGCTGCAATCACCATCTGCAGTGATTTTGGAGCCCTCCAAAAATAAAGTCTGACACTGTTTCCACTGTTTTCCCATCTATTTCCCATGAAATGATGGGACCAGATGCCATGATCTTCATTTTCTGAATGTTGAGCTTTAAGCCAACTTTTCCACTCTCCTCTTTCACTTTCATCAAGAGGCTTTTTAGTTCCTCTTCACTTTCTGCCATAAGGGTGGTGTCATCTGCATATCTGAGGTTATTGATATTTCTCCTGGCAATCTTGATTCCAGAGTGTGCTTCTTCCAGCCCAGCGTTTCTCATGATGTACTCTGCATATAAGTTAAATAAGCAGGGTGACAATAAGGAAGCCTTCCTCAGTGATCAATGCAAAGAAATAGAGGAAAACAACAGAATGGGGAAAACTAGAGATCTTTTCAAGAAAATTAGAGATACCAGTGGAACATTTCATGCAAAGATGGGCTCAATAAAGGACAGAAATGGTATGGACCTAACAGAAGTAGAAGATATTAGAAGAGGTGACAAGAATACACAGAAGAACTGTACAAAAAAGATTTTCATGACCAAGGTAATCACGATGGTATGATCACTCACCTAGAGCCAGACATCCTGGAATGTGAAGTCAAGTGGGCCTTAGAAAGCATCACTATGAACAAACTGAGGGTTGGAGAAGATAAATCACTTGCCAAGGGACTCACTTATATGCTTTTATACTTCTGAGAGGCTAATGCTGAGTTGTAGTTTCATTAAGAAAAAAATTGCATAACCCATGGGGGTGAAAATGGTTTTGTCTCAGTTGACTACACTGGACCATTGATCATGGTTCCAGTAGGCTGTTGTCTAATTTTGTGATGACCCCTTTCTTCCTGCTCAGTCATCAGGATCCTCCTTGCCTGAATCATTTCAAGGGTGACCTGCATCATTGCTGGGTGGCTTGTATAGGGACCAAGAAGAGTCTGTTGTCTCTGGTTCATTCAAACTCCTAACATTTTTTCACTGAATGGAATGCAAAACCAGATCATAAGAATTTCTTTAGTTTGGTGTGCAAAGGAAAAGCCTACCAGTATTGCTTAAATCAGATCCTCAGCTAATGGCCACGCCTAGAGAGAGTTTCTTTGGGGAAACAAGCTTTACAAGTTCAATGTGCTTTCCTCTCACTGCATAATAGAAAATTTGGAAAATATAGATAAAACTATAATATTGCTCATAATTGCATCCTTCAAACTACTGTCAGCATCTGGAGGTTACGACCTGTAGTGCTGAAACTGGCTGGGATCAGCCCGGGTGCCACCCAGGCGCATTTATTCCCCATTTCATGTTCCAGCACATAGTGACATCACATTGGCAGCTTGAAATAGCATGGTGGAGATATTCACAGCACAGTGATGGGCACAAACTACAAACCAAAGCTGTTTTATTTTTTGCTGGCTAAATTTTTGTCAGGATTCACCTGGATATTGTCTTCTAGTCTTTTAAAAAGTTGTATATTTTAAACAGAGTGAAATGTATTTAGTTTTTTCATTTAACATAGCAACACAAACATTTAATTCTAGAAAGAAAAAAACTTGTAAGCATCATTTTAAAAAATAGAAGGAAAATTCTTTACTGAATAGATGTACTATGAATTATTTAATGGTTCAAATTCTTGGGCATATGTATTGCTTTCGATGACTAAAACTTGTGCTTCAGTGAGCATATTTATGTATTACATATCAGGTGCCAGAAATAGACTTACTGGGTAAACTGACAACAAATTCTTTGACTCCTGGTGAGTGGTGCCTGGTAAGTTGTGCAAATAGCTTAGCAGTTTGAGTTTCTGTTTTCTTTTTCTCTTTTCCCCATTAGCTCTTGAGTTCTGTAAAATCAGTGACTTGTATTTTGCTTTGTATCTTTAGTATCCACTGCAGTGCTTGACTTATGGAAAACACTCAATAAATAGTTATCAACCAAAATAACGCCTCATTTATGCCTAAAAGAGATGTACTGATTTTCAGTAGTGCCTGTAATTTCACCAAACCCTGAGGACATTGAGAAGATGAGTAAAGTCAACAAAAGATGTAGCCTATGTCAGGTGGTAAAAAATGTTTTCTTGTTATTGCGCTGGTTTGTAAAATAGAAGTGCTCCAAGTGGAAAGTACGAGCTTCCCTGGTGCCTCAGTGGTAAAGAATCTGCCTGCAATGCAGGAGCCACATGAGATGCTGGTTTGATCACGGGGTCAGGAAGACCCCCTGGAGGAGGGCATGGCCATCCACTCCAGGATTCTTGCCTGCGGACAGAGGAGTTTGGCAGGCTACCGTCCATAGGGTCACAAAGAGTCAGACACGACCTAAGTGACTTGGCACACATGCACGCCAAGTATAGGAAAGTATAGGAAGATAAAATAGCCCAGGTGTCCTCTTGAATGCCTGGAGGAGGCTTCAGTTCTTGTAACACTGAACGGTGTGAACTGGGACATACCCAGCTCCTTCAGGATGAACACTTTCATGGATTTTCCATGAACACTCCAGGATTCTTTCATCCCTTTCCCTCTAATCTTCAAAAGCGTCCTTCCCTACCAGCTACCTCATCTCTAAAACCATCTTTCCCATCCAAGTAATGTGTGCCCAATGGCTGGGGAAGACACATCTTAAACATTTCGGGACCATAGCTTAGCAGGACCCTCTCAGCTCTCCTCCACTCTTGCTCACGGTCCATTAGGCTTCCTCTCAAACTTGAAGAAGTTTCCTCTTCTGATCTTTGAGATTTTCTCTATGTGAGCCTCCTGGTGTCTCCATGGAGAGAATCCATCAGGTCGGAATTTGACTCCCAGCTTTGCTATTTACTAGTTGTTTGCCGTCTGTCAAGGGATTTCTCTCTTTGGGTCTCAGTTTTGTGATCCGTAAAAATAGTTTCACATTTCTCACTTTATGTGAGAATCCTCAGCATGTACTAGGCATTCAGTGAAAGTTTTCACCATTATTTTTGTCTAAGAAATTTGGGTCATACTCACATTCTGATATATTTCAGTCTTAACAACCTGGAGTAGAAATGTCCCACCCTATCTTTACCTCCAAATTTAAGGCTCTCCTTCCTCCTACCTGACTCCCCCCATCCAGCCTGCCTTTGTAGCATGCAGATTTCAGCTTTGGTTTTCAGTTGTTTCTCTCATGTGACTTCTCAGTAAAGCCTGATGCATCTGAGAGCAGGGACTGGGTTTTGCTTCTGCTCCTGAGGAACTTGAAATGTACTCACTGATTGACTGAGTTGATAAGTCTTTTTTTTTTTTTTTAAAGAGATGCGATACTCTCAAAATCATTTCATATTAACAATCTGATTCCAGTTTCCTGATCCCTTTGAACTCAGAATGAGGTTCTGGACCCAAGGCTTTCTGCAAGGATTAAGCTCAGTCATGCCTGGAAAATTCCATGGACACAGGAGCTTGCTGGGCTACAGTCCACGGGGCTGCAAGGAGTTGGACACGACTGAGTGATTGAGCACACACATGCAAGCTTGCTCGGTCTGGAACCAGGGGCTCATTTCACCCTCATCAGTGCTGCATGGCTGCCCTACTTATTAGCACTTCTTCTCTCTCCTATTTCTTGGTTCGGTTCAGTTCAGTTGCTCAGTCGTGTCTGACTCTTTGTGACCCCATGAATCGCAGCACGCCAGGCCTCCCTGTCCATCACCAACTCCCGGAGTTCACTCAGACTCACGTCCATCCAGTCAGTGATGCCATCCAGCCATCTCATCCTCGGTCATCCCCTTCTCCTCCTGCCCCCAATCCCTCCCAGCATCAGAGTCTTTTCCAGTGAGTCAACTCTTCGCATGAGGTGGCCAAAGTACTGGAGTTTCAGCTTTAGCATCATTCCTTCCAAAGAACACCCAGGACTGATCTTCAGAATGGACTGGTTGGATCTCCTTGCAGTCCAAGGGACTCTCAAGAGTCTTCTCCAACACCACAGTTCTTGGTAGGGATTTGTATTTTTCATGCTGCTTAATTCAGTTTTCTCAATGACCTGGTAGATTAGTCTCATTTTTACAGAGGAAGAACTTGAGACTGGAGGCAACTAAATACTTGTCCAAGGTCACACAGGGTGGAATGGGATGGGAATTAAAAGCCCTGTTTCTGTGGTCCCACAGCTTGCCCCGAATCCCAATTTTGTTATTTATAAAATGAGAGTAAAAATATTCTATGTATCACAGCAGATAGTTATGCATCAACTTGCAAGAGGCAGCCTACGCATGGTGAGGACAGTGTGTCTTTGATTCTAAGTGCTGGACAAAGCTGGATCAGAGCATTTGGGACAAAAATGGCTGGAAGACAGAAGTGTTGCTGTTTGCAACTCAGTACTTCATATGTTCATCTTGTGTGATCAGTGTTGGAGGGTGGGGCTGCTGGGATGGAGACCAGGTGGGAAGTGACCCCAGGAGAACTAGGGGTGATACAAAAGTAAGTGAGGAAAGTTGGTAGAAGTTGGGTCACAGGCTGAGACGCCCTGTTCTCTGCTGGGGGCTGTGGATAGGTGGGGGTATGAAAGAAACCTTCTGTGTATTGAATGATATGTGCATTGTCTGTAGTGATGTTAAAATTAACTGCTCAGTGTTAAGAGATTTACTGGTTGCATTAACTTGGGGCAAGTTTTAAAGCCAGTTTCTAGGGCTGAAAAAAAGCTTCTGATGATGATGAAATCGAATAATATCTGTGAAGTATCTAGCACCACCCATGACTTAGAGTAACCTTTGCAGAGCAGTGCTTAATGGGGATCCCTAATGCATTAACATCTTAAGTCAACAAGGGAGCCTTCCAGAACTTGTTGAAGGAGCCAATCAGGAGCCAGCTGAATGGAGACCAGTGCAGGACTGGGATGCTGAAGCATCCGGTGCAGTCTTTCTGGAATGGAGTCTGAACCACGCTTATTTTATTGAGGGGCACAAGCGTGCTGGGAGTGCGGCATCGAAACATTCTCCAAGTGGCAAAGCATCCACCAGGGGTAGCTCCACAAGATTTCCGAGGTGCTCACGTCTAGTTAAACTGATGAATCGCCAAGTCTGATGCACTGGGCCTCCCAGGAGTACAATCTGTGCGCCTTGGGCTCCTCTTCTAAACCTCTTTTCGGTTTGGCTGACTCCTTCTGTACTTGAAAAGGAAGGAAATATTTGCAGCTCCAGCCAGCACTGTCTTGAAACGTGAGTGTTAAAACGTTCAGGTCTCGTGTCTTGCGTCGCTGGCTGGGTGGACAAGCTCCTTCTGTCAAGGGCGGTGGTCATCCTCATCCTGGGCGGGGGTGGAGGTGTTGGGGGAGGGATGGTTCCTGCCCAAACAACCCTCAACGGAATTGAGCTCCCCTCGTCCTGGCGATGCTGGGAAGAACCGTTTCCCTCCGCGTCTCGTTAAGCATATTCTCATCACGTGCACGACACAATTTGGAAGTGGAGAGCATTGACTATGCAGGGGGGGTGGGGGAGGTGGGGAGCACACGGCTCTTGTCCCCTCTCAGTATATGAAATACACGCAGCGTTCCTGGGACTGGTTGCAAATCAGGGGAGGATACGCACGAGGTCCCTGGGCGCCAGCTGAAGGCACAGAGTTATGGAGAGAGCCTGAAGTCCTCCTCCAGGGAAGACACCAGGCTTCATCAGTTTCCCATAATGGGACACCCGACGGCTCTTCTGGGGGGCACAGCTGCCCACAGGGACCAGGGCAGAGCGTCCACTTGGGCACTGAACAGAGAAGCTGCAAGAGCCCACTGTCCGAGTCAGCAGGTACGGGCCAACCTCAGTGGGCACTGTCTGCAAGAGATGGGGCCTGGGCTGCCAATCACTCCTCCTCTTCAATCAGATCGCCTTTGCGAAGATGGGAAGGATCACACGCACAGCCTTGCAGGGTAAGAATAACTAAAGGGGATAACGTTTGTGATGCTGCGGTACAGGCACAGAATAGGCGCCCAGGCAAAGTTCCTGTGCTTCCACCCTCCCTCTCCCTTCTGATGGTTCCAGGTTTTTCGCACTCTGTGAGAACTGTATCTCAGGATGAGTGGCCATAGCACTGGGCTTTCAGACTGAATATCTGGTTTTTGTGCAGGATTTGCCTCTTCCCAGCCTTTTCCTGTCGGAGAAGGCAATGGCACCCCACTCCAGTACTTTTGCCTGGAAAATCCCATGGATGGAGGAGCCTGGTAGGCTGCAGTCCATGGGGTCGCCAAGAGTCAGACATGACTGAGCGACTTCACTTTCACTTTTCACTTTCATGCATTGGAGAAGGAAATGGCAGCCCACTCCAGTGTTCTTGCCTGGAGAATCCCAGGGATGGGGGAGCCTGGTAGGCTGCCGTCTGTGGGGTCGCACAGAGTCGGACACGACTGAAGCGACTTAGCAGCAGCAGCAACAGCCTTCTCCTGTCCATGAGGGAAACGCTCCTGAGAGGCAGTGCCACGCTCTCCCCCAGGATCCAGCCCCTGGCATCACATTGCCTGTTTTGTATTTTTAAATTGGGGACTGCAAGGAGATCCAACCAGTCCATCCTAAAGGAAATCAGGCCTGAATACTCATTGGAAGGACTGATGCTGAAGCTGAAACTCCAATACTTTGGCCATCTGATGCGAAGAACTGACTCATTGGAAAAGACCCCGATGCTGGGAAAGATTGAAGGTAGGAGGAGAAGGGGATGACAGAGGATGAGATGGTTGGATGGCATCACTGACTAGATGGACGTGAGTTTGAGTATCCGGGAGTTGGCGATGGACAGGGAGGCCTGGCATACTGCAGTCTATGGGGTCACAAAGAATCGGACATGACTGAGGGACTGAACGGAACTGATAGTTGCTTTACAGTGTGTTAGTTCTCTGCTGTTCAATGAAGTGAATTAATTATATGTATGCATGTATCCCCTCCTTCTTGGCCTTCCTTTCACCCCCATCCCCTTCCTCTAGGTCATCACAGAGCGCCGAGCTGAGCTCCCTACTCTAACAGCGGGCTCCCATCAGCTGTCTACATGGCAAGGTATATATGTTAATCCCATGGTGGGGATGTAAATTGATAGAGTCACTATGGAGAACAGTATAGAGGTTCCTTAAAAAACTAAAAATAGAGCTACCATATGACTCAGCAATCCCACTACTGACCATATGCCCTGAAAAAAAAATCACAGTTCAAAAAAGGCACTGCCTGTATTTTAAGTCTAGCTCTCCATTGATTAGCAGGGCACATTGCTTAACCTATCTCTATTGCAATTCCTATCTATAAAAGGAGGATAAAAGTGGTTTCCTGCCTCCTTGGGTTGTGATGGGGATTAGAAGAGATTAACTTTTGTCAAATGCTTAGTGAATGAGTGCTTTATAAGGTTTACCTATTACTTCCTCATCTGCCAAATAAAATGGAAATAATGCTATCAGCCTTTCACATGGATGGATATAAGCGGGTGGAATAAAGAGTGTGAAGACACCTTTGATATCTATACCACACACCCTGGGTCTTATTATATCACCCCCGAGCCTTCTTGGGGCTTCCCTGGTGGCGCCAATGGTAAAGAACCTGCCTGCTAATGCAGGAGATGCAAGAGACCCAGGTTGGATCCCTGGGTTGGGAAGATCCCCTGGAGAAGGCACGGCAACCCACTCCAGTAGTCCTACTGGGAAATTCTATGGACAGAAGGGCCTGGTGGGCTATAGTCCACAGGATTGCAGAGTTGGACACCACTAAAGTGACAGCGTGTTCACATGCCCTCTAGATCATGAAGGCATGGCGTGCATACTGACTATTTGTTGAACACGTTTTTAAAAAACTCAACTTGGAACAGACATGGGCCTTAAAAGATCAGCAGAGGAGAAATATTCAGAAGAGAGGTGACTACATAATCTCATGGTGTGGATAAAGGGGTTCACTTTGTAGAGGATGACACCACTTCCTCTGAATCAGGAGAAAAGACAGAGGGGTGGGAGGAAACACTTAGGAACAGTTTCAAAGATGGGGCAGGAATTTGAGGGTGTTCATTTCTGGTTGTTGCAGTTTTTGCAGTGAAGTATTTGAAAAGGTTATCTGCTGTGATTTGAAAAGGTTATTTGACAGGGGTGTGGAAAGAGCTGGAAGAGGCCAGAGAAGTTTTATAACAACCAAGTGATGAAATGGTGGTTTGGTGGGAGTATATACTGGTAACAGGAGACCACGTTTTCCTGACTTTGAGTCTGGTGATCTGGACACACTGTTAATTGTAAATTGATGGCTTAAGTCAGGGTTTTCCAAAGAAATCTCTGCCTGTCTTGGGGGAGGTTTATAGATGGAAGAAAAACAGCATGGGATTTCTTGAGATCTTTTTGGGAAACACTGGTGAACATAATGAAATGATTTTATTTACTGTGGGATCTTTAGCGCCTTCAACATGTTAATTTGCATTATGACCCTCAGGAAAGACACATAATGTGTCCCTTCTCTTTTATTTTGTCCCTTTTTAGATCATGGGGCTATTTTTCTAAGAAATTTTGAAGAACATTCTTAGGAAAACACTTTGGGAAATGCTGTCTCAAAGTGTTAGGCTCTTTGGGTTTGAACAGAGAATCTGGAAACCAACAGTTTCCGAGGCCAGAATGAAGGGTTTCTAATGGTGGGAGTTCTGGCATCCGTGCGGGATGGTGAGGGTGGTATTTGAGACAGGAAAGCATTCAAAGCAGATGCCTTGGCAGCCACCTACCGGGAAGAACAGTTCTGAGAACCTACTTTTCTGTTTCTTTTGTCAACCATGGAAAAAAGCCATGGTGGAGAAGTGAAAAAAAGTGTTCCTCTACCCCAAGTGTCTGTTCCTCCTTTCAGAGTGGATGGTTGAGTGGATATCGAGGGAGCCACCCTGCAAGCAGGAACCCAAGATGCTTGTTTTCTAGCATCTTGGCAGAAGCTCTCTGAGATTGAAAAGGCCTTGTCCTTTCTAGGCCTTGTCCATCTTTTGTTTTCAGTCACTAAGTCATATCTGACTCTTTGCACCACATGGCCTGCAGCACATCAGGCTTTCCTGTTCTCTACTATCTCCCAGAGTTTGCTCAAACTCATGTCCATTGAGTCAGTGATGATGTTAACACCGGATGATGTCATCCAACCATCTCATACTCTGTTATCTCCTTCTTCCCCTACCCTTGATCTCTCCCAGCAACAGGATGTTTTCTAACGAGTTGACTCTTCACATCAGGTGGCTAAAGGAGCTTCAGGAGCTTCAACTTCAGCATCAGTCCTTCCAATGAATATTCAGGATTGATTTCCTTTAGAATTGACTGGTTTGATCTCCTTGCTGTCCAAGGGACTCTCAAGAGTCTTCTCCAGCACCACAATTATGAAAGCATCAATTCTTCAGTGATCATTACATCTTTTAAGATATTCAAATAACCCTGGGGGATCTAAGCCAGGGGTGGGGAGATTTCCAAAGGTAGCATGGAAGCTGAGAATAATTGCATAAAAGATGCCAACCACAGAATTGAACTCCAAAGAGAAACATAAGATTGTGATTAAGGCATGGAGGCCAATTCAGCCTGCTTGTCTGTAATCAGAGTCCTGGCTGACATCAGAAGAGCTGGTGTGTGTTAGCTCAGGCAGGGACCCCCTTGCTCAGGCTGTTTTCAAGCTGCTGATGGTCCTGGAGAAGTTGTGAGCTGGAGTTCCAGCTCAGATCTCTCGTCCTGAGTTCTGCACACAGTTCATTTGGTCCCCAGTGCTTTGCATGCAGCTATCATTCAGACCAGCTTTGTGAGGACGGTGGGGCCAATCCCTGTGGTCCTATGTGAGATGATGGTACCCCGGGAAAGTCTTGGTGACTGAGAGTAAGAAAAAGGAAAAGGAAGTGAATCTCTGGAGGAATGGTTCTCAAAGATCTTGATGTTTTGTCAGGATTTGCTCAGAAGGGAAATGTGACAGAATTTAAAGAGGAAAGGAATCCAGCTTCTAGGATGAATTCTTGACTAAATTCCAGAAAATATTATTCTTTTTTTAAGTTTTTTTTTTTTTTTTAAATGTGGACCATTTAAAGTCTTGTTGAACGAAGGGAACTATAAGCAAAGTGAAAAGACAGCCTTCAGAATGGGAGAAAATAATAGCAAATGAAGCTACTGACAAAAAGTTAATCTCAAAAATATACAAGCAACTCCTGAAGCTCCATTCCAGAAAAATAAATGACCCAATCAAAAAACAGTCCAAAGAGGGAACGCAAACTATTACAGCCACTATGGAGAACAGTGTGGAGATTCCTTAAAAAACTGGAAATAGAACTGCCATATGACCCAGCAATCCCACTGCTGGGCATACACACCGAGGAAACCAGAAGAGACATGTGTACCCCAATGTTCATCGCAGCACTGTTTACAATAGCCAGAACATGGAAGCAACCTAGATGTCCATCAGCAGACGAATGGATAAGAAAGCTGTGGTACATATACACAATGGAATATTACTCAGCCATTAAAAAGAATACATTTGAATCAGTTCTAATGAGGTGGATGAAACTGGAGCCTATTATACAGAGTGAAGTAAGCCAGAAAGAAAAACACCAGTACAGTATATTAACACATATATATGGAATTTAGAAAGATGGTAACAATAACCCTATATGCAAGACAGCAAAAGAGACACAGATGTATAGAACAGTCTTTTGTACTCTGTGGGAGAAGGCGAGGGTGGGATGATCTGAGAGAATAGCGTTGAAACATGTATATTATCACATGTGAAACAGATCGTCAGTTCAGGTTCGATACATGCGACAGGGTGCTCAGGGCTGGTGCACTGGGATGACCCAGAGGGATGGGATGGGGAAGGAGGTGGGAGTGGGGTTCAGGATGGGGAACACATGTACACCCATGGCTGATTCATATCAATGTATGGCAAAAACCACTACAACATTGTAAAGTAATTAGCCTCCAACTAAAATAAATAAAAAGAAACAAAGAAAAAAAAGTCATGTTGAATTTGTTACAATATTGTTTCTGTTTTCTGTCTTGGTTTTCTGGCCTTGAGGCATGTGCTCCATGACCAGGGATTGAACCCATGCCCTACCTCCCCTACACATGCACACACATCAGAAGGCAAAGTCTTAACCATTGGACCTCCAGGGGAGTCCCAGAAAACATCATTCTTACTACGAATTGCATATGTATTTTGGTAAGGCCCCTGGGGGAACCCTCATCTCAGTAAATCTGAGTGGAGGGCAGGTCCAGGTGAACCTGTGGTGGCTCCACAGACCCCCCCCTCGGCCTGGGAATCTAAACCTGAACTCCAGACTCTTCCCCAAGCTCACTTTTCAGCTCTGTGGGTCCATCTGCCCCCCTTCACCCATTCGCTGATCACCAGTTTTCACTTAACTGACAACTCCACATATGGAATTTTCCCTGCGCTACTTTCTGGCATGACCTCTCCCTTCTGTATGAACCCTGACTGATACAGGGCATTGCAGACTCAGAGTTTCTATATTTTATTCTAATATACCCTCTTCATCCTTATTTTTGGAGATTTTCCCTCTTTCTAGCCAAAGATACATTGTTTTACAATTGTTAGTGAGTGATCTTTCTTTTGGTTAGTGTTTGCCTGGAAAATCCCATGGATGGAGAAGCCTGGTAGGCTGCAGTCCATGGGGTCGCTAAGTCGGACATGACTGAGCAACTTCACTTTCACTTTTCACTTTCATGCATTGGAGAAGGAAATGGCAACCCACTCCAGTGTTCTTGCCTGGAGAATCCCAGGGACGGGGAAGCCTGGTGGGCTGCCATCTATGGGGTCGCACAGAGTCGGACACGACTGAAGTGACTTAGCAGCAGCAGCAGCAGCACGGTGTAGCATGCCCTTGGGTTTTGCTCATTCTTGTCCCTGGGCTGTTTGTTGCCTTCCTGGGGTTCCATCAGGAAGCCCGGGAGTTACCAGGCCTTTTCTGCTCAGAACTGTTGATATCTCTGCAGCTTTTCTCATCACTGGCTTTCTGATTGAGAACAAAAACATGTCAAATGTGGGAATCACCTCTCTTGGTTTCTCTTCTTTTCAGGCTTATTAGCCCCTGAAATCCTTGGTCCCTCAGTGGTCTTCCAATATCTTCAGATATATACACATTTTTTTTTTTTTTTTTTTTGGTCTAGCTTTTTTCGTTGTCTTGGAAAGAGGATTGTTTTGCTGGAAGTGGAAATCTGGAAATGTTCAAGCAGGAAAAAAGAATCAGTCCCTTTAAAAAACTGGTTGACTTAAGCATCTAACCCAAACAATAGACAGCGAGAAAGAAATATACATTATACACACACAGCTCTCAAAGCCCAAGGGAGGAGCACAGAGCTCAGAGAATGAAGAGATGTCATGGTTATTAAGAGCTGACAAAGGATGAGAGAGTCAGATTCAGTGAGTGGTCAATCCTATGGCACTGGCTTATTTGGACTGAGGTGAGGACATGGGAACTGGTCTTGTTTCATGAGAAGGACACCAGGCTAATTGTCTTGCCACCACTGTGTCAAGGCCTGGAAAAACTTACAGGACACACAAGAATCAAGAAGCCCTCTGACACCAGGGCAAATATGAGAGAATCCCTGGTAAGGGAAACCTAATTAAATTTAGTCAATATTTAATTTAAAAAGTTTTTTTTTTTTTTTTTAACAAGATGGTTACTTGTATCTGTGTGGTTGTATCTCTTTGCATACTGTTCTATACTATGTTTTAAGTTTGTCATAATTTTCAGTTATTTTATTGCAGGGCCTGAAACATGGAAAACCTTGAGGGGTGCTGAGGGAAAAGACCCCAGTGAACTTAACTGGTGGTTGGTGAGCTGTCTCCCCAGTTCAGGTATGAGAAAACTAGTCCGCTGGGTCTTTTGCCCTTTAGGAAGCATTCTGTTTTATGGAAAGTGCTGGAAATGTGACATAATACTCTAGGATAGGTTAATCAGTTCTCTTGCCTTCCCTGGTGGCTCAGTGGTAAAGAATCCACCTGCCAATGCAGGAGACGCAGGTTTGATCCCTGGGTCGGGAAGATCCCTGGGAGAAGGAAATGGCAATCCACTCCAGTATTCTTGTTTGGAGAATCCCATGGACAGAGGAGCCTGGTGGGCTACAGTCCATGGGGTTGCAAAAAACTGACACGACTTAGGGACTAACCAGCAGCAACAACAATCAGCTCTCTGGATCTGGCCTTGTCCCTGATGACAAACTGCAAGGAGTGATGGACTCAGGGAACCTGGGTTAGAGCCCGGATTGGCCACCAGCTGGCTCTGAGACGTGTGCCTCAGTTTCCTTACCTTCCTGCCTACCTTACAGGTCCACGATGAAGAATAGATGAGCCGATGTGCACAAAGCGCTCTTCACACTGTCAACGCACACTCTTGATTTGGGCTGCGCTGGGTCGTTGCTGTAGTACGTGGGCTTCTCTCGCTGTAATGCACGGTCTCAGTTGCCCCATGGCATGTGGGATCTTAGTTCCCTGATCAGGGATCAAAGCTGAGTGCCCTACACTGGAAGTTGGATTCTTAACCACTGGACTACTAGGGAAGCCCCTGTAAACTCTTAATAAACTTAATTCTCCACCTTTGCCCCTTTCCCATGGAGAAAGTAAGTCAGCAAAATCTGGTTGTTCAGGAGGTTCTGTTTTCCCATTGATGAAGGCAGGGCTGACTCAGTAACATCTACAAAGTCTCTGAAAGGAGTCAGACCCAGCTTCAAGTACAGCATGGCCACCCACCTGGGCAGAGCCAGCAAAGAACAAAGAATCACGCCCCAAGCAGAGTCGGCAAAGAACAAAGGATGAACGTAGAGGCCACTCTGTTCCTGTGGCCAGATTAGGAATGGGACTGACTTTAGGAACAATCTGGAAGGGACCCCTCTTGTGTAGGTTCCTCTCTAATGCCTTCTGGCTTCTCTGCTGTCCCCAGCACCTCGAAGTGGCACCTAAGACACGGTACAGAGATGGGGGAAAAGGAGAAAGTGGTGATTCCCGAGGAATTTCTGCCTTTCCTGGTTTTTATTTCATATGGTTGTATAATCATACTAAGAGCTAAAGCTCCCCATTTTCTTTCTATGTGTTAGGCAGTGTTTCACATATATTAGCTGACTTTTGTCTTCCCTCACGTGGCTTCTAAGTGTCAGAATGAAGATTCCTCGCCAGGCAGTCTGGTTCCAGCCCCCCTGTGCTCAGCTGCCTCTTTGTATGCGGATTTGCTTTGCCTTCCCCATTGTTCCACTTGAACTGCTGTGAACGTGCCCCACACGGAATTCATGCTCTAGCCTCTCAGTCTGGCTCCTGTGACATTTAGGGGTGCAGGCTCTTTGCATTCATTCATGAGGGCTGGAAACCCAAGAGCTGTTCTTGGTCCCTGCCGGTCACCCCTGGCCTCACAGTTAAACAGTTGCTGATCTGTATCAATCCGATCTCTCCCGTCTGTCCCCAGTCCTCCACCCTGAAAACAGCATCTTTCCTTTCTTTTTCACCCTCTGCCTGTGCTGTTGGATTAGTTGGCAGCCTCCCAGGGGGCTTCCAGGCTCCAAATCTCCCAGCTTTGACATGTTCTCAGATTATAGAAAAAACAGAGAAAATGCTGGTCTCTTCTTGTCCAGCCTCTGATGGCTCCCTGTGACCCTAGGAAGGCAAGAGAACTTGAAGGATGTGGCTCCAGAGTTAGCTGTCTGGGATATGAATCTCATTGTCACCATGTAAGACATTTCTCAGGCTCTTGACTTTTTAGCTTTCCCATGATTTCCCATGGGTTTGAGGAGAATCAGAAAATCTGTTTCGTGGGTGTCATGAAGTTTAGTTCAGATAATGTGTGTGAGGCAGTTGGCACCAGGCAGGGTAAGAACTTGGCAATTGTTGCCCATTTTTATTATTGTACTGTGGGCTTCCCTTGTGGTTCAGCTGGTGAAGAATCTGGCTGCAATGAGGGGGACCTGGGTTCGATCCCTGGGTTGGGAAGATCCTGTGGAGAAGGGAAAGGCTACCCACTCCAGTATTCTGGCGTGGACAATTCCATGGACAGTGTACTCCATGGGGTCACAAAGAGTCGGACATGACTGAGCAGCTTTCACTTTCATAAAGTTCAAAACCCTTAGCTTGCCTTATAGATTCCTCTAAATAGATGATATTTTAATCTAATCTCTAGAACATACCTTATACATTTTCCATGATTTAGTGACCCTAAACATCATTATTCCAAGATCATCAATATTTGGACTGTCTACTTTTTCCCAGATATATATATATATATATTTATTTATTGAAATATAGTTGATTTATAATACTGTGTTCATTTCATGTGTATAGTGCAGTGATTCAGTGATATACATATATGTGCATGTGTGTGTGTGTATATATATATATGCCCCTTTTCAGATTCTTTTCCCTTGTAGGTTATTACAGTCTTTTAAGAAGATTTTTCTTTTTTCCCATTTTGTACTCTGGCAGTAAACTGTATTGCAGGAAGCAAGTGTGATAGATGAAGGATCCAGGTGTCCTGAGGGACTCTGAGGTGATTCAGCACTTTTTGAAAGTAGGGTAAGACTGGGGTTCATGGATGAATGTCCCTTTCCTTCATTCCTTCGTCTTTACCCCTGGAAAATGGCCTGGAGGTGAGGAAGGACTCAATATGGGTGTGGACTGATGGGAAATGGACACAGCTAGAAGTAGATATATTTAATCAGAGACAAGAAGTTCTTCAGCTGTTCAGGAAAATACAGATGGCCAATGTTTATTGCTTATTATATGCCAGGCCCTGTGCTAAATGCTTTACATATATTATTTGTCTTAATCTTCAAAACAAACTGGTGGCATATTACTATTATTATCTCTATTTTACACATGAGGAGACTGAGATGTAGGGAGATGAAGTTACTTGCCAAGGTTTGAATGCATGCTATCCATTGCCAAAGTCAGTTATTTATTATCTTTGAAATATCAGCCCTTCAAAACTCTCCTGCACAAAGGTGATCCTCCATATGAGTTGTTTTTGAACTTGACCTTTATCTGCAGTAAGAAGCACATTTTTATGTCATGGAAATGACACAGGCCATTATTCCTACCCTGCACAGACAAACACACACACACAGCACAACACACATACACACAGATATGCTCAAACACATATTTCTATATCCCCATAGAAAAATTTAAAACAGACACAAAAGTTTCACAAAACTATAGTTGCTCTTTCTAATGTTTTTATTCAACTTATATTTTATTGTAAAACATATATGCTAATATAAAAGATATAAAAATGCTAATTTGTAACCCACCAGTTTTGTAGGTGGTGCCTTTCTCTTTGAAAAACCAGTAAATTATAAGACTTTTAGCTCTTTTGCAAGACTTTGGATCCTTTTGCTTCTGCATTTCTTAGAAATTTTGTCTGATTAATAATCATTCCAAGAGATGCCTGCTAATCATGTGAGATTCAAACATTCAACATTACTTGGTTATAATATCTTAGGATTTTGTGTTGTAGATATTGTTAAAAATGTATTTTATAAAGTTTTTTTTTGTATTTTGTAACAGGAGAATATGCTTTTATTTCTCTTACTTAGCAGAAGAAATTGCATTACAGCACAGTGATCATTTCCATATGTATTTTTAAAGTTGCTTGGCTGGGTTAAAAATTTATTCTTTAAGTTACAAGGGCATTGTATTCAAATGAAAGGAACAATCATAATAGTATTAATTGGAAGAGCAGTAATGCTTTGGTTTCCATGCAAATGAGCATAATTGAAATAGAATTGCATTTTTTGCAAATGGATTTTGAAACTTTGGTGGAGAAACTTGGAAGATAAACATTCTCAAAGCTAAAGCAAAATGCAATCTGTATATGTAAATGAGATCAATTAATTTTAGCAGGCAAATGAGAAAATCAATGATTTTCAAAATCTAGTAATTTGGTAACCATTAGTTTCATTAGTCTTTCTGTTTTAAACTTAATTATTCAAATGTAGAACCAGATTGAAGTATAATTTATGGAGAACTCATCCTTAAGTTAATTACATGCAAGCCTTCCCTCCTACAACTGGAAGAACTGAGGATAAAATTGTAAATAATTAGTGCAGGGCGTGGAGTCCTTCAGTGGTGGCTTGTTCGGGTTCAGCTTGGGAGACCATGTGGCGTAAGGGCACAACAGCTTTGACTCAGACCAGGGTTTGAATCTCAACTTTAACTCTGCCTAACTACAGGCTCTTAGGCAACTTAGCATCTGAAGAGCCTCAATTTTTTCATCTATTAAATTAGGAAATTATAGCTACACTGCAGAGCAGTGCTGAGCTTAGTCGCTCAGTTGTGTCCTACTCTTTATGACCCCATGGGCTGTAGCCCACTAGGCCCCTCTGTCCATGGGGCTTCTCCAAGCAAGAATACTGTAGTGGGTTGCTATGCCCTCCTCCAAGTGATCTTCCCAAGCCAGGGATTGAACCCAGGTCTCCCGCATTACAGGCAGCTTCTTTACCAACTGAGCCACCAGGGAAGCCCAAGAATACTGGAGTGGGTTGCTATGCCCTCCTCCAGGGGATCTTCCTTACCCAGGAGTCGAAACAGGGTCTCCTGCACTGCAGATGGATTTTTAACCAGCTGAGCTAGGTAGTGAAGAATAAATGGGGAAATGTGTGTGCAAACCTTTAGCACAGCTCCAGGCACAGGGAAAATGCTTATTGCAAGCAGCATCCCATCTCCCTTCCCTCCTCCCCTCCCTCTGGCATCCCCTCCCTCATCTTAAGTTTTTGGGCTTATGTTGAGAAAATGCTGTTTCTGAAATCGCTTTTAAAGAAGAGTGTGTGATCTGGCTGGTCTTTCCCCTTTAGTTGGTTGTCAATTAACTTGATCATATTCTGTGGATCTCTTGCTGTATCACTTCCATCCAGAACCCAAGATGGGTTTTAGAAGCTCACACATTGGAAGTATTGAAAAAAACCAGAACAGCAGATGAAAATAGGAAAGAGTTCACACAGTTGGTTTTCTGTTTTTATTTCCTCATTGTGGTGACTGGTGCTTCTGATCCCTGGCATATCCTGCTCTTAGCAAAGGTTCTCATTACAGTCATGGTCGGAAAGCTCTCTCCTGTATCCTCACTTGATGGCTCTGTGAGACAACTGGAGCATGTATTTTTGTTGACGTTACATTTGTTGCTGGCTCAGAGGTTCAAGCGTCTGCCTGGAATGCAGGAGACCTGGGTTCAATCCCTGAGTTGGGAAGATCCCCTGGAGAAGGAAATGGCAACCCACTCCAGTACTCTTGCCTGGAGAATCCCATGGAGGGAGGAGCCTGGTAGGCTACAGTCCATGGGGTCGCAAAGAGTCCGACACGACTGAGCAACTTATATATAGAGAGAGACATTTGTTGCTGTTTAGTTGCTAAGTCATGTCCGACTCTTTTCTGACCCCATGGACTGTAGTCCGCCAGGCTCCTCTGACCATGGGATTTCCCAAGCAAGAATACTGGAGTGGGTTGCCATTTCTTTCTCCAGGGGATCTTCCCAACCCAGGGATTGAACCCACATCTCCTGCATTGCAGGTGGATTCTTTACCACTCAGCCACCTGGGAAGCTCCTGTCGACATTACAGAGATGAAAGAATTTGAGGCTCAGAAAGACTGAGTGGACTGCGCAGTGTCACAGAGCTAGAAAGAGATGGAGGTCCAAACCGAAGTCGGTCAGCTTCCAAGTTTTGAATCAAGGCTTCTTCTACCATGTGGATGCAGCCCATGGTCCACAGGTGAGCCTTGATGAAAAGTGCACATTTCACTGCAGACCCTACTCAACTGTGGGAAAGAGGCAAATGGGAATTGGTCTGATATGGGTTGGAATTTCTTTCTCAAAATCTATCAGGCAGGTCAGCAAATGGAAGATCATGAAACTGCAGAGAATCATCTGACCTAAAGGGGTAAAAATCACTGGGAGTGAGAGGAGTTAGGAATGGATGTACATTTCCCTACTTCCTACAGGAGGTCTTTCCTGGGATGCTCACCCTGACCTTTGCCTGTGTGTTTCCTGACAGTGAACTCTCTAGGCTCTCTTCCCTTCCTTCCCTGGCCCCTGCAACCTCTCCTTGGCTTGTGTTTCTCCACCTCCATTCTCCTTCCATCCTCCCATCATCTGGGCTGGACCTCTCTTAGGGTCATCTTTGACTTCTCCATCTTTTTGAAAGGCAACTGTCCCCGTCTCTCAACAATGCTCTTCCTGCCTCCATTGCCGTATGCACGTCAACATCCCCTGTTTCTTCATCCTGATTTCACTGTCCTGGTTCCGGCTGTTGATAATTCTTCTATGGGCTCTTACTCGAGTGTCTATAGACTTCTGCTTCCTGTCCCTGGTCTCTGCCTGCTGCAAGGCATTCAGCATATTTTACCCCATTAGTTATCCCAAGAAAAGACTCTGATCCTGGCACCCCTTTTGCAAAACTCCGAGTTGCCTCTTTTCTTATTGGTTACAGGATATTGCAATGGTGCTAAGCTCTCTTTCTAAACCATTTTCTGGGGCTTCACAAACTCTGTAACTTATTCTGCCTTCTGAGGTTACACTCATGTAGGTATCAGTCTATTCTGGGAACTCTTCTGCATTAGTCTGAGGACAGTCCTATTCATCTCTATGTCTCTAGTGCACAACACAATACCTGGAATGGAGCTGGTGATGAGAGAATACTTGTTAAGTGAATCACCAGTAGACCTGACCTTGCCATAAGTATGCCTCAGAATTTTCAGAGTTTAAAATAATTTTTCATTTTTTTTTGTGGAGCATTTTATTTTTGGATAAAATACATAATTTATAATAAAGAAAATAAACAGTGTATGTGAAGATTAGTTAGTGATAATAAATTGGAAACCATGTGCCAGCTACCCAGATTAAGAGACAGGACGTGACCAGGAACTTAGAAATCCTCTGTCTGCCCTTTTGAGTTCTGTTTACTTTCAGCTCTGCCACCTTGAAAGGAAATAGCAATCCTGAGCCTTGTGTTAATCAGTCTCTTGTTTTTCTTAGTTAAGAAATGGTTTTCCTGCTTTGCTGTTTTTGAACTTTAAATGATTTGATTGATTTTGTTTGCATTAGTCTGTGGCCCCCCTTTTTCACGCAACATTATTATTTAGATTTATAGCATGAATATAGATTAATTCATGTTGGTGAATGAGGCTATGGTTCATTCATTTTTCTCCTCTGTAATATCCCATTGCATTCTGTTTACTTATCCATGCTAATGTTCTAGTATTGATTTATACTATTCTAGTATAGCATCTGAGTTATTTCCAGTTTCTTGACACAATGAGTAATGTTTCTATAAATATTTTTACAGAAACAAATGGGCAAGAGGTTCTCCAGAGTATATAACTTGGAATGAATTTCTGAGTTGCAGTTTATATCCATGATTAACTGATTTAGGTTAGACCAAACTCTTTTCTAAAGTGGGAGGACCAACTTCTGCTCTATCACTGGTGATGAGAGTTTCCATGTCCCACTATGCCTATACTAGAAAACTTTAAAATTAATGACATAGATTAATATATTAAGAACATAGTTAAAGGTACAGATGAAAACAAAAGTAAGTTGGAGGAAAGAAGTAATAAAAATTAGAGAAGAAATAAATAAAATAGATATCAGGAAACCCTAGAGAAAATTAACTCAGTCAAAATTTGGTTATTTGAAAAGATGAACAAAATTGATAAACCCTGAATAAGGCTGCTGCTGCTGCTGCTAAGTCACTTCAGTTGTGTCCTACTCTGTGTGACCCCATAGATGGCAGCCCACCAGGCTCCCCCATCCCTGGGATTCTCCAGGCAAGAACACTGGAGTGGGTTGCTATTTCCTTCTCCAATGCATGAAAGTGAAAAGTGAAAGGGAAGTCGCTCAGTCGTGTCCGACTCTTCACGACCCCATGGACCGCAGCCTACCAGGCTCCTCTGTCCATGGGATTTTCCAGGCAAGAGTACTGGAGTGGGGTGCCATCGCCTTCTCCGTGAGTAAGGCTAGTCAAGAAAAAAAGAAAATGCATCATAAACATTAAGACTGAAAGAGAAGAAACCACTGCACATTTTCAGTTCAGTTGCTCAGTCGTGTCCGACTCTTTGCGACCCCATGAATCGCAGCACACCAGGCCTCCCTGTCCATCACCAACTTCTGGAGTTCACTCAGACTCATGTCCATTGAGTCAGTGATGCCATCCATCCATCTCATCCTCTGTCATCCCCTTCTCCTCCTGCCCCCAATCCCTCCTACCATCAGAGTCTTTTCCAATGAATCAACTCTTCGCACAAGGTGGCCAAAGTACTGGAGCTTCAGCTTTAGCATCATTCCTTCCAAAGAACACCCAGGGCTGATCTCCTTCAGAATGGACTGGTTGGATCTCCTTGCAGTCCAAGGGACTCTCAAGAGTCTTCTCCAACACCACAGTTCAAAAGCATCAATTCTTTGGTGCTCAGCCTTCTTCACAGTCCAAGTCCCACATCCATACATGACCACAGGAAAAACCATAGCCTTGAATATTAAAAAGAACTGTATGCCATTAAAGTTAATAACTTAGATTCTTTAGAAAATACAACTTACCAAATGAAGAAGAAACAAAATGTCTGAATAGTCATATCTATCTCCTGATCTATCTATCTCATAGGGAAAATCTTCCTACAGATACCAAAACCAAAAACATTAAAGAAAAGAATCCACACACCATATTTCTCATCAATATAGTTGTAAAAATCTTCAACAAAATATCAGCAAACCACAAGCAGTCATGCGCTAAAAGAATTATACAACCAAGACCCTCATAAATACAGCCAACTGATCTTTGACAAAAGAGCAAGGGCAATACCATGGAGCCATGGTATATTTTTAATGAATGGTGCTGGAAAAGCTGGACGTCCACATATAAAAAAAGAATCTAGACACAGAGCTTACACTTTTCACAAACATTGACTCAAAATGGGTCACAGACTTAAATGTAAAATGCGAAACAATCAAACTGCTAGAAGACAACATAGAAATTTTATATGATCTAGGGTTTGGCAGTGGCTTGTTGTGTATAACACAAAAGCATGATCCATGAAAGAATTGATAAGCTGGACTTCATTAAAATTAAAATTGTCTTCTCTGTGAAAGACACTGTCAACGGAATAAAGGCACACACCACAGACGGAGAGAAAATGCTTGAGAAAGACATATCTGATAAAGGACTATTACCTATGATATTCAAAGAGCTCTTAAAACTCAACAATAAGAAAACAAACAACCCAGGCAAAGATCTTAACAAAGATCTCCCCAGAGATGATATACAGGTGGCAAATAAGCCTATGAAAAAATGTTCCACATCCTATATCTAGGGAAATGCAAATGAAAACAACCACGATCTCCCACTACCCACCTGTTGGGATGACCAAAATCAAACACCGATGACACCACAGCTGGTGAGGATGTGGAGAGATAGGAACTTTCATCTGTTGCTGGTGGGATGCAAAATGGTACAGCCATTTTGGAAGACTGGTTGGCAGTTTCTCACAAAACTAAACATATTTTTATCACAAATCCAGCAACTGTGCTCTTCAGTATTTACCAAAAGGAGTTAAAAACCTAGGTCAATACAAAATCAAGCACGTGGATGTTTTTAGTAGTGTTTTTTATAATTGCCAAAACTTGGAAGCAACCAAGATGTCCTTCTTTGGTGAATGGGTAAACTATGATATACCCAGACAATGGAAGATTATTCAGAGCTGAAAAGAAATGAGCTATCAAGCTATGAAAATACATGAAGAGACTTAAATGCATATTACTAAGAGAAAGAAGCCAATGTGAAAAGTTTACATATTGATACTATATAATTAACTGTATGACATTTTCAGTTCAGTTCAGTTCAGTCACTCAGTCATGTCTGACTCTTTGTGACCACATGAATCGCAGCACGCCAGGCCTCCCTGTCCATCACCAACTCCCAGAGTTCACTCAGACTCATGTCCATCAAGTCCGTGATGCCATCCAGCCATCTCATCCTCTGTCGTCCCCTTCTCTTCCTGCCCCCAATCCCTCCCAGCATCAGAGTCTTTTCCAATGAGTCAACTCTTCGCATAAGGTGGCCAAAGTACTGGAGTTTCAGCTTTAGCATCATTCCTTCCAAAGAACACCCAGGGCTGATCTCCTTGAGAATGGACTAGTTGGATCTCCTTGCAGTCCAAGGGACTCTCAAGAGTCTTCTCCAGCACCACAGTTCAAAAGCATCAATTCTTCGGCACTCACCTTTCTTCACAGTCCAGCTCTCACATCCATACATGACCACTGGAAAAGCCATAGCCTTGACTAGATGGACCTTTGTTGACAAAGTAATGTCTCTGCTTTTTAATATGCTATCTAGGTTGGTCATAACTTCCCTTCCAAGGAATAAGCATCTTTTAATTTCATGGCTGCAGTCACCATCTGCAGTGATTTTGGAGCCCCCACAAATAAAGTCTGACACTGTTTCCACTGTTTCCCCATCTATTTGCCATGAAGAGATGGGATTGGATGCCATGATCTTAGTTTTCTGATGTTGAGCTTTGAGCCAACATTTTCACTCTCCTCTTTCACTTTCATCAAGAGGCTCTTTAGTTCTTCACTTTCTGCCAGAAGTGTGGTGTCATCTGCATATCTGAGGTGACTGATATTTCTCCCAGCAATCTTGATTCCAGCTTGTGCTTCTTTCAGCCCAGCGTTTCTCATGATGTACTCTGCATATAAGTTAAATAAACAGGGTGACAATATACAGCCTTGAAGTACTCCTTTTCTTATTTAGAACCAGTCTGTTGTTCCATGTTCAGTTCTAACTATTGCTTTCTGACCTGCATATAGGTTTCTCAAGAGGCAGGTCAGGTGGTCTGGTATTCCCATCTCTTTCAGAACTTTCCACAGTTTATTGTGATCCACACAGTCAAAGTCTTTAGCATAGTCAATAAAGCAGA
>SJYT01033502.1:433624-463976 GCA_006410635.1 Cephalophus harveyi
GATTTCGGTGTTGACCATCTGGTGATGTCCATGTGTAGAGTCTTCTCTTGTGTTGTTGGAAGAGGGTGTTTGCTATGACCAGTGCATTTTCTTGGCAAAACTCTATTAGCCTTTGCCCTGCGTCATTCTGTATTCCAAGGCCAAATTTGCCTATTACTCCAGGAGTTTCTTGACTTCCTACTTTTGCATCCCAGTCCCCTATAATGAAAAGGACATCTTTTTTGGGTATTAGTTCTAAAAGGTCTTGTAGGTCTTCATAGAACCTTTCAACTTCAGCTTCTTCAGTGTTACTGGTTGGGGCATAGACTTGGATTACTGTGCTACTGAATGGTTTGCCTTGGAAATGAACAGAGATCATTCTGTCGTTTTTGAGATTGCATCCAAGTATGGAGAAGGCAATGGCACCCCACTCCAGTACTCTTGCCTGGAAAATCCCATGGATGGAGGAACCTGGTGGGCTGCAGTCCATGGGGTCGCTAACATTTGGACACGACTGAGCGACTTCATTTTCACTTCTCACTTTCATGCATTGGAGAAGGAAATGGCAACCCACTCCAGTGTTCTTGCCTGGAGAATCCCAGGGACAGGGGATCCTGGTGGGCTACCGTCTATGGGGTCGCACAGAGTCGGACACGGCTGAAGCAACTTAGCAGTAGCGGCAGCAACTGCATTTCAGACTCTTTTGTTGACCATGATAGCTACTCCATTTCTTTTAAGGGATTCCTGCCCGCAGTAGTGGATATAATGGTATGACATTTTAGGAAAGGCAAAATCATGGAGACAGTAACAAGATCATTTGTTAATAAGGATTGGGGGCAGGGAAGCATGAATAGCTAGAGTGCAGAGGATGTTTAGGGAAGTGAGAATAATCTGTATGGTATGCTAATGGTGGATATCTGTCATTCGACCTTTGTTCAAACACAAGAATGTACAACACAAAGAGTGAACCTAGTGCAAACTATGTTCTTTAGGTGATTGCTTACTGAGAAATGCTTGTCAAAACTCTTCAAACTATGCATGCAAATTTGTGGAATTTGTTGCATGTAAATTATACTTTAAGAAGAGGATATTGTTTCCAATTAAAAATTGAAACCATGTCTCAGGGAACACCATAATCAATAAGGGTTTAATATCTAAAGATCAAAATGAGAAAGACAAACCAAATAGGAAAAAAAAAATTGGATGAGAGATGGAGCAAACATTTCAGAGAAAAGAAATAGGAAATGGCCCATAAACATATGCAAAGATGTTCTTTCTTGTGTGAAATCAGAGAAATGCAGATTAAAATGACAGATACCATTTCATCCCTACAAGATTGGCAGAATTTATGTACTGAAGAAGGGTAGAGAAAACAGAACTTGACAGAGTGCTGGGGGAAGTGTGACATGTGTGTGAACATGTTAGACAAATGGACATTATCTCTTTTTGGGTGAAGTGAGGCAATGCATCTGACTCAGCAGTTCCTCTCAGGTATAGGCACTGAATGCGTTCCTGTTTGTGTGCACCAGGAGAGTTGCAAAGATGTGTTCTAAGTGGCATTGCTTAGAACAGCAAAAAGCTGGAAACATCCTAGATATTTATCAAGAGGAGAATGCATGAATAAATTGTGGTCATTCCTCTGTTGGAACACTATACTTTGGCAAAATGAATTAACTATGGCTTCATGCATCAACCACAGTGAATCTTCAAAGAACTTGAAGTCGAATGATAAAAGTCAGTTTCTAAAGAACTTGAAGAGTGTGATACTATTCGCACAGAGTCCTCGAGAATACAAAACCTTACCAAGTTTAGAGATATTTATTATTTAGTTACACTTTTGTGAAAGCTACTTCCTTGTGGCTCAGATGGTAAAGAATGTGCCTGCAGTGTGGGAGACCTGGGTTCGATCCCTGGGTCGGGAAGATCCTCTGGAGAAGGGAATGGTTACCCCTTCCAGTATTCTTGCCTGGGAAATCCCACGGACAGAGGAGCCTGGGAAGTTACAGTTCATGAGATCACAAAGAGTTGAACACGACTGAGAAAATAAAACTTGTGAAAGCAAGGCAGTAATAAACTCAAAATTCAATATTATGGGGCTTCCTTGGTGGCTCAGATGGTAAAGAATCCACCTGCAATGCAGGATACTTGGGTTTGATTCCTGGGTTGGGAAGACCCCTTGGAGAAGGGAACGACTATCCATTCCAGTATTCTTGCCTAGAGAATTCTATGTATAGAGGAGCCTGGCAGACAGCAGTCCATGGGGTCGCAAAGAGTTGGACATGACTGAGCGACCTTCACTTTCACTTAGGGAAAGGCAGAGAGGATCTAAAGGGAATTTTAAGGATCCATTTCTTCACTTGGATCCTGGATATATTTATTTTATAATCCTGTGTATTGTGTTGATGCATTTCCTGTGTTTTTGTGTATATGATATTTTCACGAGAAATAATTTAAAAGGACTTTTTAAAGGTCTTAGAAATATATACAGAGCACTTGACCTAGTATCCTATGTGTGGCAGTGCAAAGCCATCACAAGTTAAAGCCTGTGCTGAGCCAAGGTGGAGCCTTCAAACACAGGCTGGAGCCCTTCATTTGTGATGCACGCAGCCATGCAGAGTTTGGGCAGCAAGGGCTGGATCCAGGAAGCTGTGGCTCTAGCCTCTGGGTGGGCCCAGCAGAGGGTGAAGCTCTGCCAGGGGAATCTAGAGACCTGGGAAGGTCACAGAGCAACAGCCCTGGTGAGCAACCTGAACCAAGCCCAGGGCCTGCCTTTCTTTTCCCGGTTCTGGCACCACCCAGGGCAGAGGGAGGGACCACAGAAGATGACTGCAGATGGCTTTCTGGCCAGTCTCGGCAAACAAGGGCATTACATGATACTGAGAAAATGATGCTGTATTTCTTGCACCCTGGGAGTGTATGTATGCGTGCTTGGTCACTCAATCCTGTCCGACCCCATGCACTGTAGCCCTACAGGCTCCCCTTTCTATGGAATTTTCCAGGCAAGAATACTGGAGTGAGTTGCCCTTTCCTACTCTAGGGACCTTGAGAGTAATGAATTATTAATCCCTATCCAACACCAGGGAAGTGAATCCTCACCAAGACAATGATTTTATAATAGGACATGCATGACGGTATTATTTATAATGTCAAATGTGAAGATGTTTATATCTAAATCTAGAAATCTGAGTATATATAATATACTTACATGAGATATCTATACCTTTATATCTTATATGGGCTTCCCTGGTGGCTCAGATGGTAAAGAATCTGCCTGCAGTGCTGGAGACCTGGGTTCGATCCCTGGGTCAGGAAGATCCCCTGGAGAAGGGAATGGCTACCCACTACAGTTTTCTTGCCTGGAGAATTCCATGGACAGAGGAGCCTGGCAGGCTACAGTCCGTGGGGTTGCAAAGAGTCAGACATGACTGAGTGACTAATACACGCATATACCTTATATATCATACATACTTGTACGTTATATAAATAAACATTATCATGGATATAATACATAAATACAAAATGTATAATATACAAATATATGCTTATATATTTAATATAATACAATAAAAATTATATATAACTATTATACTAGAATATATAAAAATATATTCATAAATATTTAAAGTCCAATCCACTTTTTGATATTATAAATATTTTTCTTATGAATGTCCTCTTAAATATTTTGATAATTTATAAATAAAATTACATATAAATACTTTATATATATAATTTAACATATAAATATAAAAAATTTACATATAAAAATGCTTACTGATGCTATATATTAAAAAAATGCTTACTGATGTTACTGGTGGTCGTGAGATTATAGGTTTTTTTTTACCTTGTATGGTCTGACTTTTCCACAGGGTTTACAAAAATGCATATTGCTTATTAAAAATTAAATTTAGTACCTGGTGATTGATTTCAGGAAAGATTCATAATTCATAATGAGATAGGCACCTGCTTCTCTGTGCGTCTGAGAGCTTCTGGTCTGCAGGGCTTTGCTGGGTGGGGACCTGCTGTGGTCTGGTCTGTGGTTTCCATTGAGGGAGGCTTGCTCCAAGGCCATGTAGTTTCTGGTCCTGGATTGTTTTCCCAGCTTTCAGAGCCCTTTCCCCAAGCTTCAGTGACTAATCTTATAAATGACTCCCCCATAGTTCTTGTCATTTAGACAGAAACAGCATAAATCAAAAGTTGTGGGTAAGAAAGATTTCAGACCGCGTTTCCAAGGACCCGTATCTGAAGGCTGAGTGGTGGGAGCTCACGCATGGTGAATAGCAGGGGTGACCACACTTTGAAAGTGCCGTATCGCTGGGAGGTGCCCGTCTGTGGGATGAAGGGAACCTTTGGTGAAAGACTGTCGGAGTTTCTTTCCTTTTGATCTGGTGGCTGGAAAGCGAAAGTGAAGGCACTCAGTTGTGTCCAACACTTTGAGACCCCCATGGGCTGTAGACTGCCAGGCTTCTCCGTCCATGGGATTTTCCAGGCAAGAATATTGGAGTGGTTTGCCATTTCCTTCTCCAGAGGATCTTCCCAACCTAGGAATTGAACCTGGGTCTCCCACACTGCAGGCAGGCTCTATACCATCTGAACAACCAGAGAAGCTGGTGGCTGGGGTTGTTAAGAAGAGGTTGTTTTTCAGGGATGTCTTCTTCTCCCATTTCACTAGTTAGGTCTTTGTTCCCCAAGAGTGAGTCTTAGCTCATGAAAGATACATGGCCTGACTATGAACTGATTCCATGGAGGGAAATGAAGGAGAGAGGAGACGAGGAGTGCCCGTGGGAGGGATACAGACGGTGGGAGCAGAGCACAGAAGCAAAGCCACTGAAGACAAGAAGGCTGGAGAAAGGTCTGGTGGACAAATATGAATGGCACTGGCTGTGGGGTTTCTCAATAAAGAAAACAATTCAAGGTCTCTGTGTTATTGAATGCTTACTTTATACTAGGCAGTTGCTAGGGTGCTTCCTATAAGGACTTCATTTAATCCTTTCCCCTGACTTATTTGAGAAAGGTGCTGGTGTCACCCTTAATAGACAGGATAGGTGACTTTCTACCCCTTCTCAGGGGTGGCACTTAGGTGAGATTTGAGCCCAGGTCATCTGATCCTCCCGCCAAGGCACGTCCTCTGTTGTCATCTGTTCCCTCTGCTCTGTATCAACAGCGAGCATCATTCTTGCTACATGATAAGTTTTTGCTAAAACTGCTTAACACCTGGACAGAAGCAGATGCAAATATGATTTATTTAGAGCTTCTAATTTCCAACGGGACAGACTATTTTTTCATCAGTATCTCCGTCACCAGAAAAAAACAAAAACAAAATATTTTGCACCAAGGACGTGAAAAGGGGAAGTGAAACTGCACAATACCACCCACCAGCAGGACCAGTGCGCTTTTGGGGTTGTTGTTTCTGTTGGCCCATGTGCACAGCAGCACACGTATTGAATACATACAGCTGAAATCCCACTGCTGATGGAATTTTCTAATGAACTTGAATAATGACCCAATCTAAAGCCACAAGATAAAAAAAAAAAAAAGAAATGACAACTGTCTTGTAAATCAAGCAAACCAATAGCAAAGTTAATATTGATGGAGAAGTTTAAGTTTAGAAGGGCTAAAAATGACACAGCATTCTTTATCATAAGCTAAAATCGTGTCAGTAAATAAATAACATAATTTTCTAGCATGTAATTAAAATCCCATTTGCTGCTGCTGCTGCTGCTAAGTTGCTTCAGTCGTGTCCGACTCTGTGCGACCCCATAGACGGTAGCCCACTAGGCTCCCCCGTCCCTGGGATTCTCCAGGCAAGAACACTGGAGTGGGTTGCCATTTCCTTCTCCAATGCATGAAGGTGGAAAATGAAAGGGAAGTCGCTCAGTTGTGTCCGACTCTTCGTGATCCCATGGACTGCACCCTACCAGGCTCCTCCATCCATGGGATTTTCCAGGCAAGGGTACTGGAGTGGGGTGCCATTACCTTCTCCGAAAATCCCATTTACCTCTAGATAATTTTCACCTAAATGAGATTGGAAGTGAAACTCATGACCACATGCCACGTATTTCTTTGCTGGGGGAAGAGGTGAACCCAGGTCATATGACACTGCTCACCAGCTGTGGGACCCTATTGGGTATTGAATTCCTCTGAGCCTGGATTTTCTCACTGATAGAATGGGGATTGTCATCTTTATCTCACGGGACTGTTAGGACTGTTAAGGAGAAAGCATGCACACCAATGGCTGGGAACTGCGGAGAGGCACCCTTGTGAGCTGGGTAAGAAAGACAGTCTCCCCCAGCGGATGGGACCTCTCTGAGCACTTGGTTTATTTGATCACATTGGCCAACTTCCATCTAAGGTCTGAGTGGGCTGGTCTTAGGACAGTTGTCTTTTGACTTGTAAAGAGATCTAGGGTTGGAATTCTGAGCAAAGATACTTATCAAGTTTTTTGGAAAGAAGAAGCCAGCCACTTGGATAAAGATATTAAGAATAGCACTAGCTCATGAGTTTGACAGCCCTGGTTTCAAATTCTTATGATCTTGAGTTAGTTACTTAACCTTTCTGAGCATCAGTTTCAACATCCTTAATATGATCATTTAACCAAAATTGATTAAGCACTTTTGTGTGTGTCAGCCCTGGAGATAGAGCTGTGAGCAAGACAGACAAGGTCCCAGCTCCTTGGGGAAGATGGACAAGTAAACAGTGTGATTCTGTGAAGATGTAAAAGCCAGGACAAAGATCCTGATTTGGGGTCAGTGCCAGGTCATTCAATCCGCACAATGTCACATAGCATTATGTGACTTCCCTGGTGGCTCAGAGGGTAAAAGAAAGCATCTGCCTACAATGTGGGAGACCTGGGTTTGATCCCTGGGTTGGTAAGATCCCCTGGAGAAGGAAATGGCAACCCACTCCAGTACTCTTGCCTGGAAAATCCTAGAGACAGAGAAGCCTGGTAGGCTACAATCCATGGGGTTGCAAAGAGTTGGACGTGACTGAGCGACTTCACTTTTACTTTATGTGTAAATACACAGTGTCGACTGGTAACTGATAGTGATCCAGGTGCATTACGAAGATCAGAACAGCTTGACAAGCTGCAGAACTAAAACAACCCTTTCTAGATCATCTAGTCCTCTCTAGCCTTCTAATCAGATGACTGGTACATAGCTAGTTGCCTCAGGGGCTGGAGAACTTGTTAAAAGTTCACATTCCTGGGTTTCATACCCTGAAGAAGCCAATTCAATAGGGGAAATGAATCTACATTTAAAAAGCATTTTCTAGGTGATTCTAATTTGGCCTAATCCCATTCAGAAATGAAGAGGCTGAGATTCAGGAAAAGTGGGTTGCCAGGCCAGGCAGCAAGTAGATCTTCTGAAGAGATTAGGAGAATGAGGTTGGGGGAGAGGGCAGACAGAGGGTGTCCTGGAGGCACAACACTTTAGGGGGTGTTCAGCGTATGCACTCCATCATTTCCAGCTTTTGCATTTCTTCTAAGCCTCTTAAATGTTGGCAGCCAAGGAACTGATGGGGAACCATATCTTGCTTTTTTTTTTTTTTTGAGGTGGGAGCCTGGATTGGGGTGGGGTGTGGGAGGCTGGGCTGCCAGAATGACTGTGGAGCTTGGTCTGCCTTGGCTATCAGAAATTGAAAAGCCAGAATGGGAAATTACTATGTGATCTCTTGCTCTAATTCAATTCTGCACTGATATCCGGGGTGTCAAATCACCGTGAAGATGGGATGACAACATGGCCATTGAGCCTGTGTCACAGTCTGTTATTTTCAAATGTGTGTGAAGATCCTTAATTGTGTTGACATGCGTTAGGTCTCCCTCCCCAGGCAGCTCCACGAGCTGCTTGCACACGCTGTAATTAGGTTTCCTCATTCTGTCCTTGGGCCTGCAGTCCCAAGGTTGTGCAGCATCAGGCACTGCGCAGAACTTGACTGCGATGGCCCCATTTCTGCAGTGTCCACTCAGCAGGACAGGCACTCCTCTTTCCTTTTTCTGCTTCTGCTCATATTTGGCCCTGGTAGTGTGAGGGGAGAATGGGCTGATTAATTTACAGTGACAAAATCTTCTGGACCCGAGCCATGATTGACTGAGAGGATACCAACACTGTCTCCAGGATTCCTTGCATAGATTGTACAAATAACACCCATTGTACCCTGGATAGCTTATGCAGCCAGTTCTGTCTTGCATGTTGAATTAGTCGAGTGGTATAAGGCAAGCTTGGGAAGAGTTTCAACTGCTCCTTGTCCACCAGATTGGGAATACAGGATTTAATGATGAAAATGATTATTATTAAATTTAATATGCAACACAGTTATGTCCTTCATTCTGATGCTTAGCCACATTAAACACAGCATTCAATTCCATTATGTTCATTTCTAATGGATCATCTAAACATTTTTCTTACAAAAGTGAATTTGAAATTTCTATAATTACTTGAAATGAAGGTGATAGGCTAGGGTACAGATTTTCTTTTAAAGTAGGAATTTAAAAAATATATTTTCATGTTATAAACAGCCAGAGTTTTGTTGATGTTTCGTTCAACTCTATATATTTATTTTCCTACAGTTGCCACACCTAATATCAATGGAGGAAAAGAGAGATGTGATATTTAGGATATATTTTTGTGATGGGAGGGAAAAGTGATTCTGGTAATATCCATTCTCATCATAGTGCTGTATTTATTAGCTCTTTGCTTTATGAATGTCCTAAGTGTGTAACTCACCTTATATAGTTTCATCCTTTGATGAAAGTGTATGGTAGATAGTATATCCAATTTACAAAGTAAGAGAATGAAGTTCAGTAGGTTAAATACCTCTCCCAAGATCAGAGGTCCAAAAAGTATCAGAATTGGTGCAAAATTCAGACTCATCTGTCTTCAAGTTCATGTTCTTTAAGGAAAATGGTAATAAAGCTATTGTGGGGATATTTTGGTTTTCAAAATATTCTCCCTTTTCCCCAATAGTTGAAGCAAATTTTTTCCTATTTATTTTTACTTCATACCTCATTTCCTTGATTCTAAAGTATACTGTCAATTAAATAATACCATTTTTTTTTTCAGGGAAAAATAAGCTTGTACTCCATTGTTGGTACATATTAAATATTAGGAAGTCCAATTTCAAAAATACTAGATTGATGTTGTAATATAATGCTTGTCATTTTGTTATTTATGGTGCATTTTCAGATTAAAGAAGTGTGGTAAGTGGGGCATATGTCAAGGATGAAGGACCTTGTTTCTCGTTGTCCCCAAGGGTGATGCGAAACAGTAAAGGGTTTTTGCTGAGAGGCCGAATCCTCCGATTTGTGATGTAGAGTGTTACTCTGGCAGTACAAGGTGGCTCAGGAGATGGAGGCCAGAGAGGGGGAGGCCGAGGAAGGCCCATTAGGAGATTTCCACAGCCTAGGTGGTGCTGCCCAGGTGGCGCTAGTGGTAAAGAATCCGCCTGCCAAGGCAGGAGAGGCAAGAGATGCGGGAGAGACGAGAGACGCAGGTTCGATCCCTCGGTCAGGAAGATCCCCTGGAGTAGGAAGTGACAGCCCATCCGGTATCTTTGCCGGGAGAATTCCATGCAAGAGGAGCCTGATGGGCTGCAGTCAGACACAACTGAGCCTTACACACAGCTCAGTTGAGAGGTAAGCCCTGGCCATGGTCCTGAGCTGGAGAGGGGGTGATGGATTGGCTGTGATAAGGAGGTGGACTGGGCTGGACGGGGTGATGAGTGGAATATTCTGGTACAGGAGAGGGAGTGTTGGGGTGACTGTTCTGTCTCTGGCTGGAAGACTGTGAATGGGGTGCCCCAGGAGGACTGACGTGGACAGGAGAAGGAAGAGAAAGAGCGAGCCTGGGGACTTCTTCAAGGCGAAGTCAGACTTCTAGCCGCACCTCTGGCCCACTGTTCATTCTGCCACCCCCAAAGGAGGAATGAGGTCTCAGGGGCCTTCAGCTTCATTTAGATTTGACGAGATATGCAATAGGGAGCAAGCTTCTAGGAGCAATTTTGTGCAGGCGAACCTTGATTTGATAAGGAATAGGAGATGATCAATTGCATTTTCTTTGCTATCCCTTTAACTTCCCAGTTCATTCTGACTTTATGATCCTGTAATTAACCAGATAATTAAACAAATGTAAATAGCCATTTCATAATGCAGCCCCATGCTTTGGTGCTCCCTTTATGTTGAATTCTCATTAACAGCCTGAGTTATTTCTCATTTACATGCAGGAAAGTACAGGAACCTGATGCTCACAGAGAGCTGCAAAAAGTAGTTTAATTTTTTACAGAGGTAGATGGATGAAACCATACCTTAAAACTGTGTGTGTGTGTGGCAATATTCTTTTGTTAAAAACACCTTCCTGTGCTTAAGACTGACCCTTTTTGCATCCATTTTATGAGTTTTTGTTAAGGATCATGGCCTACTATTTTATTAAAATTACCTTATGCCTGGGTTTTCCTGATGACTCAGACAATAAAGAATCTGCCTGCAATGCAGGAGGCCTAGGTTGAATCCCTGGGTCAGGAAGATCCCCAGGAGAAGGAAATGGCAACTCACTCCAATATTCTTGCCTGGAGAATTCCATGGACAGAGGAGCCTGGCAGCCTACAGGTTGCAAAGAGTTATACTAATGTCATTTTCCTTTTCACCATTATTTTTCTGTGGAATGAGGCAAGGGAAAGAAAAAGGGAAAAATCATCATATCCAAGGTGTTGTATCCAAAAATTTTGAAAGTATGGTTCCCCACTCTCCCATTTTGAGGTTGAAATGACTCCTGAGGGGCCAACTGTAGTGGAAGTGGAAATACACCTTCAATGCTAAGTACCCTGGAGAGAGCTGAGACTTGGCAATTCTTGGTAGCAGCACAGCCCCCTGGAAAACACATCCACTTTAGAGCTGAGAGCTGTGGGGCTAGGTCCCAACTTTGGCTCTCACCAGCTGAGTGATCTCGGCCAGCTTCTTATTTCTTTATTGGCTTATCTGGAAATCAAAGGAGAGTTATAACTTCTTTATTGGGGGATATGAATCCAAATGAGATGTTTCCTGCAAAAGTATCTTGTAAAATGCAGAGTACTCTAAAATGTTCATTCCTTTTGCAGTTGTTACACTTTTATCAAATGGTTTTCTGACACTCACCTCTCACTTTAGTCGGTGTTCGTTTTCCCTCCTCTGTGCTTCCACACCACTCCAGTGGCACCTCCAGCCTTCCTTTACTCACTCCATCAAGTATGAGCATCCATTAGGCACCAGACACCAGGTTAAGCACTGCCCCCTGCACTAAACTTACCCAAACATTTTTGAAGAGACTATTTGCTTCTTGAAGGCAGGCTGTGGTTTTCTTATTCTTGAAGGAAAGGAGCAGCTATTTGTTTCTTGAAGCTAAGGAAATTGATACTCTTTCTCTTCACAAAGTACCTAACATACAGTAAATATTTTTTTTTTTTTTAAATTATGATTACTGTCGTTTAGTTGCTCAGTCATGTTTGACTCTTTGCAACCTCATGGACTGCAGCACGCCAGGCTTCCCTGTCCTTCACCATCTCCTGGAGCTTGTTCAAACTCATCTCTGTCGAGTCAGTGATGCCATCCAACTATTTCATCCTCTGTCCTCCCCTTCTCCTCCTGCTTTCAATCTTTCCCAGCATCAGAGTCTTTTCCAACCAGTTGGCTCTTCTCATTAAGTGGCCAAAATATTGAAGCTTCAGCCTCAGCATTAGTCCCTCCAATGAATATTTAGGACTGATTTCCTTTAGGACTGACTGGTTTGATCTCCTTGTAGTCCAAGGGACTGTCATGTTATTTCAAATTTTTTATTTTTTTATTAATATAAACATTTAAAGGTTACACTCCATTTACATTTATCACACAGTATTGGCTATATTCCCTGTGTACTGTATGTCCTTGTACAATAAACCCAGCAGTTTGTATCTCCGATCTGCCCACTCCTATTTTGCTGCTCCCCCACCATTGGTAACCACTAGTTTGTTCTCTATATCTGTGAGTTTACTTTTTGTTATATTGTATTGGTTGTATTTTTAAGATTCCTCAATAAGTGATATCATACAGTAGTTATCTTCCTCTGTCTGACTTATTTCACTTAGCATAATGCCTTTCAAGTCCATCCATGTTGCTGAAAATGGCAAAATTTCACTCTTTTTATGGCTGAGTAATATTCCACTGTATATATGTACCAGATCTTCTTTTTCCATTCATCTGTTGATGAGTTACTTCCAGGATGCTTCCATATCCTGGCACTTGTGAATGATGCTGCAATGAACATTAGGGTGCATATATCTCTTCGAATTAGTGTTTTTTTTTTTTTTTGGATATCTACTCAGGAGTGGAGGCTAATTACTTTACAATATTTTATTGGTTTTGCCATAGATTGACATGAATCCGCCATGAGTGTACATGTGTTCCCCATCCTGAATCCCCCTGCCACCTCCCTCCCCATCCCATCCCTCTGGGTGATCCCAGTGCCTCAGCCCCGAGCGCTCTGTATCATGCATCAAACCTGGACTGGTGATTCGTTTCACATATGACAATATACATGTTTCAGTGCCATTCTCCCAAATCATCCCACCCTCCCCGTTTCTGCTTCTGCTGCAAAACAAGGTTAAAATCACTCCATTGTTAAGATCCCTTTAGTTTGAATGCCCCTCTCTTCTAGGAGAAGTCAAAAGAGAACAAGCAGGACGCAGTCAGTGTTGTTTTGACCACAACAATGAGATGCCGTGAAGTCCTTAGGACATGGGCAAGCATTTACTGAGTGTTAAATGATCAGCAGCTTTTCCTTTTCCTCTCTTTTTCTTCCCGTCACATTTGCTTTTTCTCCTTGTTTCTTCGTGGCTAGTGTGGCAAAGCTCGTCCAGATCTTTTGTTCTCAACTTAAAATTCAGTAACTTCCACCCTTGAACTGTAGTTAGTTGCTTTAGGCAAAGACAAATGAGATTAACCATGACACCTTAAGTTTGGTCAAGTCACATTCTTTGGCTCTCCCAGAATTTAGGACGCGTCTGTCTTTACTTGTAGCTGAAGGTTTCAGGGCAGGGCATCTTGGGATAAACTCCCTCTTGGGTATTTTGGCTTTTGTGGTGGGTGGTCCTGTGTCCCTTGTCCCACCTCCCCTGCAGCCTCTGCCCCCCACCCCCCACCCCGTACCTTTCCCCACTCCCAGCCAGGAATAGCATTCTTATTCTGCTGTTTAAGAACTCTCTTCCGGACTATCTGGGCTCTTTGGACTGGAGTGACTGCTCCAATTTCTCCCCATAGATGTGGCTTGCTGTTATGAGCTGGTTATTCAGCCCTTGGAATACTGCACAAATGTTTTCCATCAGTTATTGCAGTGAAATCCTGGCCATTGGGAAGGTAATAAAATCTCTGACCCAAGGAAAGAATGTTTCACATACCTAGCAACCAGAGAGAACTCATAAAAAGTTCATTACAAAGCAGCCCTGTCCATTCTTGTGCATCTCCCCATGACCATTGCTACAAAACTTCGCTCTAGAGCACATTTCCCTACAGCTTCATAGGGACAAAAGTTCCCAAACTGTGTGATTAAAACACATTTGGGTTAAAGATTCTCTCCTCTTTTAAACTATCATCTGTCCTTCCATTTTCCTACCTCTCACTTAACCCTCTATTGAACTTTATTCCTCTCCTTTTATTTCCTCTTCATTCTAATCAAGTTGCAAAGAAGAAAAGTTAAAAAGAAAGCAATTAGGTCCAGTAGAGCCCAAAGCAGAAGGAGCTGAACTAGCCAGTGGATCTAGATCATGTGATACTTGAGAAGCTGTGAGTTGTATAAATCGAATATTTAAGGAGTATATTGGAGCTTTGAAATGTGATGTGCTTGACATGGTAAAAATAAACTGAGGTCAGAAATGAGGGAAGAAAAAAATCATTTATCAGGTGCATACCCCCCTTGTAAGTCTTCTCTTACAATCTGGAAGAAAACACAGCAATGTGTACATCTTTCCCCAATTTACTGTGGAGCTTAAAGGAGACTGCTTCCCCTTAGCAGGAATGATATCAAGGATGTTCATCACGTATAACATTCATCCTGAATGAGAGAGAGCCTGTTGACCAAGGTTTAGAAAAGTCTCTTCAAAGGAAATGCCCTGACAGACAAATGCTGTGGTGGTATTTTAAATTGACGTCCAACTGGAGGAGTTTCAGAGAGGAAGGTTTCCAGGAGGAAATAATACTTGAAAATGTCATTATAAAAATGTAATGATTAATTTTGTTTCTCTTCTACATGGCTTTCTAATTTTTGCCTTTTTTTTTTTTTTGAGAAAATGGGTGAGTTGCTACAGACCGCACAAGAGAAAGGGTCACATCTGATGATGGTTCTAGAATGAGTGTATAGTTCTAGTCATTATTCAACCCAAGGTAAATGTCTGGCTGTCTGTATCAAGAGTATATAACCAAGGAATATATGACAATGAGCAGAAAGACACTGGTATCTACTCATTTAAATCTCTGTACACATCCCTTTTCTTTAATAAAATGATGTCAAAGAAAACTCTTTAGAGAAAAAGTTTTCATTTTGGTGACTCAAAAATGTCAATTTTTTCTTTTGCAACTATGTTCTTGGTGTATGGCCACAAGTATTTTCTGTTATGTTTTTTCCAAAGGCTTTATAATTTTTGGTTTTTATATTTAAGTTAATATGTTTTAAGCTATGGTTTTTCTTGTAGTCATGTGTGGATGTGAGAGTTGGGCCATAAAGAAAGCTGAGCACCAAAGAACTGATGCTTTTGGATTGCGATGTTGGAGAATACTCTTTGAGAGTCCCTTGGACTACAAGGAGTTCAAACCTGTCAATCCTAAAAGAAATCAGTCCTGAATATTCATTGGAAGAACTGATGCCGAAGCTGAAGCTCTAATACTTGGGCCACCTGATGTGAAGAACTGACTCACTGGATAAGACCCTGATGCTGGGAAAGATTGAAGGCAGGAAGAGAAGGGGACAACAGAGGATGAGATGGTTGCACGGCATTACCGACTCGATGGACATGAGTTTGAACAAGCTCCGGGAGTTGGTGATGGACAGGGAATCCTGGTGTGCTGCAAGCCATGGGGTCACAAAGAGTTGGTCAGAACTCAGTGACTGAAATAATATGTTTCAGTTAATTTTTGCATAAGGCATGTGTAAATTTTTTTGCATATGGATTATCCAATCGTTCTAAAACAATCTTTTGAAAAGACTGCTCTTTCTCCATTGAATTTTTTTCATACCTCTATCTAAAATTCAATGGACATATTTGTAGGTTGCTCTATCCCAAGATCTCTGTGTCTATTCCTTCACCAATATATATCAACACTATTCTGACTATTATAGCTTTGTAATATCTTAATATTAATTAGTGTAATTTTTCTAACTTTATTTTTTTTCCCAAAATAATTTTGGCTTTTCTAGCTTCTTAGCCTTTCCGTATAAACTTTAGAATTAGCTTGTCCATATCTACAAAAAAAGTTCTGGGATTTTGATTGATGTTACATTAAGTTTACAGATCAATTGGTCATCTTTACTATATTGAGTCTTTTAATCTATGAATAGGACTTCCCTAGTAACTCAGTTGGTAAAGAATCTTCCTGCAGTGCAGGAGACCCAGGTTCAATCCTTGGATTGGGAAGATCCCCTGGAAAAAGAAATGGCAACTCACTCCAGTATTCTTGCCTGGGGAATTCCATGGACAGAGGAGCCTGGTGGGCTACAGTTCATGGGATTGTAAAGAGTTGGACACTATTGTGCGATTAACTTTCACTTTCACTTTTCAATCTATGAATTCACTGTGTCTCCCCCCCCCCCTTTTTTTTTTAGCTTTTTGATGTCTTTCATTAGGATTTTGTAGGGATCTGTAAAGTACGAGCTATGAGCCAAATCTGGATTATGGCTTATTTTGTAAGACTAGTGAGCTAAGAAAGGTTTTTACATTTTTGTTGTTCAGTCGCTCAGTCGTGTCTGACTTTTTGCAACCACGTGGACTGCAGTGCTCCAGGCCTCCCTATTCTTCACCATCTCCCCAAGTTTGCTCAAACTCATGTCCATTGAGTCAGTGATGCCATCCAATCATCTCATCCTCTGTCACTCCCTTCTCCTTTTGCCCTCCATGTTTTCTAGCATCAGGGTCTTTCACAGTGAGTTGGCTCTTTGTATCACGTGGCCAAAGTATTAGAGCTTTATCTTCAGCCTCAGTTCTTCCAATGAATATTCAGGGTTGATTTCCTTTAGGGTTGACTAGTTTAATCTTGCAGTCCAAGGGACTCTCAAGAGTCTTCTCTAGAAGCACAGTTCAAACACATCAATTCTTTAGCCATCAGCCTTCTTTACGATCCAACTCTAACATCTGTACACGAAATTTACTGAGTGTTAAATGATCAGCAGCTTTTCCTTTTCCTCTCTTTTTCTTCCCGTCACATTTGCTTTTTCTCCTTGTTTCTTCGTGGCTAGTGTGGCAAAGCTCGTCCAGATCTTTTGTTCTCAACTTAAAATTCAGTAACTTCCACCCTTGAACTGTAGTTAGTTGCTTTAGGCAAAGACAAATGAGATTAACCATGACACCTTAAGTTTGGTCAAGTCACATTCTTTGGCTCTCCCAGAATTTAGGACGCTTCTGTCTTTACTTGTAGCTGAAGGTTTCAGGGCAGGGCATCTTGGGATAAACTCCCTCTTGGGTATTTTGGCTTTTGTGGTGGGTGGTCCTGTGTCCCTTGTCCCCCCTCCCCTGCAGCCTCTGCCCCCCACCCCCCACCCCGTACCTTTCCCCACTCCCAGCCAGGAATAGCATTCTTATTCTGCTGTTTAAGAACTCTCTTCCGGACTATCTGGGCTCTTTGGACTGGAGTGACTGCTCCAATTTCTCCCCATAGATGTGGCTTGCTGTTATGAGCTGGTTATTCAGCCCTTGGAATACTGCACAAATGTTTTCCATCAGTTATTGCAGTGAAATCCTGGCCATTGGGAAGGTAATAAAATCTCTGACCCAAGGAAAGAATGTTTCACATACCTAGCAACCAGAGAGAACTCATAAAAAGTTCATTACAAAGCAGCCCTGTCCATTCTTGTGCATCTCCCCATGACCATTGTTACAAAACTTCGCTCTAGAGCACATTTCCCTACAGCTTCATAGGGACAAAAGTTCCCAAACTGTGTGATTAAAACACATTTGGGTTAAAGATTCTCTCCTCTTTTAAACTATCATCTGTCCTTCCATTTTCCTACCTCTCACTTAACCCTCTATTGAACTTTATTCCTCTCCTTTTATTTCCTCTTCATTCTAATCAAGTTGCAAAGAAGAAAAGTTAAAAAGAAAGCAATTAGGTCCAGTAGAGCCCAAAGCAGAAGGAGCTGAACTAGCCAGTGGATCCAGATCATGTGATATTTGAGAAGCTGTGAGTTGTATAAATCGAATATTTAAGGAGTATATTGGAGCTTTGAAATGTGATGTGCTTGACATGGTAAAAATAAACTGAGGTCAGAAATGAGGGAAGAAAAAAATCATTTATCAGGTGCATACCCCCCTTTTAAGTCTTCTCTTACAATCTGGAAGAAAACACAGCAATGTGTACATCTTTCCCCAATTTACTGTGGAGCTTAAAGGAGACTGCTTCCCCTTAGCAGGAATGATATCAAGGATGTTCATCACGTATAACATTCATCCTGAATGAGAGAGAGCCTGTTGACCAAGGTTTAGAAAAGTCTCTTCAAAGGAAATGCCCTGACAGACAAATGCTGTGGTGGTATTTTAAATTGACGTCCAACTGGAGGAGTTTCAGAGAGGAAGGTTTCCAGGAGGAAATAATACTTGAAAATGTCATTATAAAAATGTAATGATTAATTTTGTTTCTCTTCTACATGGCTTTCTAATTTTTGCCTTTTTTTTTTTTTTTTTTGAGAAAATGGGTGAGTTGCTACAGACCGCACAAGAGAAAGGGTCACATCTGATGATGGTTCTAGAATGAGTGTATAGTTCTAGTCATTATTCAACCCAAGGTAAATGTCTGGCTGTCTGTATCAAGAGTATATAACCAAGGAATATATGACAATGAGCAGAAAGACACTGGTATCTACTCATTTAAATCTCTGTACACATCCCTTTTCTTTAATAAAATGATGTCAAAGAAAACTCTTTAGAGAAAAAGTTTTCATTTTGGTGACTCAAAAATGTCAATTTTTTCTTTTGCAACTATGTTCTTGGTGTATGGCCACAAGTATTTTCTGTTATGTTTTTTCCAAAGGCTTTATAATTTTTGGTTTTTATATTTAAGTTAATATGTTTTAAGCTATGGTTTTTCTTGTAGTCATGTGTGGATGTGAGAGTTGGGCCATAAAGAAAGCTGAGCACCAAAGAACTGATGCTTTTGGATTGCGATGTTGGAGAATACTCTTTGAGAGTCCCTTGGACTACAAGGAGTTCAAACCTGTCAATCCTAAAAGAAATCAGTCCTGAATATTCATTGGAAGAACTGATGCCGAAGCTGAAGCTCTAATACTTGGGCCACCTGATGTGAAGAACTGACTCACTGGATAAGACCCTGATGCTGGGAAAGATTGAAGGCAGGAAGAGAAGGGGACAACAGAGGATGAGATGGTTGCACGGCATTACCGACTCGATGGACATGAGTTTGAACAAGCTCCGGGAGTTGGTGATGGACAGGGAATCCTGGTGTGCTGCAAGCCATGGGGTCACAAAGAGTTGGTCAGAACTCAGTGACTGAAATAATATGTTTCAGTTAATTTTTGCATAAGGCATGTGTAAATTTTTTTGCATATGGATTATCCAATCGTTCTAAAACAATCTTTTGAAAAAGACTGCTCTTTCTCCATTGAATTTTTTTCATACCTCTATCTAAAATTCAATGGACATATTTGTAGGTTGCTCTATCCCAAGATCTCTGTGTCTATTCCTTCACCAATATATATCAACACTATTCTATTATAGCTTTGTAATATCTTAATATTAATTAGTGTAATTTTTCTAACTTTATTTTTTTTCCCAAAATAATTTTGGCTTTTCTAGCTTCTTAGCCTTTCCGTATAAACTTTAGAATTAGCTTGTCCATATCTACAAAAAAAGTTCTGGGATTTTGATTGATGTTACATTAAGTTTACAGATCAATTGGTCATCTTTACTATATTGAGTCTTTTAACCTATGAATAGGACGTCCCTAGTAACTCAGTTGGTAAAGAATCTGCCTGCAGTGCAGGAGACCCAGGTTCAATCCTTGGATTGGGAAGATCCCCTGGAAAAAGAAATGGCAACTCACTCCAGTATTCTTGCCTGGGGAATTCCATGGACAGAGGAGCCTGGTGGGCTACAGTTCATGGGATTGTAAAGAGTTGGACACTATTGTGCGATTAACTTTCACTTTCACTTTTCAATCTATGAATTCACTGTGTCTCCCCCCCCCCCTTTTTTTTTTAGCTTTTTGATGTCTTTCATTAGGATTTTGTAGGGATCTGTAAAGTACGAGCTATGAGCCAAATCTGGATTATGGCTTATTTTGTAAGACTAGTGAGCTAAGAAAGGTTTTTACATTTTTGTTGTTCAGTCGCTCAGTCGTGTCTGACTTTTTGCAACCACGTGGACTGCAGTGCTCCAGGCCTCCCTATTCTTCACCATCTCCCCAAGTTTGCTCAAACTCATGTCCATTGAGTCAGTGATGCCATCCAATCATCTCATCCTCTGTCACTCCCTTCTCCTTTTGCCCTCCATGTTTTCTAGCATCAGGGTCTTTCACAGTGAGTTGGCTCTTTGTATCACGTGGCCAAAGTATTAGAGCTTTATCTTCAGCCTCAGTTCTTCCAATGAATATTCAGGGTTGATTTCCTTTAGGGTTGACTAGTTTAATCTTGCAGTCCAAGGGACTCTCAAGAGTCTTCTCTAGAAGCACAGTTCAAACACATCAATTCTTTAGCCATCAGCCTTCTTTACGATCCAACTCTAACATCTGTACACGACTACTGGAAAAACCATACCTTTGACTATATGGACCTTTGTTGGCAAAGTGATGTCTCTGCTTTTTAATATGCTGTCTATAAAGGGTTATAAAACAAAAAACAAAAGCAAAGCAAGACAAGAAAAAAAATAGAGGTATGTGCAGCAGACACTCTAGTAGCTCTTAAAGCCTAAAATCTCTCTGGCCCTTTGTATCAAATCTTCTGACTTCTGATGGAGATGACTTGTTAGCTTATACCTCAGTGCTTCATTTTGTGGGGAGCTATTGCAAATTTTTGTTTGTCTCTAGTTGTTCACTGGTAATATGTAGAAATCTGGTATTTGTGTACTGACTTTAGCTTACACGGAACTGAAAAAACATTTATTTTTTATTTAAAAATCTTTTTAAAAAGATGTTTTTGATGTGGACCATTTTTAAAAAAAACTTATTTATTTTTATTTCTGACTGCACTGGGTCTTTGTTGCTTTATGTGGGCTTTCTCGAGTTGACTGGGGACTACTCTTTGTTGCGGTGTGCAGGCTTCTCATTGCAGTGACTTCTCTTGTTGCAGGCAAGTGGACTTAGTACTTGCAGTTTTCAGGCTCTAGAGCCTGGTAGTTTTGACACATGGGCTAAGTTCCTCTGTGGCATATGGGAGCTTAGTAGACCAGGGATTGAACTGGTGTCCCCTGCATTGCAAGGTAGATTCTTAACCACTGGACCACCCAAAATTGTTTAGTTTTTAAAGCATTCACAGTGCTAACCTTCTGTGGCTATGAAATCAATGAAATCCTTTCCCTCTACTTACTGTCTGATGGTGACGGAAGCAGTGCTGGGAGACAATGGACAGAACTCAATGTGAGTTATAAATGGATGCAGATGGTATAGGATGCTTATGGTCGTTATAGAGCACAGACAGGGGCTTCCTAGGTGGTACTAGTGCAGGAAACTTAAGAGATCATCTGCCAATGCAGGAGACTTAAGCCATGCAGGTTTGATTCCTGGCTCAGGAAGATCCCCTGAAGGAGGGCATGGCAACCCACTCCAGTATTCTTGCGTGGAGAATCCCAAGGACAGAAGAGCCTGCTGGGCTACAGTCCATAGGGTTGCAAAGAGTCAGACACGACTGAAGCGACTCAGCATGAATGCATGCAGAGGGATGAATGACATTATACCATGCAGGCCGAGAAGGGAAGCAGGCCTGGGGAGGCCCATGGGTAGCTGACCTGAGTCTTGAATAAATAAGATTTAAGGAAAAGAGCAGGAGGGTTTTAAAGGCAGAAATAGAAAGTCATGAAACAGTAAGTTTGTTTCTCGAACTACAGGCAACTCAGTGTTTCTGGGGCCAAGTGTGTATATGTAGAAGGAATGAGAGACGCTACCACGGGGGCCAGACATGTGATTTGTGTGTGCCAAATTAAGACATTTCAAACTTTATGTTGAAAGCTATTGGAAGATACTAAAATTCTGTGAGCAGACAATACAAAATTCTCTGTACTGAGTATGACTTTGGCATACAATGTGTGATGTATTGTCCCAGAAGAGTAACTGCCTCTATTTAGAGGGCTATGACAAAAAAAAAAAATCTTTGTAGAACTTCTGCCTCTCCCAAAATAGTTACTCATGTGAAAAATCTAGCTGGCCATCTGGACTCAAATTGTACCTTCAGACATTTCTGCTCATCACCTCTCTATCCAACTTTTAGCAGCTTCCAATGTCCTGCCAAGGACTTTTCTGCATATTTCTCTCTTGCTCTGCTTTTCTCATTCCATCTCTGAAAAAATTCCAGCCCAAGATTCTTATGGACATGAGTGTGCAAAGCAACAAAGCAAACATTTGACAAGAAATATGCTTGGAAGTCGGTGGAGGGACTTCTGTGAAGCCTGACGCCCATTGCACTTGGGTGAGGATCACTCAGCGCTCCAGGTGGATCCCAGGACAATACAGCCTGGTGATCCTCTGTAGCAAATCCTTTTCATGTAGTGTGTCATTAAGTGGCTGTATACACTGAAAACAACCTTAGAAAACATGTATAAAGTATGATTTACTAGTTAAGACTAGAGTTGACTTGCCAAGTTTTCTAACATTTCTAAGTTTGTTTCCTCATCCTTAAATGAGGCCAACAATGGTACCTACCTCTTTGGGTCCTGGTGAAGATAAAGTGAGAAGAGGTCTGTAAAGATCTTAGCAGGTACCTACCCAGGATAACAGCTGCCCTTAGAGGTGCTGTTCCCTGTATGGTTGTGTTAGTTTCATAAGCCTATGTTTGTGCTCTTTAGAGCATTTTGGAGGAATTAAAAGTGAGTTGGGAAGGAAAATGGGAGTCATCTTTTGCTCTTCATTATCAAATATAAGGATCTGCACATTTTCCCCCTTGAGATGAGCTAAAAATCCATCTTGGTAGAATTTCTACTCATTGATTCTAATTCTCCTCCTTTGGACTCCATAGAACGCATGTGGGATTTTTCTCTCCCATCGTGAGCTCTTTGGGCATTTTTGGAAAGTAATTCTGCTCCTTATTACATCCTCTTTACTTAAAGACTTTGCCTTTCCCAGTGTAATGAGATTATATCAGGATTCGTTTCTAGGCTCATAGGTTCTGTCTGCTTTTAGGCTGTGACATCCATATTAGTTCAGTTGCTTGGTCGTGTCCAACTCTTTGTGACCCCATGGACTGCAGAATGCCAGGCTTCCCTATCCTTCACACCATCTCCTGGAGATTGCTCAAATTCATATTAATTGAGTCGGTGATACCATCCAACCATCTCATCCTCTGTTTTCCCCTTCTCCTCCCACCTTCAATCTTTCCCAGCATCAGGGTCTTTTCCAGTGAGTCAGTTCTTCACATCAGGTGGCCAAAGTATTGGAGTTTCAGCTTCAGCATCAGTCCTTCCAGTGAATATTCAGGACTGATTTCCTTTAGGACATGCAGATCAGCAGCCCTCAAATTCCCTATAGAAAGGGAGAGCCAGAGCCACATATCAGTCTGCATAAATGTATTGAGTACCATTATATATAAGGCAACTGGAGAAGAGAGATGTCACATGCTTCATAACATCACGTCCTTTGGGGTTGTCAGTGGAGGGTGAATCTATGCCTGCCTGTGACAGCGGGTGGAGGTGCTCAGGGTTGGAGGGTGAGGCCAGCCCTTGGTGTTCACACCACTGGTGGGAAGATACACTTTCCCCTTGGAAAGTGTTAGTCACTCAGTCATGTCCAGCTCTTTGTGACCCCATGGACTGTAGTCTGCAAGGCTTTTCTGTCTATGGAATTTTCCAGGCAAGAATGCTGGAGTGGGTAGCCATTCCCTTCTCCAGGGGATCTTCCAGACCCAGGGGTTGAACTTGCATCTTCTGCATTGCAGGGAGATCCTTTTCTGTCTGAGCCACTCAACCAGTGGTTAATCCCAATTGCTAGAGCTTCAAGGCTGCCTTGAGGCTGCTGCTTACTCTTTACTCATTGTTATGAATGGAATGTTTGTCTTCCTTGAAAATTCATATGTTGAAATTTACTCCCCTCACCTCCATGAGAAGGTATTAGGAGGTGAGGCTGTACTGTAGGAGATAATTAGGATTAGATAGGATTACCAGGACAGGGAAATCTATATGCAGGTCAAGAAGCAACAGTTAGAACTGGACATGGAACAACAGACTGGTTCCAAATTGGAAAAGGAGTACGTCAAGGCTGTATATTGTCACCCTGCTCATTTAACTTATATGCAGAGTACATCATGAGAAATGCTGGGCTGGAAGAAGCACAAGCTGGGATCAAGATTGTCGGGAGAAATATCAATAACCTCAGATATGCAGATGACACCACCCTTATGGCAGAAAGTGAAGAAGAACTAAAGAGCCTCTTGATGAAAGTGAAAAAGGAGAGTGAAAAAGTTGGCTTAAAGCTCAACATTCAGAAAACGAAGATCATGATATCCAGTCCCATCACTTCATGGCAAATAGATGGGGAAACAGTGGAAACAGTGGCTGACTTTATTTTTCTGGGCTCCAAAATCACTGCAGATGGTGACTGCAGCCATGAAATTAAAAGACACTTACTCCTTGGAAGGAAAGTTATGACCAACCTAGATAGCATATTAAAAAGCAGAGGCATTACTTTGTCAACGAAGGTCTGTCTAGTCAAGGCTATGGTTTTTCCAGTGGTCATGTGATGTGAGAGTTGGACTATAAAGAAAGTTGAGTGCCAAAGAATTGATGCTTTTGAACTGTAGTGTTAGAGAAGACTCTTGGGAGTCCCCTGGACAGCAAGGAGATCCAACCAGTCCATCCTAAAGGAAATCAGTCCTGGAGTGTTCATTGGAAGGACAGATATTGAAGCTAAAACTCCCATACTTTGACCACCTGATGCAAAGAACTGGCTCATTTGAAAAGACCCTGATGCTGGGAAAGATTGAAGGCAGGAGGAGAAGGGGACGACAGAGGATGAGATGGTTGGATGGCATCACCGACTCGATGCACCTGAGTTTGAGCAAGCTCTGGGAGTTGGTGATGGACAGGGAGGCCTGGCATGCTGCAGTCCATGGGGTCACAAAGAGTGGCACACAACTGAGCGACTGAACTGAACTGAACTGGACCAGGGCAGAGCCCTTGTGAATGGGATTAATGCCTTTATGAGTTACAAGAAAGCTTGTGCTCTCTTCTGTCTGTTACGGGAGCATCATAAGTCAACAGTCTGGGACTCTAAAGAGGGCTCTCATGAGAACCTGACCATGCTGGCCCAGTGATCTCAGATTCCAGCCTCCAGAACCGTGAGAAATGACTTTCTGTTGCTTACAAGCCACTCAGTCTGTGGTCTTTGTTATAGCAGCCTGAATGTACTTAGACATTTCTGCTGCTCTGGGTGGTTACAAACCCTCCCTATTTTTTTCAGAGCACAGGTGAACGCTGGAATAAATTAGGGAGTTACAGAGTAGCTCACAAATAGGTACCATGCCTGCTCTCTCAGCATACAGACCCTGGCCCATCCACATGGATTTTTCCAGGCTGTTTTTGTCTGGCTGGCTGGCTCTAGATATTTGGATGTAGCAGCAACCACTGTTTCACTTCCCATCAGGAGCACCCTGCATATATCTATCTCCTCAGAGTATTGACCCAAGGAGAAGCCCCAGGAATGAGAAGAAATTCCACCCTCCCCTTTTCTCCATCCCTATTTCCTGCTATACGCTCTACATCATCTCAGGATGGTGGGAATTTTCTCTTCTGTCAGGGGATTCTCTGTCTTTTACCCACAGGGATGTGGCCTCTTCCTATACTCTGAAAGTGAAAGTTGCTCAGTTGTGTCTGACTCTTTGCAACCCACTGGACTACACAATCCATGGAATTCTCCAGGCCAGAATACTGGAGTGGGCAGCCATTCCCTTCTCCAGGGCATCTTCCCAACCCAGGGATTGAACCCAGGGCTTCCCTGGTGGCTCAGAGGTTAAAGCATCTGCCTGCAATGTGGGAGACCTGGGTTTGATCCCTGGGTTGGGAAGATCCCCTGGAGAAGGAAATGGCAACCCACTCCAGTATTCTTGCCTGGAGAATTCTATGGATGGAGGAGCCTTGTGGGCTACAGTCCATGGGGTCACATAGAGTCGGACATGACTGAGCTACTTCACTTCACTCCCACACTGAAGGTGGATTCTTTATACCAGCTGAGCCATAAGGGAAGCCCAAGAATACTGCAGTGGGTAGCCTATCCCTTCTCCAGCGGATCTTCCTGGCCCAGGAATCAAACTGGGGTTTCCTTCATTGCAGGCAGATTCTTTACCAGCTGAGCTATGCGGGAAGCCAATCTTCCTATTATCTGAGCCAGTGCAAAACACCAGTGCACAACAGCATATCTGTCTTACAAGGACTTGCAAAGGGCACCTTTAGGCTGCATGCCTCATTGCTGTGCCAGTCTCTGTGACTATAGGACTGGTGTCCTATGGCTAGGTCACCTTGAGTCACATGCCCAGTCTCACGGTAAAGAGATAGGATTTACTATTCACAGAAGGAATCAAGAAATGACCATGATTTGTGATTCACCCATTCCCCGTCCTTTACATTTCCTGCTCTTTCTTTTGATATATTTCCTGATCTGGAGCCCTAGTGTATTCTGACCAGTATATAAAATCATCATCAAAATTTCTCCAACCTCTGTTATGTTCCAAATGCTATACAAAATCTATGACATTTGCTATTTCTAGAAAATCTATGGATACATATTGTGGATACAACTGAGATTGCTTTCAGAAAGCTAAATTATAAAATCGACCTCAGGAGATCAGAACAGGGCAATGCAAAACTACTTTCAGCAGAAAAATGTTCCTTGGGTCTAAGAGATTTGAAGAAACTCAACTGAGCATGTGAGTATTTCTAAGGGAAAAAATGAGGCCATCACAAAGGACCCCAGGAAGCAGAAGATGTGGAGGTAAACTTCACCAGTGCCTATACAGGCACTGTCCTGGGAGAGGGGCTGTGAATATTTTGGTTTCAGCGTCCTGATGCTTTGAAACAGGCGTTTCATCTAATTCTTGTTCTGACTCCATGTTCACCAGTCAACCTCCTGATTATAATATGGCTCCCCTGTGCTTTCCAGTGGGGGAAAGTGTCAGTCATGCTGATATGACCTTGAGGTTTTTATCATAATTGTAATCCTCCTTACCATTTTCAAAATTGGTATTCTGTTTTTTCATCACTATAGTGAGCTTGGTCCATGTGACTCCATCTTGAGAGATGGGTAGACATTTGGTGGGCTGAAAAAAATCATGTCATTATTGTCACAAAACTGATTGCCAGATGTTGGATTATAGTAAATTTCTGAGGTACCTACATTTGCCCTTCTTTTCTTTGGACACATTTTTCACATTGTATGCTTCGGCTAGGACCAGCCCTTTTCCTTTGTGACCCCATGGACTGTAGCTCGCCAGGCTCCTTTGTCCATAGGATTTTCCAGGCAAGCATACTGGGGTGGGTTGCCATTTCCTTCTCTAGCTTAGTAGGGAGAGGGCTGTCTTGAATGTATCTGTGATGGACCCAACTCTTCATCTACAAATGAATACTTCCCTAGAGGAAAGGTCTGCTGCCATCTTTGTGAACAAATGTAAGATGGCACCACCAAACGGAAGGAAATGAGATGCAGAGTCTCATTTGTAAAGATATTTTCAGATAAGTATGTGAAGGGCTGGGCTTGGAGTACGGTAGATCCCCTGTCCCCACTGGTGGCTCTTTTCCCTAATGGGACAGAGAAGTTGAAAGACAAACAGTGTAAGCCAAGGATTCCCATGGGGTGAAACCCACAGGAGCCAGTTGCTGGATACAATGTTTGGACAATTCTTCATGATAAGCTACTTCTGGCTGATTGTCTGCCCCCTTGGGTGGGAAACCCCCTCCCAGACAGAGAGGAAGGCAGTAATCCATGGGAACCATCTGTCAGTGCTGACAGGACTTTGGCAGGGAGGCGAGCTGGGATCCATTCCTACTGATCTGTAAATCCAGGTTTCAAAGCTGCTCCCCATGGAAGGCCTGAGGATGTCTTAGAATACTTTGTGGGTCAGTTTCTGAAAGAGGGTATGTGACAGGGCAGGAGGAAATGTCATCTGGATCCATTTAAGAGGATGTTTTTAGGCCCCAGTTCAAATGACACCTCTGTAGGAAAGCTCCCGCCCCTGCATTGTATTTCTCTGTCTATATATGTCATAGATCGACCATTTGAATGCTATTTATTTTACTACCCTCTCTCAACTAGGATGTAATCTTCATAAGGGTAGATGGTTCATCTCCCTTTTGTCAGTATATTGCACATGCCTGAAAGAGAGTCTGGTACATGGTGGGTACTTGATAAATATTTGTTGATGGATTGAGTCAATGAATGAAGCAATAAATAACTAAATTAATGAATGGGTCCAGAAGATGGTGAGAAACAGTAAGAAACTATGGTGAGTGGAAGGAACCCGGCATTTGGAAATAGATGGACCTGATCCCAACCTTGATCCTCAACTAGCTGGATATATGACCTCAATTTTTCTGAGTTTTATTTTGGGTCTGTAAAACTCTGTTTCATAAAATTATTATAAAGATTAAATCATCGTCCATTACCATCTGCAAAGTGTCTGGCATCATGGCTGGCCTCATGAGCCCCGATGCCAGTCACTTTGAGAACTAGTGTTTATTAGTGTCAGTCTTTCTTCCAAATACATAAGCATAAGCACAACCACGCATCTACCTTGTGATAAGCAAGCTTCAAATCGATATATATTTCTTGATGAACTGCTAGGCACTTGGGACTGTTAGATAAAGTTCATATTCTACCCTCAGAAAGCTCCTAGCACCCTTTGTGAGTGTGCTCGGTCACCTCAGTCATGTCTGACTCTTTGCGACCCTATGGACTATACCCCACCAGGCTCCTCTGTCCATGGGATTCTCCGGGAAAGAATACTGGAGTGGGTTGCTGTGCCCTCCTCCAGAGGATCGTCTCAACCCATGGATCGAATCCGAGTCTCCTGTATCTCCTGCATTGGCAGGCGGATTCTTAACCACTGAGCCTCCAGCGAAGCCCTCCTAGTACCCTTTACATAGAAACAAAAAAAAGTTTGCTTGGAGTGAGGAATTTGAGGTGGCATTTTCATTTCTTCATCATACAAGCACCTACTTTCTGTCTCACACAATTATTGAATTGAATTTTATCTTTAAGCCAAGCCTAAGAGATAGGTGCGATTTTAATTTTGCAGATAAAGAAATTGAGACGCAGAGAGTGAAGTATTGAGTTCAAGATCACACTGTTAATGGGCCGTAGACTAGCAGCTCAGTACCAGTTCTGAATGACGTGAACTTCTGCATTCTTCTCACTATTTCACGCCTGAGTGTTTCTAACAATTCTGTTGGTGACTCGAGAGGAAGTCTCTGTTCTTTTTTCACCTATTTGCACAGGCAATGTTTATTCCCTCCTTATTTGAATTGAATCTTTCTTCTTGGAGTCCTCTAAGGCTTTGATATATGCCTGCCTTTATGTAAGCTGTTGGCTGCTCCTGCTCAGTTTATTTCATTTATTATAAAGGATGTGCACATTTTATGTATTATGCTCCAGGGCAACTTAGTGAATCATCTTGTGATTCAAAAATACCAAACCAGTGGTTTTTTTGAACCGCAACCATCATTTGATGTGACCACAGAAGTTTAGCCATTTGGAAATTTTGTTTTGAGAGCCATTTTGTTTCAAGGTGACAACTCACAAACTGAATGAAAAAAAAGATGTATTGAGAATAAACTATACTTACATATAAGAATATTTCATAAACTACATGCTGAGTAAAAGATGCCAAACTCAAAAGATTACATACTGTATGGTTCCATTTAGTAGAGTTTAAAAACAGCAACACTAATTTATGGTGAGAGGAGTCTAGGTGTTGGTTACCTTGGAGTTGGGGACGAGAAGTGGAAGCTCGATGGGGGAATGAGGAAGACTTCTTTGGCTCATCCAGCTTGGCAATGGGACCAAGATTCTCTCAAATAATTCTGATGATCTTTCCCTTACACTGTTCTGCCTTTTTCCAAGTAGGAGTTTACTCTGTAGAAGGCAGACTCTTACGTTTTTGAGCCATTCCAGTTGACTAAATGCCCATTACACAGACAGCTTTCGCCTGCAACTTCCAGCCATTGGTTCTACTTATGTCTTTAAGTGTCTCCTAGAAGAACAAGAATAATAACTACTGAATTTAGATGAGACCAGTCATGTGCCAGGCACTTTACTGATTTTCTCTTTTAATTTTCATTAGCATCCCTCAAGTTAGGTACTTGAGGATCAGAAAGGTTAAAATTAAGTGCTATTTTTTCCATTTTAATATTTAAGTAAATTGAAGATCAGAGAGGTTAATAGCTTACGTAAAATCACACAGCAACTAGATGGTCAATTTCAAACTCAGGTCTAAGTTTAAAGTCTGTGGTTTTTCCATCATTCCTCTTTACCCCGTTTCCTTTGGTACAGTCTGTTAAATGCTCGAATACCAGTCATCATACCCCAACTGTTTTGTTTTATTCTATTAAAAACTTCTGACCATGACCATGATATTGAGCTCACATTTACTTTGAAAAACACAGTGTAAGTTGATCTTGATGATGATATTCGATCGTGTTGTGTTGCTGATGACAGTGATGGTAATGGTGGTGGTGGTGGTGGTGGTGGTGGTCATGACGGTGCTGCTGATGGTGGTGGTGGTGCTGATGATTTTGCTGTTGATGGTGGTGGTGGTGCTGATGATGATGCTGATAATGGTGGTGATGATGGTGGTGGTGGTGGTGGTCATGATGGTGCTGCTGATGGTGGTGGTGATGATGGTGGTGGTGGTGATGATGATGGTAGTGGTGATAGTGGTCATGATGGTGCTCATGATGGTGCTGCTGATGGTGGTGATGGTGCTGGTGATGGTGGTATGATGGTATGATGGTGGTAGTGATGATGGTGCTG
>SJYT01033512.1:3587-115748 GCA_006410635.1 Cephalophus harveyi
GATTTATGGCTTTATTTCATAAACTATAACTGTTCAAATAATGTTTTCTACTTCTGGTTATAAAATAATAATGCCTCACAAATCAAATTACAGAGAAAATGGTCACTTACAATCCCACTCCCTAAACAACTAGGATAATTTTCCATATAAATATATGTTTTTATGGAGTTTCACTGATAGTTTTGTTCAATGTTGTATTTTTCCTTTTCCACATTGCTACTATTACTCTTGTTATTCATAATTGATATTTCTAAATATGAAGAAAACTCTGTTAAGTGAATGTACTAAAGTAATCGAATAATCCTGTCATTACTTTTGGATATTTAGATTACTATCCCTCTCTCTTGTCTGTAATAAAAAGCACACCTATTCCTTCCTTTCCAATTTGTGTAGTTCTGGATAGTCCATGAAATTCTAAGTGCCTGTTATGGCCATAAGCCTGCGTATGAGAAAAGTAACTGCAGACAAATCTGTCCTCCTAAGTTGTCACACTCTAAGCCAGGTGACTTTGCCATCCTTATAGATACTAATGGGCCAGGGATCTGTACCTGGGCCAGAAGGCAGGCATATCATGTCAGAAAGGCCCACAAAGTAGCTCCACAAGAGACTCTGCCTAATATCTGGGCACCATATTGGAAAAGATCAAACTGATCTAATTGTCTCCTCTCTTTTCGTAGGCCTAAATGTGAGATTAGACAGAGAAGTCAGGATGGCCTGTATACCTATTTGGAGAGGGAAAAGAGATTTCCAGGACACAACGGTCATTGGTTCATCAAGCCTATTATTATGATCTGAATAATGATGGACTGTTCTCATTTAGCATGAGGCATGGGGACCTTGTCAGTGTCAGAGGGCTGGTACTGAGGGTCACAGTCCAGCTTCTGAGACTGTCATTCAGGCCCACCTCACTTCCTCATGGAAGTAAACTCCCACTACCCAGTGTAATTATCTTTTTCTTTTGGATGACTTTCTTGGGAGGAATTACCCCAAGTGTGATTGGTGGCAGTGGTGGTGGTGGTTTAGTCACTAAGTTGTGACTGACTCTTGCGACCCCATGGACAGAGGAGCCTGGCAGGCTACAGTCCATGGATTCTCCAGGAAAGAATACTGGAGTGGGTTGCCATTTCCTTCTCCAGGGGATCTTCCTGACCCAGGAATCAAACCCGGGTCTCCTGCATTGTAGGCGGATTCTTTACCAACTGAGCTACAAGGGAAGCCCAGGAATATAAATATTTTTATGACCCTATATAATGTCACATTACTCAGCACTAATATTTCTGAGAGATTTTCCCTGGATCTTCTCTTCTTGTTCTGTATTCTCTCTTTGAATCTTCTATCATCACACTCATCGCCTTGGTAATGAAGATTGTCAAGTTTAAGGCACCACTCAATTGTAAGGTTCACCGTTATTTTATGAGTGGTGGAAGTAAAACATGTTAATTACGTTGACATGATACTTTCTTACCACTTAAAATGTTTATTTCATAACTTTTGAAAAATCTCTCCTAGACCTTTGTGCATGTATTAAAAGGAAATATTAAAAGCATATGTATTGCTTAATGTATTAAATACTTGAGATTTTTCAGAGACCAATTCTTCGGAGCTACTTTTTGACTCACATTCATGTTTATCTTTGTTTACTATCCATCAAAAGTATTACTTAAGAGAGTCAGCATTACTTAAGAGAATTCTCTACTAATCTTGGAGAAAGATTCTAGTGTAAGACTCTGAAAGTTTTGACCTTGGCCCTTTCTTGATTTTATCAAAATGTGTTAACAGAAAGCATCCAGACAATAACTAGGATTCAGACCTTTCTCAAATAGTTCTTGTGTTTTCTTGACTGAAATATTCAGGGGTCACATTTGTCCAGTCTGGCTACCTGCACATGCATACGCATGTTGCCTGACAATAACAATTAATGATCACTTATAAGACATACCCTGATTTCAGAGATGTTAAAATATTATATATATAGTATATATGCATATATATATATATGCTCAGTTCAGTTCCGTCACTCAGTCGTGTCTAACTCTTTGCGACCCCATGAACCACAGCACGCCATGCCTCCCCGTCCATCACCAACTCCCGAGTTCACCCAAACTCATGTGCATCGAGTTGGTGATGCCATCCAGCCATCTCATCCTCTGTTGTCCACTTTTCCTCCTGCCCCGAGTTCCTCCCAGCATCAGGGTCTTTTCAAATGAGTCAACTCTCCGCATAAGGTGGCCAAAGTATTGGAGTTTCAACTTTAGCATCAGTCCTTCCAATGAACACCCAGGACGGGTTGGATCTCCTTGCAGTCCAAGGGACTCTTAAGAGTCTTCTCCAACACCACAGTTCAAAAGCATCAATTCTTCGGCGCTCAGCTTTCTTCACAGTCCAACTCTCACATCCATACATGACCACTGGAAAAACCATAGGCTTGACTCGATGGACCTTTGTTGGCAAAGTAATGTCTCTGCTTTTTAATATGTTATCTAGTTTGGTCATACTTTCCTTCTAAGGAGTAGGCGTCTTTTAATTTCATGGCTGCAGTCACCATCTGCCATGATTTTGGAGCCCCCCAAAATAAAGTCTGATACTCTTTCCACTGTTTCCCCATCTGTTTCCCATGAAGTGATGGGACCAGATGCCATGATCTTCATTTTCTGAATGTTGAGCTTTAAGCCAACTTTTTCACTCTCCTCTTTCACATTCATCAAGAGGCCTTTTAGCTCCTCTTCACTTTCTGCCATAAGGGTGGTGTCATCTGCATATCTGAGGTTATTGATATTTCTCCTGGCAATCTTGATTCCAGCTTGTGCTTCCTCCAGCCCAGCGTTTCTCATGATGTACTCTGCATAGAAGTTAAATAAGCAGGGTGACAATATACAGCCTTGACGCACTCCTTTTCCTATTTGGAACCAGTCTGTTGTTCCATGTCCAGTCCTAACTGTTGCTTCCTGACCTGCATACAGATTTCTCAAGAGGCAGGTTAGGTGGTCTGGTATTCCCATCTCTTTCAGAATTTTCCACAGTTTATTGTGATCCACACAGTCAAAGGCTTTGGCATAGTCGATAAAGCAGAAGTAGATGTTTTTCTGGAACTCTCTTGCTTTTTCCATGATCCAGCGGATGTTGGCAATTTGATCTCTGGTTCCTCTGCCTTTTCTAAAGCCAGCTTGAACATCAGGGAGTTCACGGTTCACGTATTGCTGAAGCCTGGCTTGGAGGATTTTGAGCATTACTTTACTAGCATGTGAGATGAGTGCAATTGTGCGGTAATTGGAGCATTCTTTTGCATTGCCTTTCTTTGGAATTGGAATGAAAACTGACCTTTTCCAGTCCTGTGGCCACTGCTGAGTTTTCCAAATTTGCTGGCAGATTGAGTGCAGCACTTTCACAGCATCATCTTTCAGGATTTGAAACAGCTCAACTGGAATTCCATCACCTCCACTAGCTTTGTTCGTAGTGATGCTTTCTAAGGCCCACTTGACTTCACATTCCAAGATGTCTGGCTCTAGATTAGTGATCACATCATCATGATTATCTGGGTCGTGAAGATCTTTTTTGTACAGTTCTTCTGTGTATTCTTGCCACCTCTTCTTAATATCTTCTGCTTCTGTTAGGTCCATACCATTTCTGTCCTTTATCGAGCCCATCCTTGCATGAAATGTTCCCTTGGTATCTCTAATTTTCTTGAAGAGATCTCTAGTCTTTCCCATTCTGTTGTTTTCCTCTATTTCTTTGCATTGATCACTGAAGAAGGCTTTCTTATCTCTTCTTGCTATTCTTTGGAACTCTGCATTCAGGTGCTTATATCTTTCCTTTTCTCCTTTGCTTTTCGCCTCTCTTCTTTTCACAGCTATTTGTAAGGCCTCCCCAGACAGCCATTTTGCTTTTTTGCATTTCTTTTCCATGGGGATGGTCTTGATCCCTGTCTCCCGTACAATGTCACGAACCTCATTCCATAGTTCTTCAGGCACTCTATCTATCAGATCTAGGCCCTTAAATCTATTCCTCACTTCCACTGTATAATCATAAGGGATTTGATTTAGGTCATACCTGAATGGTCTAGTGGTTTTCCCTACTTTCTTCAATTTGAGTCTGAATTTGGCAATAAGGAGTTCATGATCTGAGCCACAGTCAGCTCCTGGTCTTGTTTTTGTTGACTGTATAGAGCTTCTCCATCTTTGGCTGCATAGAATATAATCAATCTGATTTCGGTGTTGACCATCTGGTGATGTCCACGTGTAGAGTCTTCTCTTGTGTTGTTGGAAGAGGGTGTTTGCTATGACCAGTGCATTTTCTTGGCAAAACTCTATTAGTCTTTGCCCTGCTTCATTCCGCATTCCAAGGCCAAATTTGCCTGTTACTCCAGGTGTTTCTTGACTTCCTACTTTAGCATTCCAGTCCCCTATAATGAAAAGGACATCTTTTTTGGGTGTTAGTTCTAAAAGATCTTGTAGGTCTTCATAAAACCGTTCAACTTCAGCTTCTTCAGCATTACTGGTTGGGGCATAGACTTGGATAACTGTGATATTGAATGGTTTTCCTTGGAGACGAACAGAGATCATTCTGTCGTTTTTGAGATTGCATCCAAGTACTGCATTTCGGACTCTTTTGTTGACCATGATGGCTACTCCATTTCTTCTGAGGGATTCCTGCCCGCAGTAGTAGATATAATGGTCATCTGAGTTAAATTCACCCATTCCAGTCCATTTTAGTTCGCTGATTCCTAGAATGTCGACGTTCACTCTTGCCATCTCCTGTTTGACCACTTCCAATTTGCCTTGATTCATGGACCTAACATTCTAGGTTCCTATGCAATATTGCTCTACAGCCGACCTTGCTTCTATCACCAGTCACATCCACAACTGGGTATTGTTTTTGCTTTGGCTCCATCTCTTCTTTCTGGAGCTATTTCTCCACCAATCTCCTGAAGCATATTGGGCACCTACTGACCTGGGGAGTTCCTCTTTCAGTGTCCTATCATTTTGCCTTTTCATACTGTTCATGGGGTTCTCAAGGCAAGAATACTGAAGTGGTTTGCCATTCCCTTCTCCAGTGGACCACATTCTGTCAGACCTCTCCACCAATACCCGTCCGTCTTGGGTGGCCCCACACGGCAAGGCTTCATTTCATTGAGTTAGACAAGGCTGTGGTCCATGTGATCAGATTGGCTAGTTTTCTGTGATTATGGTTTCAGTGTGTCTGCCCCCTGATGCCCTCTCGCAACAGCTACCATCTTACTTGGTTTTCTCTTACTTTGGACGTGGGGTGTCTCTTCCTGGCTGCTCCAGCAAAGTGTAGCCACTGCTCCTTGGACATGAGGTCGCTCCTCTTGGCCACCGCCCCTGACCTCGGAAGTGGGGTAGCTTCTCTCGGCCACTCCTGTACCATTGCAGCTTGGCGCTCTCGGTTGCCACCCCTGACCTTGGGGGTGGGTAGCTGCTCTCGGGCGCGCTTCTGCACAGTTCTTCACAGCCGGTGTGCTTCTGTCATTAGCATATAATTCCATCCCAGACCCCTCTATAAAACTATCTCAGATCTCTGCTTGGATGATTCTTATGTATCTCAGATTCAGATGTGTCTGTATTGGTTTCCCATTGCTGCTGTAAAAAAACTTCTGCAAACTTAGCGGCTTAAACAACAGAAATGTATTATTTTACAGTTCTGGAGGTCTGGAGTCCAACACTGGTTTCACTGGACTAAAATCAGTGTTTCAGCAGGGCTGCATTCACTCTGGAAGCTCTAGAGAATACATTTCTTGCCTTTTCCAGTTTGTGGAGGCTAACTGCTTCCCTTGGCTTATAGCCTATTCCATCTTAAAAGTGAGCTCCCATCTTTCTAACATCACATTACTGCAACTCTTCCTGCCTCTGTCTTTCACTTAAAAGGAGATCTGTGATTACCTTGGACCCACCCAGATAGTCCAGGATAATTTCATCTCAAAAACCAAAATCATATTTGCAAAGTCCCTTTCGCATGGAGGATAACATATTCACAAGGAATTAGGGTGTGGATATCTTTGGGAGCTATTATTTTGCCTACTATAATATCCAAAACTAAATTTGTGATATTTCTCCCTGGTTACCTCTTTCCTTCTCCCATCTTTTCCATCTCAATGATTTGAACCTTAGTCTATACTGGTGCCTCTACTGAAAGCCTAGCCATCATCCTATAATACCCCCTCTTACTCATTTCCCACATCCAGTCGATAAGTTCTGTCATCTCTTCCCCCTAAAAAGTGTCTAAGTCTGCTTGGTTCATCTTATGCTGTCAAGCACCCTGGACTAGATCCTCATTACAGTTTCTTACCTATTTCACTGCTCAGGCCTCCCAACCTGTCTCCCTTCCACCAGAAGTGATATAAAAACATACTGGAGTGAAATTCATGAGCAGAAGCGTTACATCCTCCTCAGTATCACATGCAGCTGGGAAGGAGACTCATAGAATAAAATGCCAAAGGCATACATTGGATACATCGGATAGTGCTTCACAGAACACTTTCACAGTCTTCCCAGGGTTAATCAGCTTCCTAGCCGTGCGAGTCAGGGGCTGTCCTCCTTGTTAGTGAAGTTGAATGACTCAGACTCAGGCTTTGAAACAAGTCTCCGCCTTCTGTTGCCTCCTGCAGTGTCTCCTCCTCACCCTGCTCACTGTCATTTCAGATTGTTAAAGGACAGTTCCTCCTCTGGCTCCCTGGTTCTGTCCTGGAGCCCCCTCCCTTCTCAGCTACCCACCTGCAAATTTACCTCTGACTTCCTCCATCCTCCATCTGGCCAGACACCAAGATAGGTTGTATTTTCTTTCAAAATATATCTGGCCTCTGTTCCCACAGCCCCCACTGTAGCCACAATGTCCCGTCTTACCTTCCTGCTAAGCCATTTCAGCTGCCCTGTTGCTAGTCTTCATCCTGTGTATCTCTGCAGAAAGAGAGTCTGAAAACATCATTTTGTAATGTCACTTTTTGTTGTTGTTGTTTAGTCGCTAAGTCATTTCTGACTCTCTTGCGACCCCATGGACTGTAGCCCACCAGGCTCCTCTGTCCATGGGATTTCCCAGGCAAGACTCCTGAAATGGGTTGCCATTTCCCTTCTCCAAGGGATCTTCCCAACCCAGGGGTCGAACTCACATCTCCTGCATTGGCAGGTGGATTCTTTACCACTGAGCCACCAGGGAAGCACCTTAATGTCACTGCTCAGGTCAAAATTCTTCAGTAGCTCCTTACATTTTCTATCACATTAACCACGAGCCTCTCAATGAAGCTTTAAAGGTCTGCCATCACTGGAGCCCTCCCTGTCGAGTTTGTGTAATCCCTATGGTTGTCTGCTTCATGGACCACACTGCTTATTCTTTCAGTGCCTGTGTCCCTGTTGACACCTCACTGGAAAAGCCTGCCTTCTCCCTCCTGCCTTTCCAAAACTTGTTTTCCTAACACCTGACTTAATTCGCTTCACACCTAATGCCTTCACTCATCACCAATCCTCAGGAATCATTCTCCTCTAACTTATATCGTCTCTGAGGACTGAGCAACCGAAAGCCTCATGTCTTCTCTCTCGCATTCCTCTCATCTCCTCCAAACAAACTGCAACCAACCTGAGAGCAAGGTCTAAGTTTCCTTTTTCTGTAAGTTAATAATACATTCTTTTCTAACTGATTCCTTTAATTACCCCCAAACTGGTGATACATCTCTGGTCTGAGAATAACTTAGTTCAGTGACTTTCAGTTATTTCAAGCCAGGAAGATACTGAACCCGCCTTGAGAATTCAAGGGTTTATATTCATTGATGAGAAAATGATAATAGTGGAAAATCCCAATTGAACCATCCCCAGTTTCTTAAAAGGGACAGAGTGTAAATAACCAGTGTAAGCTATACACAGCTATCATGATCATTCACAGACTATTCAGTGAGAGTTTCTTTGTATGTCAAGTGCAGCATGAGACTATATAAAGTTAGAGAAGATAGAAGAAATTGAAAGAGGATCTGGAACCTGCCCCCCACTTCAATCTCAGGGAATATAGCAATTCAGTGAGTAGAACATGGTCTAATGATCAAATGAAGATAAACATAAAAGGCAGGGATAGGAGAGCAGTGTAAAAGGACAATCTTTTGATCAAGAAAATAAGTGGATAATTTATAAGCCAAATTGTTACTCTGAAAGAGAGTTGTCATGACACTGTTTTGCAAACAGTTAACAGCACCCTCAAAACCAACATTAAAGGAGGCAAATCCATACCCAGAGTGCCTGAGCGTGAGAGCAGTCACTCTGGGAAGATGTGTCCTGTAGAGACAGCTCTTGACAAACACATATTTGGACACGTGAGCAATTTACTAATTTTGAAACTCAGTTCTACAGTCTGGCCAAATAAGGGTTTTTCAGATCTTTATAGTAAAAAGAGACAGCTTTCTTATCCATACAGTGATTCTCCATCCCTTCACAAACACATTACAGAATGTCACTAGCTATTTGTACCCTAAATGTGAAACAAGGAATTCCTCAGATAATTTTTAAATTCCGGGGCAATTACTATATAGAGCTTTAAGAGCCAGAAGGAAGAATCAATCTGCCAGGCAACTATTAGGGATAGAATTGCTTCTGCTTCAAAGTATATGCTGGAGTAACTTCTAAAGTAGTTAATTACTTGTCAGATCATGCTGTGGTGTCACATGACCTGAAGAGAAAAGCACAGCCATCCAAACCTAAGGAGGTGGAATAGCAGGAAGGTCACGATTTCTTTTATCTTTCAGACTGTGTCTAATGGAACTGGCTTAAAAGTCAAAGCATCAAAAAGCAATTTTTGTTTTGCCAAAACAATGTTGAACACAAAAAATTTTCCCCTTTAAATAGATTAGTTGTTTAAGTGAGTCAACTGATGATTGTTAGATCATTATAAAGATTTGGAATTAACAGATATACACTATTATATGTAAAATAGATAAACAACAAGGACCTACTGTATAGCACAGGCAACTGTATTGAATATCTCATAATAACCTGTAATGGAAGAGAATCTGAAAAGAATATATATCTGTAATGGTGAATCACTTTGCATATACCTGAGATATTGTAAATCAACTACAATTCAATTAAAAAAAAAAAGATATAACTGAAATTGAAGCTGCTTATCAAAGACTCAAAAGCTAAATATTTTGGTTGAATATTGCGACTTTAACAATGAACTAAATTTTCTTGGTGAAAAGTGGGGAAATAGAGAATCCCAGCATTCATTTCACTTCAGAAGTACCTAATGGGAGATGAAGGACACACTGGTGTTAATGAAAAGACCAGGAACAGGGATGGGACATGGGGCACAGCTATTGCCATTTCACCCTTTTCAGACCCAAGGCGATCACCACGTATCAGTCATGGCACTCAACTCCACCAGCCTTGGACCTGGCTTCAGAAACCTCATCTTGGTACTTCGGGTGGCCACTATTGGTCAAATGGGACCGGATCTCGAGATAAAATATATTTGCAACATATGATTTAAAACGAGAATAAACTCAGAAAAAAAAGAATCTGGCAATATACATTTCATTCTCAGAGTCTGTCAATGTCTGTGAAACTTGGGGGAAAGAAACCCTCTTGGTTCTTCAAACCTGCTTGGTTCACTGAAACCACTGATGGTTTCAGTCTCAGGACGCCTTATCAAAATATTAAAGGTGAAGAGCTAAATTCACCCTGTCTTCATGTTGATGGATTAGGAAATTGCATCAAGCTTGAGCCACATCAAGCTTAGAGCTCAAGCTTCCTTCCTCTGTGTTCATTCATCTCGTGCTGCCCCTCCAGTGACCATATGCTGGACTGAGCACATCTTCATTGTCTCAGTTGTATCATCTATGTGTTTATATACAGACTTAAATGGATTATTAACTAAAATAGTACTGTGTGAAAATGTCTCACTACTAAACTAGCTATTTTATCAATCTGTAAAATTCTCATCACAACTTCAGACGTTAACGGTCAAAACATACATGACCTAATTGCTGATTTTGGAATAAATGTCTCATATGCTTCTAAGAATAAAAGCAAATCTAAAACAGATGGAAAGAAATTGAATGAGATTTCACAACTAATACCAGTTTGTATAGATTCAAAACACAGAAGAGTTGATTAAAGGATTTATGACAATTTCCTAGGATTTCAGCATTTCCTGTGCTTACTTAAATTCCTAACTATAAAGGAAGGCTCACTAGTATCTTTTTCTAAGGGTTCAGAAAAGTAGTATTTAAGGTTCATTCCAGGACCTACTAGAAGGCAGAACACAGACCTCTTATCCTCAGCCTTCCCTTCACTAAGGACATGGCCCTGGCCTCACCTTTGACTTCTTCCCCTTTTTGTGAGTCGTGTAAGTTGACTTTTCCTCTTTATGTGAAAAGTAAAAATCATACTAACCCTATGTCATATACATAAGAGGTCAGTTACTTTAAACCAGTGGTTCTCAACCGTGGCTGCTGGTTAAAATCATCTGCTTTTAATGTTCCCAATCCAGATCAGTTGAATCAGAATCTCTGAGGCTGGAGCCCAGGCATTGCTAGTTTCTAAAACTCCCCTGTGTTTCCAGTGTGAACTCATGTTTGCCAACCACTGCCTTGAACCAAAAGGATGAAGTGTTACTGCAGGAGCATCATAGAGCCGATGAAGGAGAGGCCCCAGCTGCAGTTCAGAGATCCTCAGAGCCACCGCAACGTTGTTTTTCCTGTTTCCGCTGCACATCACTGTAAATGTAGCATCCTTCTTCGGAGTGTAACCAGGAAAGGAAATCAGAAGCAGTCTCAGGCTGGGTTCATAGATGGATAGATCCCAAAGTTCTGAAACTGGCTAGTTTTAGCTTGCAAGGTTCAATTGTACAATTGTCAGCTTTTCTTCTGGACTTTACGTTTAGTGACGTCATATTGCTAGCTTGAAGTCGGCCATGGTGGGAGTATTTATACCATGGAAATCGGTAAACCTTACTAATCATGGCTTGTTATCCCCTAGAGAGTCTGTGGTTAAATTTATCAGCACAAAGCTGAATGGATCTTTAGTCCCTGAACCTGGTCAAACTTGAGAGAAGGAAACTTAAAATCACCCTTGGTTCATTAGCAAAGCTTGTCTAACTCCTGGCAAATAAGGAGGGCAAGTTAAGTCACATAGCAAAAAAATTCGGGGTTTGCTGTCATTTGGATTCTGGCAGCTTCACAGGTAATAGGAGATAATGAAAAGAGGTTAATATGGACTGATAACATCCCTTTTCTTTATCACTATTGCCTAGGCACCTGTCTGTTATTTCTTTGGGTAGAGAACCAAGTTAAAGGAAAAATGAGAATGTTCTTGCATTGGCTAAGTTGTAGTATAAACTATCCTAATACAGGGACTTCAAAGCTTAGTGGCTTACGCAAGAAAGAACTTGATCATGGAAATTTCCAAAGGTAGATGATCCAAGGCTGTTATGGGAGCGTTCATCTCTGACTACTCCCAGCTCCTGTCATCACATCTGCATACCAAATACTCGGAAGGGGAGGAATACAGTGGAGGGAGGGGAGCACATACCTTTCCCTTTAAGGACACAACTAGGAATGACTTACGTCATTACCACTCATATCCCATTGGGCCGAACTTAGTCTTAATGGTGCATCTAACTGTTCCAGAGGCTGAAATTAGTCTTAACTAGGCTGTGTGCCCAGCACAAAATTGACTACTGAAAGAAGGCAAGAGGGAATATTGATGGATGTTGATGGACTTTGCCACCCCATACTATTCATTTAAGTGCAAATGTGTATGTTGTCATGGCTGGGAGGTGGAGGCTTAACAGGGCAATACTTTTTATTGACTACAATTGCTTCTCAGTTTTCAAGTCCTGACTTTCCCAGGAGTTTCCTCTCTTAGAAAATATTATCTTAGAAAATTCACTGGAAATAACAATGTACACATGTGAAAACATTTGTTATAAAATTTGGTGATAGATCTTCTAATGTAGTATTTTACTTGATATATTTTTGGGCTAAATAATTCTTTCAAAGACTATCTTATTAGGACTTATGAAAACACATGGAGTGTTTTCACAATAACAAAGTATAAAACTGTAGACCATTAACATCACTAATTATAAATAAATAGTAATTATTGTAATTTACAGTCTTTCCTTCTGCAATCTATTTTACACTCATCACACTAATCTTTCCTTTTTTTATTGAAAAATGCCTCATGTACATTATTATATTAGTTTCAGGTGTACATTTAAATGTGTACACATTAAATGTGATTCCACATTTAAATATACTGTGAAATGATCACCACATTGTCTGATAACCATCTGTCCTCATAAAAAATTATTATGGCATTAATGGCCATATCCCTTAAGCTATATAATATATCCCTGTGACTTATAACTGAAAATTTGTCTCTTAATCTCCCCCACCTGTTTCTCTCCTCTCCCTGCCCTAGGGCAACCACCTGTTTGTTCTCTGTATCTATGATTCTGTTTCTATTTAGTTATGTTTGTTCATTTACTTTATTTTTTTACATTCCCATATAAGTGAACTCATACAGTATTTATCTTTCCCTGTTTGACTTATTTCACTTACTGTAATACCCTCAAAATCCATCTATATTGTCACAAATGGAAAGATGTCCCTTTTTTTAATGACTGAGTAATATTCTTTTCTTTTCTATTTATCTTCTTTATCCATTCATCTATCAGTGGATATTTAGGTTGTTTTAATATCTTTGGCTATTGTAAATAATGTGGCAGTGAACATCAGGGTGCGTATGTCTTTTCAAATTAGTGTTTTCCTTTTCTTCAGATAAATACACAGGAGGAAAGCTGCTGGATCATATGGTAGTTCTATTTTTAATTTTTTGAGGACCATCCATACAGTTTTCCATGGTGGCTATACCAATTCACCTTCCCAGCAACAGTGCACATCCATGCCAACACTTGTTATTTGCTGTCTTTTTTATAATAGCCATTCTGACAGGTGTGAAGTGGTATCTCATTGTGGTTTGATGCAAATAACCAATGGAAATGACCATTTTCCTGTTGACCAATGATATTGAGGCTCTTTCTATGTGTCTGTTGGACATCTGTATGTCTTCTTTGGAAAAATGTCTATTCAGAGTCTCTGCCTGTTTTTTAATTGAGTTTTTTGGTTTTTGTTATTGAGTTGTATGAGCTCTTTGTATATATTGGACATTAACCCCTCAATGAATACATGATTTGTAAATATCTTCTTCCATTCAGTAAGTTATCTTTTCCTTTTGGTGATGGTCTTCTTCACTGTGCAGAGGCTTTTTGCTGCTGCTGCTATGTCACTTCAGTCATGTCTGACTCTGTGTGACCCCATAGACGGCAGCCTACCAGGCTTCCCCATCCCTGGGATTCTCCAGGCAAGAACACTGGAGTGGGTTGCCATTTCCCTCTCCAATGCATGAAAGTGAAAAGTGAAAGTGAAGTCGCTCAGTCGTGTCTGACTCTTAGCGGCCCCATGGACTGCAGCCCACCAGGCTCCTCCATCCATGGGATTTTCCAGGCAAGAGTACAGGAGTGGGGTGCCATTGCCTTCTCCTTTTAGTTTGATGTAATTTCCCCCGCCCTGGGTTTTTTTTTTTTTTTTTAACTGGAGGTTAATTACTTTACAATATTGTACTGGTTTTGCCATACATCAACATGAATGATGTAATTTAATGTTTATTTTTGCTTTTGTTTCCCTTGCCTTGGGAATCAGATCCACAGAAACATCACCAAGGCTGACATTTTCTCACTGCCCATGTTTTCTTCTAGGAATTTTATGTCTTCAGGTCCTACATTCAAATCTTTAATCCATTACGAGTTAAATGTTTGTTCTTTTACATGTAGCTGTCCAGTTTTCCCAACACCGTTTATTGAAGAAATTGTCCTTTCTCCATTGTATATCCTTTACTCCTCTGTCATAGATTAATTGTCCGTATGTGAGGGAGTTAATATCTGGGCTCCCGAATTTGTTTCATTGACCTGGTTCTCCTGCTTTGCAAGCAGATTCTTTACTGTCTGCGCCACCTCCACTGATCTATGTGTCTGTTATTATGCTAGTGCCTATTGTGCTTAGGATCTTTGTGTCTGTTTTTGTGTTTTGCTTACTACAACTTTGTATTAATAATATAACTTGAAATCAGGCAATGTCAGACCTCCAGCTTTATTCTTCTTTTTCAAGATTCTTTTGGCTCTTCTCACTAATCTTTCTTTAAAAATCACCTCTGTCATAGCACTCTCTTGCTATTACCTGTTTCTTAAAGTCAAAATGATTTTGCTTGGCATCTATGTGTGCTTTCTGGAGTCCTAAGTAAGTATCATCTACAATGGATAACAGAAAACTAATCAGAAACTTAGGAGACTTGAATTCTAGTTCTTCTACTTTCTAGTTGGGTGACATTGGACTCACCCACATTCTTACTCTGGGTAGAGCTGAACTTGAAGTTAAGATACAAGATAGATTAGCTAGGAAAAGAGCTTGCTTTAAAGCAGTTGTGGAGAGCAGCTTCTCAAATGATTCTCAATGATTTCTACCTTCTGGTATATACCCCTTGTCTAATCCCCTCCCCTGCACCTAAGGACTTCTAACACAAAAGAAAAAAAAAAATACAGCAACAGTGAAGGAATGTCATTTCTTAGATTAGATTACTAATGACTGATTGCTTGCTCATATTCTCTCTCTGGCTTTCCTTGTTTTCTCTCTGATGAAGCAAGGTGTCATGTTGGGAGAGGCTCTGTGAAGGGGCCGCATGTGGTAAGGAACCAAGGGCAGCCACCAGGCAGATGCCAGCTTCTGAGTAGCTCCATAAAAAGGCCTACGTGACAAAGAACTGATACCTCTAGTCAACCATCAGTGAGATCTGAGGCCTGTCAGGCTCCATAGGAGACAGCCTGGAAGCAGATCCTCTCCCAGTTGAGCCTTGAGGTGTCTAGAGTCCCAGTTCACACCTCGATTGCATCTTCATGAGACACTCTGAGCCAGGGGACACCACTAAGTTGTGTCCTGGTTCTCAACCTCTAGAAACTGTGTAGTAATGAAAATGTTGATGTTTAAAGCTGCTAAGTGCTAGAATAATTTGTTACACAGAGATATATAATACAGCTGGTGGCTCAAAAGGTAAAAGAATCTGCCTGCAATGCAGGAGACCCAGGTTTGAGCCCTGTGTTGGGAAGATCATCTGGAGAAGAGAATGGCAACCCATTGCAATATTCTTGCCTGGAGAATCCCACGGACAGAGGCAGGCTAGAGTCCATGGGGTCGCAAAGGATCGGACACGACTGAGTGACTAACCCTTTCAAAGACCTGGTGTCATTTGAAAAGGAAGGGAAATTAGGGGCAAATTGCTGAGAAGTTAAAGCTAGTAAAGTTGACAATGTGACTATGAAACTGTAACTTTGAAAGTTTGAAATTATTCATTTACTCACAGATGCACCAAGTAAAGAAAAACTAAAGAAATAAAAAATCCAGTAAGTGTTGGTCCAGAGACTAAGATGAATTCTTACCCTTAAGGATTCAGAGGACTGTGCTTGGTCTTCCAGAGAATGACTGTTTTGGCACAATGTAAAAGACTATCTTTTCATGAATTGGGGATAATAGATCTGAAGAAAACATTGTTATATAGACCAAAAATGACTAGTTTCAACCAATTTCCTGATAATTGTGATGAAAAAGAAAAGGTACCTTATTTTTATGAGTGTTATAAAGCTGTGCAGTCTGGTACTGTATCCATTAGCCACTTGTGACTTCTTAAATATAAATTAAGAGTAATTAAGATTAAATACAATTTAAAATGTAGTTCCCCACTCTCACTAGCCACATTTCTGGTGCTCAGTAGCCTCAGAGCCAGTGGCCATAGTACTGGGTGGTGCTGGTAAGAACATTTCCAATGTTGCCAAAGCTTCCATTGGGCAGTGCTGTTGTAAAGTGTTTTCATAAGTCCTGACACCAATCCTTCTGAAGTTTGTTTCACTGTTGTTCTCTTCATGTGTGGTTAACTAGTATAAAATGTCAAGTGTTCCTGGATATCCCCAAGGGGTCAACCTAAAGGTCTTCTGGACACATTGCAGAGGACCAAAGCCCAATGGGGAGAATCCATATTCTGAAAAGTGTTAGAAGGCTAGTACCAAAAAATCAACTACAAAGACCCTGTCTTAAGGTGAACCATGAGAACTACCACTTCTGATGTGGACTCCCAGACATAGCTCCCTTCATCACCCTGGGCTGCAGCTTCCCTATTATCAAATGATAGCAGAGGGCCAAGCAATCTTTTTAAGCTCCATCAAGCTCTAGACTCAATGGCTCTGTGTCTTATTCTGATGAAGAAACAATTGCTTGTCTGAAGTATTGACGCATAAATGCAGGATGCATGTCCTGTGACTGGTTTAAAACCATCCCCCGCAGGGTTTCCTTCAGTATGGGTCTCCTTCCTTCTCCCTAGATGACATCAGGACACAGGGAGGGGCTAGAGGAAGAGAGGAGGACTGCACGTGGGGACTTCTGCCATCCTCCCCCGAAGACCAGGCCATTCCTGACCTCCAGTTCCCTGGTAGCTCAGCTGATAAGGAATCTGCCTACAATTCAGGAGACCTGAGTTGGATCCCCGGGTTGGGAGGATCCCCTCCTAAGGGCATGGCAACCCACTCCAATATTCTTGTTTGGAGAATCCGCACAGACAGAGGAGCCTGACAGGCTACATACAGTTCATGGAGTTGAAAAGAGTCGGACACGACAGAGTGACGAAGCACACGCAGTCCTTGTACATCCATTATGGCTTGCGTGGAACCATGGGAGCTTCTTCCACACCACACAGCCCCTGCAGGGAGTGCAGTTTGATGGTCTTTCAGAGAGATGTCAACCTAACAGTATTTTGCCACCATTTTCACAACCCGGTGGTTATTTCATGTTATTGTGGGGCTAAGATGCTTGATAACTTCCTGACCTACTGTTTTCTGGAGAACACTGGATTCTCCCAAATTTATCTGCTCACTCCTAGTTCTCCCTATGCCCATTGGCTCTTGGATCTGTATGTCTGCCCCAGGGTAGGGGTGGAGGGGACCTCCCACATTCACAGCTGACCTCTTACCCTTTACCTCACTTTAACATCTGACCTCCTGACCTCACCACTTCTTTCCTTCCTTTACCTTTTTGTCTAACCCAAAGTGCCTGTCCATCCTATCCTGCCACTCTACACTGGCTTTTAGCAAACTTTCTCCTCTAATACTTTCAAAAGAGTTCTGAGAAACTTGAACATTTTTAGCTTGATATCTAAATTTCTTTTATTGTAAGTTTGATAATAGCAAAAGGTGTAATCTCTGGTGTATTTTACTTACATACTCTAAAATGTACTTTTATGTCAAAACCTTAGAACATTAGATTTTGCTCATTTACTATCTGGAAGACATTCATGCAGAACCTAACTGGCAAAATCAGTTTTTGTTGTCCAGCCAATAAACCAGATCATCCATACTTTCTGTCAGAACAAGTCTTGATTTTGTTTCCCAACCTAAGTCAGTGTTTCAGTATACATCCTCATGGCAACCATATCACTTTTGAATTCTAATACATAGATGCAAATAGATGAGGCAGTGAGCTGTCTGTGACTCTGCAGTCTGGATGAAATAAGACTCAGTGACCCTAAGGATTTTACTGTGAATTCACCTGATGCTACTCTCAAAGAACTCTCCTTTGGGGCATGCCTTCTCCAACTGTCCAGTCATTTGGTGATCTAGAGAGTTTTGCATCCTGAGGCAATAAACTATTTTAGGATTCTAGATGGTGAAAGGTATGATTTTCTTTTGTAAAGGAGGAGAACAATTTGAAAAGGCAGGTTAATCTGCCAATTCTAAAGGTAGGTTTATTTTAGGAAAGAAGTCCCTTGGAAGTTGACAGTTTCCAAAACTGTTCCCTTAAATTTCTTCCCTTAGTCTCCATGGCCCCCCACTCCAGAGGTGCACACAGGCCAGTGTAAAGACCACAGCTTACCAGTAAAGCTCTGTGCTCAGACTCCCAGCTTTGCTTTTACATGGGTGTTGAAAAAGGAAAGTTTTAGAATTTAGGTAAGATCTTTTTTCATCTTAATAAAACCTGGAATTATCTTGCTGTGCACTTAAGAATGGAGAAGGCAATGGCACCCCACTCCAGTACTCCTGCCTGGAAGATCTCATGGACGGAGGAGCCTGGTAGGCTGCAGTCCATGGGGTCACTGAGAGTTGGACACGACTCAATGACTTCACTTTCACTGTTTACTTTCATGCATTGGAGAAGGAAATGGCAACCCACTCCAGTGTTCTTGCTTGGAGAATCCCAGGGACGGCGGAGGTTGGTGGGCTGCCGTCTATGGGGTTGCGCAGAGTCGGACACTGAAGCAACTTAGCAGCACTTAAGAAGTTTGGTTTGACAGTCTAAGCTGAGTAATGACTTTGTTCTAGTTGAATATTCATCCTTTCCCAGAAGTACTCAAGCCCATTGATTCAATGAGTGAGGGGTCGTAGGACAACATCACTTATGAGAAATGAAAATTACTTTGGTTTAATATTTCAAGGGTATTATCTTTCCTTTATCTTTCATTTGGAACACGGATCAAACTGACTCTGCCTTGGTACAGAGTAGGATCAAAGGAATGTGACATACAGGAGCAGATTTTGAGTTGCTAGGAGGCAGAAAGAGAGCTGAGAAATCAAGCCTCCTGTGACCCAGGTGACTTGTCCCCGTCTCTCCATTCCCACCAGGTTCATGTCCAAAGGTGTGCCCAAGAGTTCACTGAGTTCCTTTCTCGTGGTTATTGCTGACTCTCTGTGCCTGCTTTCAGTTCTGCTGTCTGTCTTGCAGCATGTCAATTCAGATACGTAACTCACTCTGATTTTCACAAACAAATTCGAGTGAGAGAAGGCAAAACAGAAGAGAAAGGAAGGAGCTGTTGACATCACAGGAAAATAACCCAATAAAGGGTCCCATGGTGTACTAGGTGGAAGGACCTCCAGCGAGCCCCTCTCAAGATGGTGCTGGTGGTCCCAACCCCTCTCCATCTTTTCAAGTGCCCTCTCTCCTCACTTTTCTCTGTAAGCTTCTCCCTACTCCTTTTAGGAAGAACACATGGTATTCTCCCTGCCTCATGTAGCACTTTAGCATGAGGATACAGCCATGTTCTTCGAATCTCACCATACCCTAGTGCCCCAAAGGGATCCATCTTTCTCTAAATTCTATTCCCTTTCTAAACAGAGGAAATGGATCACTGGCTGTTAGAAACCTCCAGAAAAGATCCCAGCACTGGTGGTAGGAGTGGATACCAGTGAGAGTTAGACTAGGGAAGCCTCTACTGTCCCTTCTACATCAAAATTCTTTGATTCTACCATTCCGATGTAAAGAGATTTTTCAAAATGAAAACAATACTACTATTGGTTCTAAATATGAAGATAACATGTATGCATAGTGAAAAACAAGACAAAGTGAGATAACACAAAAGTATAGAAATTCAAATAATTCACCCATATTTCCATCACCCAAAGAAAAGCATTGCCATTTATATTTTGACAATCATCACTTGAATTTTCAGATTCACACAGAATTTATTTTCATACTTATATTACAAACATGGAATTGACACTTTGCTTTGTGCCAGAAACCAACACAATATTGTAAATCAACTATACTTCAATTTTTTTTTTAAAGTGAGATTAGAAAAAAATCTTCCTTTTTTTTCTCTTTCATATATTTATACAAGTTTAAAATGAGTTCATGGCATCTTCTAAATTTTTGGCCAAGAGTAAGAAACATGCATTTAAACTTTGGAATGTGCCTACATGGACAGAAAACTGACTCAAACAATAATGGGGGCAGATGCCTGAGAACCCAAGGGCTGGGAAAGTCAGAAACATCTGAAAGAATCTTCAGCCAATTTATGAACTGGGTGCAGTGGTACCTCCCGGCTAACACATTTACCCCAGAGATGTGGTTCCATCTAACTGGCACTTGTCCTTTCCGTTACAATTATAAACCCGCATCATCATTTTTAATAGCTATATAGAATCCTATAACTTAACCAACATCCTGTTTTTGGACACTGAGATTGTTTCCAGTTTGTAGACAATGCTGCAATTAACTATTCTAGCATAGACATCTTGTAACAAATATTTTAAATGTTTCTCTTCCCTGAAAATTTTTGAGAGTAACAATTTTACTACACATTTTACACTTATGGAAGTCTGTTTTCCTGCACATTCTTAATTTCTTTAAGATGTACTTGTGCTGTCATTTTGGAAAATGATGGTGGTCAAAACAATACCATGTAATTGCATTGTAAGGTTATAGCAGTTCTTTAAAAATTCAAATAAAGGCTTTTTTGCATATTTTCCATATATTATATCCTGTTAAAAATATTCCCTATGATTATTATTGGTAAAACTCACAAGGATAATTTTTTTACTAATTTGAAGCTCATTCTACCTCACTAGAGAAGTTGGAATAAGCTTACTCTCCTATAGGGAAATCCAATTTACATGAAGTTATATGTCTACAAGGACCTGTGATCCAAATGACTATAGTAAAGCTGATATGCCATTTAACAATAAAGTTTTCTCAAATCATATTGAAGTGATCTTCAAAAATTCTACGTAGAAAAAAAATTTGCAAGTGTCCTGAAATGAGTCCTACAAGATTTCCTGTGTTTGGAAAGTAGAATTCTCTTTGTTAATGCATTTGAGTTGATGTTTGTGGAATGACCTAGAGGCTGTAACAGCTCTAACGTAACAGCTAGTTATAAATAGCTTTCCTGTTAAAGTATCAGAAATCAGTTCACACTCTGAAGCTAAAATGGGAAATGTGTTATGGGAATACGGAGGTGTCTTGTCAATGGCGTCCTGGGGTTCTTGACACAAAGACCTAGAAAGCTGGGCAACTGCTCTCACTAGGGAAGTTCTCTGCTTCTTCTTGAGCATCAGCTCTTTCTTTCCCTGCTGGTCTCCTGGTTCTCTGCTATGGAAGAGGCTTGCAACTACCCTTTTCACCAGCTCTCTGGAGAAGGAAAGTCAATGACTCTTTTGCTGTCTTTCTCCCAATTGTTAGAAAAGGAGATTCTGACTGGCCCAGCCTGGGTCAGATAACTGTCATGACCCAAGTGACTATGGCCAGAAATCAGGAACACACTACTCACAATGGGAGCTCGAGGGGCCTCTGTGAGCTGGGAACATGCTCAGAAGAGTTCCTTGTGAGAATGAAGCTTGAGAGAGGCGAGACTGAGAGATAGAAAGTTGACAGCCATAGATTCTAGATGTTGATTAGACACAGGGGAACAGATGAGACCAGGCAAGGAGGGAAGGAATTCTGAAGAACGCGACTTGAAGGCTGAGTCAAGGAAGGGGAGCCATTTCTCTCAAACTGACCCTGGCTTGTCAGGGAGAACTCCAGGAATGTGTCAAGAACTGGCAAAGGCAATTTCTGGCTGTCTTTCCTTTCTGGAATTTATCAGGATTGCTGCTTGTTTCTCTCAAGGGAATTTCTAGATCTTTTGTCTGTTCCTCTTCCCACCTGTGGACTCTGTGAATTTTTCACCTTGATTGATGATGACTCAGTTACACTTCCTCATCTGGGTTTCCTCCACACAAGGATGGATCCGGGTTTAGATGGAACCTTGAAGTCCACAGAATAGTGGGGACCATCTTTATAAAATCGTAAATTTTGTAGAAAGTATGAAGTTATAAATACAAAATAAGTTACAAGAACAAATATTTATTTAGAATGAGAAAAGAATTGATAATTACAGTATTTTTAGGTTAAATATCACAGATATCACAAAATCTAGAAGGTCATATAATTTAAAAAATTAATTCTTTTAAATACTTTTAGAATACATTTCCTTTAAATTTTTGATATGATAGATTTTAATCACTCCTGAATATTCATTGGAAGGATTGATGCTGAAGTTGAAACTCCAGTACTTTGGCCACCTGATGCAAAGAACTAACTCACTGGAAAAGATCCTGATGCTGGGAAAGATTGAAGGCGGGAGGAGAAGGGGACGACAGAGGATGAGAAGGTTGGATGGCATCACTGACTCAATGGACATGAGTTTGAGTACACTCTGGGAGTTGAACTTTTAGAATACATTTCCTTTAAATTTTTGATATGATAGATTTTAATCACTCCTGAATATTCATTGGAAGGATTGATGCTGAAGTTGAAACTCCAGTACTTTGGCCACCTGATGCAAAGAACTAACTCACTGGAAAAGATCCTGATGCTGGGAAAGATTGAAGGCGGGAGGAGAAGGGGACGACAGAGGATGAGAAGGTTGGATGGCATCACTGACTCAATGGACATGAGTTTGAGTACACTCTGGGAGTTGGTGATGGACAGGGAGGCCTGGCATGCTGCAGTCCGTTGGGTTGCAAAGAGTCGGACACGACTGAGTGACTGAACTGAACTGAATGTGACAATGGTTTTGTAATAATCATTTTCCATAGAATAAATAGAAAGGTAATTCACTCTTTCCTCTAGTATAGTTTAAACTTTAAAAAATTGATAGTTCATAAAGTTTTTTTCCAGCATCACAAACATTATTGATAGTGCCATGTAAGTGTTTAAGGTTGATGTTGAACCTAGAGAAACCATCAGATTTCTTTTCTATATGAGCTATATATACAATTCAGCCAGACTAGCTTCTGGCCCTCAGAATTTCAAACCTGCTTCTCCATTAAACATAGGCAACCAGTGCTGGGCTCTGTAAGATGCCTTCGTCCTGTAGGACAGCTGCTGGCTCAGCTCTTTAGGGTCAGGACCCCTCACATTGGAGATGGGGAGATGGCTGGGGAAGGAGAGTGGTCATTTTTGTTGTTGTTGCTTGTGTTGTGCACCTTGTAGGATCTTAGTTCTGCAACCAGGGATTGAACCTGGACCCCCAGAAATAGAGGCACTGAGTCCTAAACCACTGGACCACCAGAGAATTCCCAGGAGGGTGATCTTGAATAGCAATTCAAGAGAAATTCAAGGGAAAGAGAGAGGTAAAGATGTGTCTTAAAGTAGGTGAGTCCAAAGAGGAGATGACAGGAAGTTGAGGGAGTTCCTGCTAATGACTTCAGATTTACCATGAGACAGAGTTGGCTACGAGGGGGAGGAAGAGAATTTGGAATTCCATTTTAACTGGGTATTCTGTCTCACAGTCCTAGATGGGGCCTTAAGAGAAAAGTGAAGCTCTGGAACAGTCATTGAGAGGATGAGAAAGCTGACCAAAGATTAATACAAGGAAGGTCCAATTGAGATTAGAAATCAGAAAATTCCTGCCAGTGGTGTTGGGGTGTTTCTCTCATGGGGCTCAGATGTTCAGGTACATTGGTATGCACACAGCCTGTAATTACAGAAACAAGGTTTAAAATATACGGGAAAAGATGGGATTCAGCTAGGTTTCGCTCTCTTTTTTTTTAATGCTCACTATTTGTGCTTTCAATAAAACCAAGGCAGCAGAAATTTTAAAAAGAAAGATGTACTGATTATAGATTGGCATCCAAATCACAGAATGTGTTAACACAAGAATATTTTATTCTATGCTTCCCAAACATGCCATAATATATTCACCCAAAGCAATAAATCCCAAGCTGCACAAGCAAATTATAAACAAATGATAGAAGCTGAAGTTTCCTCTCAAAACAGGCTAAAGAACAGATAATTTAGAAAGAACAGATTTTATTGGAACGTCAATAGTTTTCATGACACAGATACTTAAACTACTCGTTTTCAACATACCCATATAAAGAAAATTATAAAAGGATTTTTGTGTGTTTTTTTTTTAAAGTATAATTTGACAGATGGAGTCTTTTTATGGGATCAGTAGAAGTGATAAAATTGAATAAATTACCAAGACTTTATCTCCATTTCTGTAATTCTCCCTAAAGATTTAGAGATGGCAGATTGAATCAACTGGGAAATAAATTTGCATGTTTATAACATGTCTAAAACAGAAATTAAAGACAAAAACTTCTAACTTGTTTTCAAGAGTGGTTTGTCTTAAGGAAACCTGCTTGCATGAGATATCACACATTCCTTAACCAAGTATCAAGGCTCATTAAAAGGACCTGTACCACCAAAGTTCCCAACACCTGGGTTCAGTGAACTGTCTATTATTAAAATCAGTGTCAAAGGACAGATAATAATAATTGTGAGCTAAAAAAATTGGAGCAACTCAAAAAATGTACTAAATTCTAGGTAATTTTATACATGAGGCAACTGTCTTATGACCAGGCTAAACTAGATTTTATAAAGTAAGTTACTAGTAAATCATATAATTTAGGATGCTTTATGTCGGTGTGCCTAATTGTACTGCAGTGTCTTGGAAGCAGGACCATTTCCATCTCCAACTAAGTCCATGTAATAAAAAAGGATTTGGGGGGTTATTTTCCTAGTGGGTGTTCTCCCTCTGTGTAGGATCCCAATTCCAAATTTGCATTGGTTGCTGTGTATGGATGAGAGATGTTTCAAGAAAATGTGACACCAGGGGAATAAGAAATTGGAAAGAAAGCAGTGGCTCTAAATGAAGCATGTTGCTGTCTTCCTTTGAGGAAACAGTAAGCTGTTATTTGGATTAAACATGGCTCTAGAACGAACATATTGTTGACCTGGTTGTAGAGAGAACCTGAGAACATTGTGGTAACTGCATTCTTCTTTTCCTTTTCCCAAGTGCAGAGCACATCTGCCAGCCCAGCCTCCCCTGGCAGAGGGCACCTCCTACCCTCACTTGGAGACCTCCTGGACTCTTCTTGGGCTGTCTAGCCAATGGCTTGCAGAAGTAGGGGAAACTCACTTCTATTTTGATGGTTTGGAAGGAGTGAGGCCTGGTAATCAAACTGGGCATAAATCCCAGCTCCATCACTCACCAACTGTGTGACTTTGGGGAAGTCACTTTTCTGAACCTCAGTTTCCACAACTATAAAACAAGAATAATAATTTGTAATTTGCAAAGTGGCTGTGAAATTAAATGAAGCAAAATATGTAAAGGCCTTAGTGATTTCTGGTCGTCTTAGCGGAGGCACTGGCCTAGTATAAACGCCTCTGAGCCCTCTTCCTCTATGGCCACCAGTGGGTTGCCTCAGTTCTGGTGCCAGGTTCTGAGAACAGCCTGCTCCACCCTCTCTTTCTTTTATTCCTTCTCATCCCAGTGTTACCTCCTATCCTGGCCTCTCTCCAAATCTGGTGCTATGTGACATCGTCTGCCTAAAACTTTGAAGGTGTTCCTAGGCTAGAAATCTCAGGGGTGTCTTTCTTTTCTTACCCCTCCATACCTTCTCCCTGGCATTCTGACTTAGCGATCCCATCCATAATTGTGGCTTTACCTCACTTATAGGGAAGGCTCTTAAATCTGTTTCATGCCTTGACTTATTAAGCCTATCTTTGTCCTCCTTGTTCGCAGAATTCAACTGTCAGGAGCAAAGTATACAATCTGCACTTAGTCATTTTGCAGACATAGCCACATAGCCTATGAAGGCATAGCAACACCCCCTGTTTACTGAGCACCGAGCAGGTCCATGTCTCTGCACCAGGATACAATACAGGAGGGAAAAGATGTGTTTCTTGTCCTCAGGGGCTCCTGCGTCAGAGAGAGTTCCAGTAGGTGCACATGAGGCATAACTATAAACAGGTGTCACTGGAAATAGAAAGTTATTTGTCACTGTGGCCTTTATTGCTGCCAGTGGAGCCAAGAATAAACCATTGGCTGTACTGTCACCTGGGAGAAGATAATGGAAAGAAAGAAGGGAGGAAGGAAAGGAAGTAAAAGAGAAAGGAAAGAAAGAAGAAAAGGAGAAAGAGAAAGGAAGAAAGAAAAAGGGAGGAAAGAAAAAGGAAAAGGGAGATTTAAGAAAGCAGGAAGAGAGAGAAGTCATGAGAAAAGTCAAAAGAAGTTAGAAAGAAAAACACCAATACAGGATATTAATGCATATATATGGAATTTGGAAAGATGGTGATGATGACCCTATATGCAAGACAGCAAAAGAGACACAGATAAAAAGGACAGACTTTTGGACTCTGTGGGAGAAGGCGAGGGTGGGATGATTTGACAGAAAGGCATTGAAACGTGTATATTACCATATGTGAAACATGACCAGTCCAGGTTCACTGTGTGAAACAGGACACTCTAAGCCCGTGCACTGGGACAAGCCAGAGGGATGGAATGGGAAGGGAGGAGGGAGGGGAGTTCGGGATGGGGGACCACATATACCCATGGCTGATTCATGTCAATGTATGACAAAAAGCACCACAATATTGTAAAGTGATTAGCCTCCAATTAAATAAGTTAATTAAAATAAAGCAAGGATCTATACGATGAATGTCACCTAGTCAAACTCTCATCTAAGACTTAATTTCCTCTACAGTGTTTGCATCTAGGTGTGTTACACTTATACCTGGAAAATTCCAGGGACAGGGAACTCACCCGTAAATATTCCTGGAGCCGATTCCATGGTAGACAGTGATGATTATTAGAAAGTTCATCTAATAATGTAGAATTTAAAATTGCCTTCCTATCATTTTTTCTATTGGTTTCGATTCCCTTCTGGGCCCTAAAGCTAAGCCACACTTCCTTCCCTGGCCTTCACAGCCATCACTGTCTGGGCCTGTCTTGTTCTTGAACTTCACTGTGTGCTATTTGCTGCTTGAGCTCAGTTTGCTGGGACTCCTGTCATTGCTAATACACCAAGCACGTTCCCGCCTGAGAGCCTTCTGACCAGGGCACTCTCTCCTGCTCTCTGCATGAAATTTAAGTTTCAGCTCAAGTGCCACCTTGCTAGAGTAGCCTTCCCTACCAGAATAGCTAGCATAGCTCCCTCTTGGGAGGTTAAATTTGATGACACTGAAAAAAAAAGGAAAAAACACCTCTGATGACAAAGCACCCATAAGCCAAGTCAAAAGTAGAAAAAACCTGGGAAAGCATTTGCATATTAGCTATGATATGACTGATTTCCTGAAAATATAAAGGCTGTTCCTAAAAAAATCAATGGGGCTATTGGTCTAATGTGAAAAAAAAAATGGGCAAAAGATATGAACAGTTCACCAAGCAAGCCACTCACATATGTTGCTCAAACATGTAAAAAAGTACTCAAACTCACCTTTGGTTTAAAAAAAAAGAGTGAAAGAGATACTTTTGTACTGCAATTATGCAAACAGTAACCCTCATATCCTGCTGGTAAGAGTGTAAACTGGAACAATTTTTATAGAGGGTAACTTGATAGTATTTATAAAAATTACACATGTGCAAACCTTTCACCCAGTGATTTTTACTCCTAGTAATTTGCTCCACAGATATGCTCCCGAGTGTGGGAATAGATTGGGGTACAAAGGTACTCACGACAGTGCTGCATGTAATAGCAAGAGGCTGGAAATACCTATGGATCAGTCAGTTGGGAAAAGGATAAATCAATTACAGTGTATTCGTACAATGAAATAATATGTGGTCATTAACAAGAAAGAGGCAGATCTGTGCCACTGGGTGCGTTGAGTGTATTTTGTATTGGCTTGCAGATATTTTTAATTTATTTTTTCTTAAAGAGGGCCCCTAGAATTGTATCAGCTTCAGGCCTAACAAAACCAGGGTATTCCCCTTGCAACTCACTGAGGAGACAAGACACACTCCTGCAGTGACAGAGGTTTGCTCCACAGTGATGTGAGTGGGAGAGGAATATGGAGGGATATAGGGTTGGGATGGACAGGGAGGCCTGGGTGTGCTGCAATTCATGGGGTCGCAGAGAGTTGGACACGACTGAGCGACTGAACTGACTGACTGACTGGGGAATCTGTGTGCATTGCAGGAGACCCAGGTTTGATCCCTGGGTCGGGAAGATCCCCTGGAGAAGGGAATGGCTACTCACTCCGATATTCTTGCCTGGAGAATTCCATGGACAGAGGAGCCTGACGGAGTACAGTCCATGGGGGTTGCAAAGAGTCAGACATGACTGAGCAACCAACATTAACATGTTTCAATAATGTGGGCATGGATCAAGGTTGAGAGTGTGAAAAAGTTCCACAGGAGTCTACTATATAAAAAATAAATAAACAACAAGGATCTACTGTATAGCACAGGGGAACTATATGCAATATTTTGTAATAAGGTATAATGCAAAGAATCTGAAAAGGAATAGATAGATATAGATATATGTCCGAATCACTTTGCTGTACACCAACAACTAAAGCAGCATTGTAAATCAAGTGTATTTCAATGGAAAAAAAGTTCCCCAGCTAATTCTGATATGCTCACTGCTTTGAGATTCACTGCTACTCTGGGTTCAGCTGCAAGTCCCCAGTGCTATGCAACCCTTCCCACACGCGCCCTAACTCCTCTTTATGACTTTAGAACCACTTGCGCCATCAGTTGAAGACTGATGCCTGCAGCTAATGTCCAGGTGCCTCCGTCCATCTCCCTGTCCTCGTCAGTCTAGTTACCTCGGCCCTTGAGGCACCCCTCAGATGCTGGGACCAGCCATCCTGGCTCCAGAGTTGTTTCCTCTCCCTGGCTCTTCTGGCCTGTGATGTGACATGCCACACAGCTACTATTCCCCTCATGTTTAATGGGAAGATGGCACTATGCCACCGGGAGTTCCTGGATCATTCTCGAAGCCTATCAGTGTTCTAGAGGCAAGAAGCCTCTGAACAGTTCTTATCTTCTATAAATTGCCTGGGTATTCACTTTCAATTTGTCTCTTTTTTGCCAGTTGTCAAACACCTGCTGCTGCTGGGAAAGTTTGGAGAAATTTTGAGGAAGGTGGGGAGTAAACCAGCCTGACAAGAAAGATTCCAATCACACAAATCAAGCAATGAAGGTAGGTTTAAATATATGTGGCTATATATGTATATACATATATATACAATATATAACCACATATATTGGGGAAATCCGATTTCCTTGAGTTCTGTGCGTGAATATAGAAACAGTTCAGTATGCAGTGCATTCATTCAGGGTATGGTGAACATCTGACTTGTGTCAGGCATTGTTTTGGGCACTTAGGGTTGCTGTGGTGAATCCATTCCTGCCCTCAGACTCCTGGGAGGAATAGATGTAAAACAGATTCAAACCAAAAAAAAAAGTCAAGTTTTGATAGGCACCAAAAAGGAAATAAACAGGAAGCTGAGATGGGCGATGCCTCCTCATGTGTGGGTGATAAAGAAGGCCTTTTGGAAGAAATAACATGGAGGAAGTGATGAGACGCTTCCTTTCTGGAGGGTAGGGAAAAGTGTATTCCAAGGTGAAGATACTGCATATCAGCATTGCTAAGGTAGAAAAGAGAGCTTGGCTTGTTTCAAGAACAGCAAAAAAAAGTTGTGTGACTGGATCATGGTGGGTGAAGAAGATGAGGAACAATGAACTGGTTCCTGGGCCACGTTAATGAGTTTGGATTTTAAGTGCAGAGATTTTACAAAGCAGAGTGATGCCATCTTATTTAGGAAGGAAAATTGCTCCAGCTTCTGTGTAGAGAATGGATTGATGTGGGGCAAGTGGAAGCCCCAAGAGAAGGCTGTTGCAGTAATCCACTTGGGAAATGATGGCAGTCTGGACCAGTTGTGGCGGTGAGACAGGGAGAAGAGGAGGATTCAGAGTTACAACTTGGCAGGCAAATTAAGAGGCGTTGTTGTGAATCCAATGTGGGAACTGAGATTACACATATCAGTCAGTGTCCAGCTGGGAAAACAGAAACCATTCTAGGTATATCATGTGGAGGGAATTTAACCTAAGGAATGAGTTACAGAAGTGTGGAAAGGTTGTAGCAACCAAAAGGGGAAGATGTGATAACCTAGAGGTAAGCATCTGAGAGAAGTCTTGGACCACTCCAAAGGCTGAAGATGAAACAGAGAGATGGCAGTGTTTTCAGAGCCCAGGAGTATCTGGCATCTAACACTGCAGAAAGCTGCTGTTGCTGTTGGCACTGGCCACTGTCCCAACCAGGGATGCTATTGTGGAACTACTGAAGGCCACTGCCAGCCACTGTCAGAAGCTTTTTTAAAAATGGAGGGTCTCTCCTTCCCGCATTTCATCTGGTTTCTCACCAGTGTTTCCCACTGGCAGCATTTAACTGGGCCAGCTGGCAAGGGAGACTGGGAGATGCATTTCACAGGATCCCAGCCACCTCCGACTGACCAGCACACAGGATGGCAGGAACTGTACTTAATACAAACAAGCCAGTGACCAGCACATGGAAGAACTAAAGATTTGTTTTAAGTAGCAAAAACAATCTATATTTAAAAATATATATATATTTTTTAGGACTTCCCTGGTGGCCCAGTGGCTAAGACTCAGCGCTCTCAACACTCCCAACACAGGGAGCCCAGGTTCAATCCCTGGTCAGGGAACTAGTACATTCGATCCCAGCTCTGGGAAGATCCTACATGCCACAGAACAACTAAGCCTGTGTGCCACAACGGCTGCGTCTGTGCTCTACATCCCAGGAGCTGCAAATACTGAAGCCCGAGTGCCTTAGAGCCTGTGCTCTGCAACTGAGAAGCCCCCGCTCAGTGCCACTGGAGAAAAGCCCATCCACCAGTGAAGGCCTAGCACGGCCTAAAGTAAGTGAAAAAAAACCTGTGCACTATTTATTATGGCTACAAGGTGACCATTTCTCTGGTGGTATCTTTTTGACAGCGAGTAGCTGAAAACCATGACTTTAAGTTGGCTTTAGAAATGAGGAAATGCCTTATCTCAAATAACTGGAAGTCCAGAGGTAGGACAGACTCCCAGAATAGTAAGATAAACTGCTCTGGGATGTCACCAAGGTCCCAAGTTCTTTTCACACTGTATTCTGCCTTCCTCTGTGTTGGCTTCCTCCTGAGCCTGGCTCCCTTCATGGTGACGAGCCGGCTGTCAGAGGCCACGGAGCTGCCTGTTTCCTTTCCCATGTTCAGCAAGAAAATGAGATCCTTCCCTTCGTATTCCCTGAAAGGAATATGAATTGCTTTCAAGCAGATCAGTGGTTCTCAGTACTGCCCCAAGTTAAAATCACCAAGAGTGCTGTGTCACTTATTTAGTAATTGATGATGATGATGATATATTATTTATTTGCTATTTTATCTTTGAAACTGCAATACCTAGGCCTTTTCACTAGAAATGTTTATTAGTCGGGGGTGGGGCCCAGCGGGAGGTCAGTTTTGGAAGCTCCCAGCTGATTCTAATGGACAGCCAGAGCAGAGAACCACTAGGTTAGGTCACCTGCCCACCCCTAGACTGGCAGTCACCAGGTAATGCCGAGAACTGGCTGGCTTAGGAAAGGGCCTCAAAGTGTGACGCATACACCCTCACCCCGACCCACTAGCAGAAACAGCTCCTGGGACCTGTCAGAGACACAGATTCATGGGCCTCACTCATGCCCACTGAATTTGAAACTCTAGAGGGCCAAAAGTTTGTGTTTTAACAAGTTTGTCGCTGGTTCTGGTGGATTACTTATGTCTGAGACCTGCCTTACATCAATCAGGCTCGCCTCTGAAGTGGGGGAGGGTAAATATGTTTTGCCAGTGAACCCCAGGACATGGAGCCTTTTAATGCTCCCTCCTCCCACTGCCAGGTCAGAACAGGGCAGGGGATTAGTCTCCTGAACCCCCAGACTCCTGGGTGTACAGGGAGGCCTCCCGATTGTGCCACCAAATCTCAGCCACTGCAATGGGCTCGACAGTGGGCCAACCCAAGATGGGAGGAAGCCATCTTCTGTGGGTACCCATTCCTTCCTACCCTGGGGAAACTGGAAGTTTCTGCAGGTGCTAAAGAACTGAGAAGATAAATCTGGCATATATACTTTCCTGAAATCACTCTGAACTAGTTTCAACTACTGTATAATTTCAGCAGCATCCTGGAGAAGAAAAAGGCCATGCGGTAAAAACAGAAGAAATCTGAACATGGAAAGGACTTTGGTTAATAATAGTGTCTCAATATAGATTATAAATTGTGACAAAGGTACCATACTACTATCTGATGTCAGTGGGGAAACTGGGTGTGAGCCTATTTCCCATTTACTGTGTGTAAATCTTCACAACTTGCCTGTGAATCGAAAACTATTCTCTGTGTGGCCCCATGGACTGTAGCCCGCCAGGCTCCTCTGTCCATGAAATCCTCCAGGCAAGAATACTAGAGTGGATTTCCCTTCCCTTCTCCAGGGATCTTCCTGACTGAGGGATCGAACACATGTCTCTTGCATTGGCAGGCAAATCTTTACCTCTGAGCCACCAGGGAAGCCCATTCTAAAATAAGTTTATTTTAAATACAACACATTAAGATGTGAAATTCTACTGAATGGAAGAACCTTTGGAAAAGCTTTATAAAATTAAGTAAAGTTAAATTCTTTACGATATTCCATGCTAATATAAATTCCACACTGCTATACTTTTATGATTGATGCCATGTTTTTAGCCAGAGCAAATGCTTTTTAGACATTTTTAACTTAAACAAGAGTTGAATTGGAAAATACTAATGAATATTCTAAATACATTGCACTTCGTAGAACCTGCACACAGCAGAATTATCAAAGAGCAAATGAGAGAGGCTTAAACTTGTCCATATGCTTAAAAATTATTAAGAACCAATATAGAAAGTTGCTTTCTTTGCCATCCCCTTAGACCTGGAAAGGAGTAGGATGGCTGGACTCCACAGGGAATGGGACATAATCAGATGCATCTCTTTCTCAACCCAATTCATAGCAGTGAGTTCAAGCACATGTTCCTTTCAGGCACTCTCTTATTTCACCAGCTCCATTTAAATGAAATGTACATCCTGTGTCCTGAGGGGCGAGTCACACAACGCAGTGGACTGAGGTGTGGCTCATTTCCCATGACTACTCTCAGCAGACTGTACATCACTGAATTTATATGGGATTCTTGGAAACACTGGGCTATAACTGGAATGTAACAAGGACTTCCCAGGTGGTGCTAGTTGGAAAGAACCCACCTGCCAATGCAGGTTAGATGTAAGAGACATAGGTTCGATCCCTGGGTCGGGAAGATCCCCTGGAGGAGGGCAAGGCAACCGACTCCAGCATTCTTATCTGGAGAATCCCATGGCCCGAGGAGCCTGGCAGGCTGCAGTCCGTAGGGTTGCACAGAGCTGGACACGACTAAAGTGACTTAGCACTCTTGCAAGGAGCAAAGCCTAATTTCTAGCTTGAAAGATTCCTCTCAATGTAGTTGGCTAAATAATTCTGGGTAAGATTTTTGCTTATCTTCCTCTACACCAAGTATCAGTAAGGAAACCAAGAGTTAAAATTGTCATTGCGGGTGAAAATGCTATAATTAAGACTTACAATAAAAAAGAGTACTTATAGAGGAGCCTGGCATGCTACAGTCCAAGGGATCATGAAAGAGTTGGACATGACTTAGCAACTGAACAACAAAGGACAAAAACATTGCTGTGTCAAGCAAGTGGCTCAAAATAACCACCCCCAACCCCACCCCTGATCTTATCACATTTGGAATCACTTAGGTTTTGTCTGGCATTGTTATGTATCTCATTGTGTGGTCTTGGACAAGCTCCTTAGCCTCTCTATGCCTCATTTTTGTCATCTTCACAGTGGCAAACATAATAATTCCTTGGCAGTGTTAGAAGAATTGATAGAAATAATATTTGTAACACTTTTGGTACAGTGCCTGGAGTATGGTGTTAAAAAGTGCTTGTTTAATAAATCAATAAATAAAATCATCCTTGCCCACATTAAATCCATTCAGTTTAATCAAGATAAACCTCTTGATGATATGGCATGGCAAAACATGGAAAAGAATATTCAGATACCGTCTTGGAGGGAGGGAAACTCTGGCACAGTAAGGCGTTGAAGGAGTGAAAGAAATGTAGATGGTTTTCATCAGAAATAAAAAAGGATGTGATGGAACCCTCCCAAAGTATCAGCAGAAATGTAAAATGGCACAGCTGCTGTGAAAAACAGTATGGCAGCTCCCCAAAGCAGTGAAATGTAGGATTACCATGACAGTGGGGAAAAAGGGTTAGCCGCTCAGTCATATCCATTTCTTTGCCACCCCTTGGACTGTAGCCCGCCAGACTCCTCTGTCCATGGGATTCTCCTGGCAAGAACACTAGAGTGGGTCACCATTCCCTTCTCCAGGAAATCTTCCTGACTCAGGGATGGAACCCAGGTCTTCCACATTGCAGGCAGATTCTTTACTGTCCAGGAAAGCCCCATATGACCCAGCAATTCCACTCCTAGGTAGATGCCCCCCAAAATTGAAAGCAAGTACTCAGATACTTACACACACATGTTTATAACGGCGTTGCTCACAATAACCAAAAGGTGAAAACAACCCAATGCCCATCAGTTTATGATAGATAACTACTATATAGTCATACAATGGAATGATCCATGGTACAACATAGATGGATTTGGAAAACATATTAAGTGCAAGCAGCCAGACATACAAGGCCACATATCTTGTGATTCTACTTGTAGGGAATATCCAGAAAAGGTGAATTCATAGAAATTCTAAAAGCAGATTGGTGGTTGTCAGGCACTAAGGAACCAGGGAGTAATTGCTTAATGGATACAAGGTTTTCTTTTGGAGTGCTGAAAGTGTTTTGGAATTAGAGAGATGGTGATTGCATAATATTGTGAATATACTAAATGCCAATGAATTGTACACTATTTTGGGTGAATTTGACCTAATCCCCTCTCCTCTGCAAAAAAACAAATCCCACATGCATACATAAATAGAATAAGAGAGAGTGCTCTCTTGTAGTTGAGAGCACAGAAACATTCCAGGCTTCCTCTTCCAATGACCAGAGATTCCTTCCTTAGGAGAGTCCCTTAATGTCCAGGCCCGCTGCACCCTGGTTTCCACTTTGGTTGGACCATTCAGATCCCTTCCAGTTCCAATTCCAAAGCCAAGAAATTCAACTTCCTTCTTTTACCCTCTCTCATCTACATGCTTGAAAAATACCTGCCTCTGTGCTGCAAATATATACTGGAAGACCACACTGTTGAAATTAAATTACAGGGAAATTGTTTTAGTTATTAACAGGAAAAGTATTTTAATATTTATGATGATAATGACACAAATTAATGGACAAATAAGTAAAACAAATGCACTTTCGCCATTATCTTGGTGTTTGCCACTCTGATGTTCAGACTCCTCTGAGCCCGCGCACGGCTCCAGCCTGTCTGCACCCCTCATAATCACACACTGTGCTTTTCGCCAGTCACAGTATCTCAGGCTCCTCTGCCAAATGCTGTGCCGGCAGCCCCAAGTTGATTAGGAGGCCTCTGATTGATTGATAGGTGCCCTTGCCAAGTAGGAATGGGGGCAAGGGATTAAATACCTTTCTAAACTGCCTATGCTTTGCAACCGAAGTGATCTAGAACAACTTAAAGATTTTAGTCACTAGAACTTGCTCATGGGCTGTTTTGGTTATAGCTGGACTAGTTACAAATTTATTCTAAAATTACAGATATACGCTTTGAATAGCGAGCCGAACTTAACCAGTGGCGGGATTTAAAGCCCTAGGTCAACAAGTTGATTCTGGGAGGTACGGATGTATTTTTCTGTATTTTACTGACCACCATGTCCTCTACCTTCCACTGCGGATTTCTGGTCCTCTGTAAATTCCCAAATTATTCCTAGAAGTGTCAGGTATATCTTCAAAGAAATTTCAGGTAGCAAATTTTCAGCCAGCTACCAAATCTGTCATTCCCCTTCCCATCCCCCCCCCCCAACTCCTCTGCCAAATGCTGTGCCGGCAGCCCCAAGTTGATTAGGAGGCCTCTGATTGATTGATAGGTGCCCTTGCCAAGTAGGAATGGGGGCAAGGGATTAAATACCTTTCTAAACTGCCTATGCTTTGCAACCGAAGTGATCTAGAACAACTTAAAGATTTTAGTCACTAGAACTTGCTCATGGGCTGTTTTGGTTATAGCTGGACTAGTTACAAATTTATTCTAAAATTACAGATATACGCTTTGAATAGCGAGCCGAACTTAACCAGTGGCGGGATTTAAAGCCCTAGGTCAACAAGTTGATTCTGGGAGGTACGGATGTATTTTTCTGTATTTTACTGACCACCATGTCCTCTACCTTCCACTGCGGATTTCTGGTCCTCTGTAAATTCCCAAATTATTCCTAGAAGTGTCAGGTATATCTTCAAAGAAATTTCAGGTAGCAAATTTTCAGCCAGCTACCAAATCTGTCATTCCCCTTCCCATCCCCCCCCCCCACCACCACCATGCTTCAAATTCAAATATACCTACTTCTGAGGCTACAACAATCCCCAAAGCTGCAAAAAACCTCCAGCCACTGCTTACCAGGGCCCATGTTCAGGCAGCCTCAGACTACTCTTCTCTTGATCACTTGTTAACCATAATGCCCCTGAAGGAGCTCACTGGAGGGCCCCAGGTATCCTGGTTAGGCAGGGTTTAAGCACACTGGAGGAAAGGGCCTTCCTCTCTTGGTATTGCATCTTCACGTTAGTCCCTGCTGCAAATGAGCACCCCCAGGTTTCTCTTTAGGTCTCCTGCTCCCAGAACTGAACGTCCTCCCTGGCTGGATAGAGAGGCGAAGCCAGGAGACAAGTCTCCTGCAGAACGCCTAACTGCCCCTTCCTTCACTGGCCCCTGGGGTTTTGCTCTGGGCCAGGCTGCTCTGCCGATACTCTCCTAGTGATTTCTCTCTGGGGAGGCATCTCTGTTCTTCATGCAAATAGGGCCAGTTTCCAACCAGCCCAGACTTGCCCAAAGCCCACGTGGAGGTTGCCATGGCTCAGGGTGAGACACCAGTTTCCCAATACCTACTTGTTAGGCCCCTACTATGTGCTAGGTGCAGGAGGTCCAAGAATGATGGGCTCTTGTCATCCAGGAGCTGCTGTGGGAATTTAGACAGCAGCTCCCTGAGGCTGGCCAATCAAGCCATTACCTCAGTTGGTGTACCTCCTGCTGGAAGGTCATACCAACAGTGCCAGCTTGGTGCTGCCCTGGCAGAGATCCTCCTCCCTGTATAAGTAGGAGTTTCACTGGGGTTCTCCCTGACCGCTCCTCTTGAACATTCTTCAATTCTTACTTGACCACGTATTTCTGTCTGTTCCTTTCCATCGGTAGCAGCAGCATCCCTTTCCTATTCTGCTCTTTGTTCCTGGCCCACACTTCGCTCCATTTCTCCTCTCAGAAGAACAAAAGAGAGGGCTGTGGGCAGGAGAATAAAAGTGCAAAATCTATATGAGATTGTATACAAAATACACAATACCTGTAAAACCTGTACACTCTTTCTTTTTTTCTTTTCACAAATGTTCATTGTACTTTTATTTTTATGAGTGAACTGTTTTTTTCTTTTTCAGTTTAAATAAACTGAATAAAAGATAAAAATGCAGTTAACATTTGTGGAAAGAAAAAAGAGAGAGAGAGAGAAGAATGTACAGGTTTTACAGGTATGGTAGGACTTCCCTGGTAGCTCAGTGGTAAGGGAGGGTGGGGTGTTGCTCGATTCCTAGATTGGGAAGATACCCTGGAGAAGGAAATGGCAATCCACTCCAGTGTTCTTGCCTGGGAAATCCCATGGACAGAGGAGCCTGGCGGGCTACAGTCCACCCGGTTGCAGAGTCGGATGTGACTTAGTGACTAAACAACAACAATAAATTTATTGTAACTTGCAACTTTATGTGAGAACTGTACATTTTTTTGTTCAATTTAAATGAACCCAAGTGCAAACTGATGTAAAATTTAAAATATAGAAATGGCTTTGCATGCAATTTATGAATCTTTTTTTCTTGAGTCTGTTCTCTGATGTTCAGTAGGAAAGAGAATTTTAAAAATCCATTAAGTAATCAGCTTGCTGCTGCTGCTGCTGCTGCTAAGTCGCTTCACCCCATAGACGGCCTCCTACCAGGCTCCTCTGTCCCTGGGATTCTCCAGCCAAGAGCACTGGAGTAGGTTGCCATTTCCTTCTCCAATGCATGAAAGTGAAAAGTGAAAGTGAAGTCGCTTAGTCTTATCTGACTCTTAGCGACCTCATGAACTGCAGTCTACCAGGCTCCTCTGTCCACGGGATTTTCCAGGCAAGAGTACTGGAGTGGGGTGCCATTGCCTTCTCCGAAGTAATCAGCTTACCTTTGGATAACTGAAAAGTCTTAAAGGACATACCTATATTGGCTGTTACATGAATGAGCATGTAGTGAATTTTGAAGGCAGACTTTCAGAACATCATATTTTAGTAAGAAGCTTGAAAGATACATTGATTAAAACATTCAGCAAAGCAAAATACAATATTTTCAGTATAAAATATGACCCAGTATTTCTTCATTGTTCACACCCTCCCTTCATTGAGTGCCGGGGCCTTGAACATGGTAGCAGTCTGGGAGATGCTTGCTAATTTTAATTAAAATTGGATTCCTCCCAGTCTCTCAAAGTCTTGAACCTCCCGGCCTGGGTCAAACAGCTGAGGAAAGGAGAATAAAGTACCAAGAAGCTAGAACGAGATCATTGCTACAATATTTGTTTCTGGGTTTATTATTATATTCAAAAGTCTAGGAAGTGACCGGTCTAGAATGTGGCAGCAAACTGCTGTTAATCCCATTTACATTTTCAGAGTTGGGATCCAGGTTTTCAAGTTTGTTATGGGATTTTAAGCAAAACTGGGCAAATCGATAGCATTCTTAAAATGCCGTCTTTTCTCCAGTTCTCCTCCTGGTCACAAACAAGCGAGGCTGGCGCCGGGCTTGCCCGGCTCCTGGAACGAGGGGTACACCCGGCCGGGTGATGGACTGGGGAGAAGGGCTGTCCCGGGGGCGGTCCCGGGGCGGAGCCTGGGCGGGGCCCGTGACGCGTGGAGTCGGCCGGCTCAGGGGCTGGACCTCAGCTTCTCCCCGCCTGGGGCCGCCGCCGCCGCACCAGTGGTGGCTCCACGTTTCCAAAAGGGGCCCTCCGACTCTTCACTGGGGCAGTCTGGCGCTGAGTCGCGGAGCTCCGCACAACTTCCGCTGGTCTCTAAACGGGATCCCTCCTCCCCAGAGTTGCGGGCAACTTTCCCCTCTCCCTGGCGCCGCGGTGCCTTGGGGACCGTGGCCGCCGCAGGTAGCTGAACTCCGGGCCACGCTCCCCGCGTCTCGGCTGAGCGCACACGCAGGGCGCTCTCTGCACGCTGGGGGTCCCCAGGCTCGGCTTTGCGGGCGGGATGCCCTTAGGACATATCATGAGGCTGGATCTAGAGAAAATCGCCCTGGAGTACATCGTGCCCTGTCTGCACGAGGTCGGCTTCTGCTACCTGGATAACTTCCTGGGCGAGGTGGTGGGCGACTGCGTCCTGGAGCGCGTGAAGCAGCTGCACTGCAACGGGGCCCTGCGGGACGGCCAGCTGGCCGGGCCCCGCGCCGGCGTCTCCAAGCGGCACCTGCGGGGTGATCAGATCACGTGGATCGGGGGCAACGAGGAAGGCTGTGAGGCCATCAATTACCTCCTGTCCCTCATCGATAGGCTGGTCTTGTACTGCGGGAGCCGGCTGGGCAAATACTACGTCAAGGAAAGGTCCAAGGTAGGACGCGCGCGGGCGCCCGGCCGCTGCTGCAGCCCGAGGAGACCGGGGGCGTTCGGAGTCCGCTGTGTGTCGCCTTGGCAGGGCTGCAATCGAACTTTAGTTTTTAAACAAGCAAGAAGTCCGCCTGCCCCCTACCCCGGCCCCTCACGTTTCCATGGGTTATTAGAAACCTTAGGTATGATTTGAGACACACTCGAACTCATGATCTTAAATGTCTGCTTTCAAATCACTTAATAGTGCCCTTCAGACCTTCATTGTGTTCAGAGGGGATTACAACAAAAGCGCGTTTAGAGGATTCTAGAGACAGTGTGATTTCACAGTGTGGCATTTGGTTTGTGGAGTCTGGCAGGTGTGAGGAGAATTTGATCTGTGAAAGAGTAAGGCTAATCCTCACTTTTGAGTGCTGCCCTTGGCTTGTTGCATCCAGGACATTGTTTGATCATCCAATTGATGTGAAAATTCTCTCCTGGTGCTGAGCCCCAGCCACCACTTACCCTTCCTGTCAATTACTGGGGAAACCCACTCAGAACAACCAGTTGAGTGATCAGGAGAGGGTAGTCAAGTACCTCTGGAAAGAAACCATGTTTTTGTTCACATCCCAGCAGTCACTCCTTAGGTGGTAATTTTTCTTGGAAACGTTGACAGGTAGATTGGCAGAACTATGGGAACGTGGAGTACCATAATGTTGGTGCATGTACATTATGCTGGGATAGTCCAGCTACTCAAGTGTTTTCTACAAATGATAATCCAGCCAGTTTTCCAGGGTAGTTCTGAAAGTGATTTATACTTCTTTTATTGTAGACCCCGTCAAGGGGCACTTAGAGCTGTGGAGAAGTTTTACTTTAACACAGTGAGGCACAACATACTAGTGTGAGAAGGAAGGTGAGCATTCACCTACGTACCATTCTGTGACACTGCGTGTAGTATTCTTCAATTTAAAATTGCTCCTGCGATATTAATAAAACACACCGTCGTCGTCTCATGTGTCCCATAAGCTGAAAGGAACACTTTTTATAAAGGACAAATGGTGAAGCCTGAAAGTGCATAGAAAGGAAGGGGTTGGACTGACCAAGTAGAACAGGGGAGAGATTGCAGTTACCTTTCCAGCCAGGAGGACATGGTTAGACTATCTGAAAACACTATTTTTAATAGAATGCAAATAAAGTAAATCTTAGAAGGAAATGCTGCTTTCTAACCTTTGATTGAGGGAAAGCTCAGTTAGCTGGTCTCTGCAGAACATTTACGGTAAAGTGTCTCTTTACTCCTGTCCCATCATTTTGGTGATGGACTAAAGAACTGTTGGTCTTGATTAGTTTTGTTTCTGCACTTGTTTTGTAAATGACTGTGCCTTTCGGATGGGGGAGGGGTCTGGCTAGCCTCAGTGCTGTAGAGGTGCTTGTGGCTTCAACCTGAAACAGCAGATGGCTTCTCTTCAGTTTTTCAAAGTTTCTTTCAAATTTTGTTGTTATGAAATTCACTCCCAGGATTATAGAAATGGAATTTGCTCAGCAAGAGATCAGAATTAATTGATAGAAAGAGGTCACTGACATATTTAAAAGTAAAATTTTTTGTTTTTGTTTTTATTGTAGATTTGACTTAACAGACAGTTGTAGGGTTTTAAACTAGAATTTAACTCCACAAATTGAATGAAAAGCATTGTGTACCTCTGAGTAAGGGAAACAAAAAAGATCTCTAGATATGATTCTTCAATTATGGATTATCATCTGGATATAACAAAACTTCAGTTAACCCTTTCAGAAGGTGACTGAATTGAAAAGAGAAAATTCATCTTTTGGCCAATGAAGAGACCTCTATCCATACTTTGATTTTCAGCTTTCCTTTAGCTGTTTGGCACAAAGCTCTTTATTTCTGCTCTTTAGAATAATCACCTGTAAACTGGGATATTCATTCCCTAGCCAGCTAGAACCAAATGTAAACCACGCTTGAGCAAACCATTATTATGCAAAAAAAAAAAAAAAAGTTTAATTTGTTTGTATAAAGAAGTCTCCTTAGTAATGTCTTGTGGCCCCTCAGTCTCTTACCTGAAGTTCATTATTGAAGCATTATAGAAACACATTTCATTTTTACATGATTTATAGTAGTTCTACCTTAATTTAACCTTATTTACTTCTCTTCCCTCAACTGAATGCCTTACTGTACTGCTTCCCAGGGTAGTGATATCCTCAAAGCAGGTTTTCAGTAAAAACTAAATTTTTAAAAGGAAGAATTTGTACATTTATTTTAAACATTTATTTGTAACTTTTTATTACAGAAATTTTCAAACATATATGTGTAGAGAGGCTAGTGTAATGAGCTCCCATCACCCATTTTCAACAATTGCCAATAGATACATTTATGTATTTTAGACCAGTTGTTTTTTAGGTACTTGAAATTTATTTGTGTTTTGCTTAATCAATCCTGATTAAGCACTTTTTCTCCTGAACTTTTAAAGGTCATTGAACAGTGTATTAATGCTTTTTATCTCGATGAAAGAATTACTAGAGGCATTGGGAATAGAATAGGAATATATGCTAGTCCTAAAATTGAAATTGTAGAAGCGTATGGAAAGAAATATTAAAGGTTTCTTTCCCCTCCCTGCCACAAAAGTTGTTACCGATCAAAATTTATCTACCTCTGCTTTGTTAGAAAAAAATCCCGGGGTGCTGAAGACTCTCCAGGGAAGACGATTCCATGATACACAGCAGTATGGTGCCCCCTAACTTCAAGTACTATCATTGCTTTCAGGCAATGAAAAGATTTCTTATCTGTTACTCCCTTTTGGATAATTTTGACCATATCCAAGATAAATATTGGTTCTAATTTGCTTCTCTTGCTTTAGCTGCCTAGATGTTGGATGTGGCTGTTTTCCAGAGGGCCTGTAGTTTATAGAACCCAGAGTTCTTCTGTTTGAAGTATCTCACTGTAGACTCACTAGTTAATAACTCTAATAATAATAGCTACCTTTTAATGAGCAGTTGGTTCCATCTGGCACTGTGCTAAGCACTCTTCAGACACTATCTGTCTGACTTAGTCTTCAGAACCATAATCTTTGGCAAACTGAATTATTAAATCATCTGCCCAAGGTGATGAAGTCAGCAGTGAATGCAGTTTGTCACAGGGGTTAGGGATTTGGACTTAACCTTGACTAACCTTGTAGCTGTAGGTAAGTTTCAGTTTTCACCAAATGTAAAATGAAAGATACTACCTTACAGCTTGAGGGGTGGGGGGATTGGTGAAGAAGCATGAAATAAGATAATGAACATAAAATTCTTAGCAGAATTCTGAGCCTTCATAAATGTTAAAAGAGGAGATTTGGGATTCTCACCCAGTTCTGTTTGAGCCTAGAGTTTGATTTTGACTCTTAGGCTCCTAAGAGTCTACATGGCTTCCTCAGCATGGGGAATTTTGCTGGGGTAGGGAGACAAAAGTGGACAGGCATCATGCCTGCCCCACTAGAGCTTACATTCACTTGTACTTTTGAGTTGTAGGACCCTCTGGCTTACACTGGATCAATTCTCCAGCTTAAAAAAGAAAAAAACTCAAATATTGAAGTGGGTCTGTTAAGTACATTTGAAGAAGAGAATGGAATGCCGTGCTAATGTTTTCCTACTGTTATTTGCAGGAAACACATTTATTAACAAAGTTGGTTGTAAGGGTCCCCGATTGGAGTAGCTCTGGATGATGGGGTTATGGGATTTGTATTGTGAATCAACAGGTCAGTCCTCCCCTGGAAACTGTACAAAGAAATGATGAAACAACCATAAGTTGTAGATAACAAAAAATATATAACAAATGGTGGGTTTGTTCCTTCACTGCAAGAGCAGTGACATTTTGGCCCTTCCTTCTGTGATGTCAGGAATATTCATGACTTGATGGAGCTCATCTTGGTTGCAAATTGCCTTAAGCAAACCTGGGATAATGAATTTCAAAGAATAGAATCTTTCTCAGGACCCAAGTGCAGGAAAGGCGGTTGGGGTTCACAGAAGCCTGGAGCCTTGAACTGAGAACCAGAAAGTCCTTAACATACCTGAAAGCAGGTGTGTTAGTTCTTGTTTCTGGTACTCTTTGGCCTTCGTATTTGCTTCTCTGCTTGCACGCTATTTCTTGCCATCTCTACCTTCCGTCCAGCTTTTACTGATTTCCTATGCAGTTGACTCAAGATGGCTGCCTCACAATGCTCATTTCAGCCTCAGTTTGATTTCAACAGAGACATGACTAACATTCTAGGAACCCTTTTCATTTCCTGAGAAAAAATATTATGGTCTCATTGTGGCTCAGAGGATCCATCAGCCTTGGGTGGGGATGGTTGAGGGGGGCATGTGGAATCATACATAACAAATACAGGTTACCAGGGCCTGTAAGAGGTGCCATTCTTAGAGTACAGGGTTTGGGGCCTAGACATCATACATGGTGTCTCTGCAACTAAAATCTTAAAAATTTGTCTGTCAATGAGGTATTTCAGGGGAGTTGGTACTCTCAGTCGTGTCTGACTCTTTGCGACCCCGTGGACTGTAGCCCACCAAGCTCCTCCGTCCATGGGATTCTCCAGGCAAGAATACTGGAGTGGGTTGCCATTTCCTTCTCCAGGGGATCTTCCCGACCCAGGGATTGAACCCAGGTCTCCCACATTGCAGGCAGACGCTTTAACCTCTGAGCCACTGGGGAAGGAGGCAGTAAATTTTAAAGCATGGGAACATCTTTCTATAAGGATGTGAGGATTCTTATAAAAGGTTTTGTATTTGAAAGTCACTTAGCTCTTGGAGGAAGAAAATAATTTACTGAATACAACCTTAGTGAAGCAAGTTTCTCCACAGGGTGAGTTTTCATAGAGTTCTTTGTGTGTTTCGTTGAATGACACTTGGGAACACAGCAAAGGTGTGTGTGTATGTGTTTCCTTTATCATTTCTATTGTTCAATTTTGGGCCACTGGCCACCACAGCCTTGTCTGCTTGCAGTGAGGCGGGAAATCAGGAGGTATCAATTTAATTTATTCATTCACAAATCATTAAATGTCTTACACTGCACTCCATCTGTATGTGGATGGGAGAAAGGAGATGGAAAGGGATGATAAAAGCACCTAAAGAAGTAAGCTGAAAGTTGAGTGGCATAAAATAGTTGTTACCAAATTTGCTGTCTCTTTTTCTGGTTTAATAGGCCACTTTTATACTGATGGGTCATTTTTGTTTCTCTTCTTTGAGCTTTCTCCAGTTTCTCTATTTACTAAACATGAAGTAACCTAAACTATTAGGATTTTAATGATAAAGTTTTTTGCACCTAGGGAGGTATCAGAAGGAGACTAGCTGGCTCAGTGGTAAAGAACCAACCTGCCAATGCAGAAGATAGCAGTTTTATTCCTGATCTGGGAAGATCCCCTGGAGGAGGAAATGGCAACCCACTCCAGTATTCTTGCCTGGGAAATTCCATACACAGAGGAGCCTGGCGGGCTACAGTCCATGGGGTTGCAAAGAGTTGGACATGACTGAGCGAATAACACTTAGGTGGGAATTACGTAGCCTGTCTGTGCATTCAACTTTGGATGTCATGAACTATTTCCCTTTCTGACCTTACTCAGCTCAAGCAAAATTTGTAAATTCTTTCCTAATTCTGGGCTTCCCTGGTAGCTCAGACGGTAAAGAATCTGCCTGCAGTGCGTGAGACCCAGGTTCAATCCTTAGGTCGGGAACATCCCTTGGTGAAGGAAATGGCAACCCACTTTAGGATTCTTGCCTGCAAAATCCCATGGACAGAGGAAGCTGACAGACTACAGTCCATGGGGTCACAAAGAGTCGGACACAACTGAGCGACTTCACTTCCTTCCTGATTCTAGACTCTGGCTAGAAGAATTTCAGATATTATTCAGATGCATATTATTACAACTCTATCCTGAAAATGCTCCATGTCTGGGAGACTTCTCTGATAAGCTTAAAATTGGGGATGGAGTTTAACCCATAAGGAGCAGAGCACATTGGAGAAGCATCTCCAAGCACCCCAGCATCCTGGCATTGGAGGTTAAAGTTCAGAGAACACCTCACCTGCAGCCCATGTTTGCTCAGTTTGGCAAGACCTCTGCTTTTGACTCACCTTTGTGGCCTCCAATAAATTAAATGACAGTTTGACCTGTGTCTATTGAACACCAAGGAGCAGCTTGCAGGTTAGCACAACAGAGAAGGTTATTAATTCTTCATTAATTATTATAGGTCTAGACTTGATAATTCCTTTATAGCAGTACTTTGTGGCTGTTAACTAATATTGCTCTAAGAAACGAGTGTCATTTTTCTCTAGTGTTTGTCAAATGTGCATGTTCTGACAGTAATAGTTCAGATGTATTCTGCTGGGCAACTGCCGGGGGTGCCCAGTGGGTAGCTGAATCCAGAGACACTAGAATTGTAAATTCGACAGACAAATCATTTTATGATGCCAGACTAATGAATTCGACTTTGGTAGATTGCCAGGAGCCATTATTTTGGCTCAGATTCAGAGCTATGTGTCTGTTTGCCAAGCAAGATTAGTTAGCTTGGTTCATTTTACATAGGATTTGTACCTTCTTTCCCTTGATTATTTTGATCTTAAACTAATGTGGCTCTTACCTTAATTTTGTATCATCTTTTGGCATTGATTTGTGGGCAAGTTCCTATTCTTGTTTCTGGTGAACTGGTAGTGACAGAGTGTCATACTTTTTACCCCCTGCCCCACCCAACCCCAGCCTTACAGATATATGAGTTTGCAGTTGTTGATTGCAAGCTTTCAGATCTTATTCTGGATTCATTTTGTTCCTACTTACTGAGTGTCCTCCAGGTTCAGTACAATGTTAATACCTCCTTAAGTCAAACCAATTTAACTTTAACTTTTTATCTTTATAAGATTTTTAAAGGTTACTTTCCATTTACAGTTACTACAAAATATTGTCTACATTCCCTTTTGTTATACAATATATCCTTGAGCCTGTCTTACAACCAGTAGCTTGTACCTCCCACTCTCTCACCTGTATATTGTCTCCCCCTCCTCCTCACTAGTGACCACTAGTGAGTTTTGGTCTCACGAGCAGTTTGGGCTCGTAAATCTACTTCTTTTTTGTTATATTTCTTCATTTGTACTTTTCAGATCCCACATACAAGTGATATCATTTGTATTTGTCTTTTTCCATCTCCAAGTCCATCCGTGTTGCTGCAAATGGCAGAATTTTATTCTTTTTTATTGCTGAGTGGTATTCCATTGTATATATGTACCACATCTTCTGTATCCATTCATCTGTCGATAGACACTTGGGTTGCTTCCATATTTTGGCTATTGTAAATAATGCTGCTATACACATTGAGGTTAATGTATCTTTTTAAATTAGTGTTTTCATTTTCTTTGGACATATACCCAGGATGGGAATTGCTGGGTCATATGGTAGTTTTATTTTTAGTCAAATCAATTTTTCATTCTTTAGAGGATGCAGTGATCACAGTTTCTCAAATTCTGGAGTAAATGTACCTATCTCATTTCAACCCTTATTTTCCAAATGAAACTCAAATGCTATTACCATAAAGAAATAATCCCAAAATACAAAGATTCAAAGAATATGAGAGCAGTCTTGATGATTTGCCAGTGGGAAGAAGACAAATTGAAAAATTTGATTCCAGGTGTCAGTGACATCTATTTTTGGTTTTCTTAGGGCAGATTGAAATTGTTTTGAAGTATTCAAGATAATACTCTTCTTTTTGAGCGTTGCTTGGAAATAGTAAAGAGGTACTGTACTGCTTGAAACAATCTGGACACTTGCGGGGAGCTTGCTTGTGTTCTCAAGACACAGAGAACATTCTTCCTGTACCCCTCCCTCCACGTTCCCTCCACATCCCCTCCCAATTCTACTCATCTGTCTAGTCAGACCTGAGGGACTATTACTCAGAAATCTCAATACCCAACACAAAGTTGGCAGTCTTTTTTTGGGGGGGGGATGACTTTCCTATTGATATTGTTTTGCTGGTTAATTTGATTGTTTTGGAGTAGATAAAACTGTTTTAAACATTGAAGGTTCAGTCAGGAACATGTAGTAGTCTTGGTTAAAATCTGGCTATTTTGTGCTGTTTTAGCTTTTGAAGGCTCACTGTAGATACTTAAGTTTTGTCTTTAAAGAAAAAAACAAACTAAATTTTGTCTTTCATAGTATTGTAGAAATCCTTGAGGAGAGAAGTCTTTTAAAGATACCTTCTTTAACCAGAAATCACCTGCCTTTGGTTCTTGTCCTCCTTGTAAGCCATTTTAAAGTGTCTTGCTAGAGTGTTAAGTAATGTACAACCGAACGCTAATCATGCAGTCTCCATGCTCAACAAAAAAAAATCCAAAAAACCCAAGAGTGCTTTCTCCCCATTGTCCACCATTTACGCTGTGAACGTAGCGTGCTATTTAAGTTTCTCTGCTTCTGACCCCATCTGACCTTTCTACATTTAATCTCCCACTGACAGCCTTCCTTCCCTCTGGATCCCTGAAGTGCTAGAAACTGATTTGCCAGGCAAACCAGGCGTCCCCATTGTCCTGTCCTCAAAATCCATCCTAGTGACTTTCCACGAAGTTCCCTCCTGCCCCCGAGAACTCTGTGCGTGGCTCAACCTGGGCCGCCCCAGTAGGCTTATTTCTTTGGCTGCTTACCCTGCCCTTCATTTACTTATAAATTCTTTGACGGCAGAGACTTTTAAGCTTGATATATTCTTTTAGTGCCTCCCCACAGTCGTTTACTGTTGACTTAATTTCATCTTTAAGAGGAACTTCAATTTTAAGGATGTCAGAGTATCAAAAAGAAAAGTTAATAAATATTTTGTTAGGCCAAAAGGAAAGATTTTCAACTTGGTCCCTAATTTGATGCTAAAGGGTTTAACTATTTTATTACATTAACAGGCTGTGAGGGACCAGCTGATAGGAGAGACTTTGGCTTTATAAGTTTTTTTTTCCTCAGTTCTGAAAGTCTGTGCTTTGCCCTAGAAAGTACCAAGTCACACTCAGATTCTGGCAGCTCGTACTTAGTGGTCAGACTCCGAGAAGCCTGGGACCACGAGACTAGGACCCCAGGTTCTGGTTCTCACTCGGTCCCTTAAAAGTAGCGTCTCTGGACCTCAATTTCCACTTCTCTAGGAAGGAAGTCAATTTTTATTTTTATATTTGAACTTAATTTTAGTCACCACCTTACTAGGCACTGGGATGGACATTTTATATTGTTTCACTATGTTCAGTTCTCTAAGCCTCACTTTCCTCATCTATAACATGGGTATAATAATAAATATCGACATCCAGATGATAAGGAATTAAATGAAAACTGAGAGTAAGATTTCATTTGAGAGAGCAGGTAAGTATTTTCAGTGCCTCTGATTGCATTCCTGCAGAAGAGATCTGACTCTATCAGCAGTCACACCTCAATGCTGACATGACAGTAATCCTCAGCAATGCTACAGAGTTGCAGTTGGAATGTTTCCTGCTAATTTCAAGAATCATGCTGCAAAGCCTGTGCAAGAAGCTGCTCTGTAGGAATTCCTCTTACTTCCTGCTCTACCCATCACCTCCTGTTGTCTGAGTTAACCAGTTGTTGTTTCTTGTTCAGCTAAGTCACGTCCCACTCTTTGCGACCCCATGAACTGCAGCGCGCCTGGCTTCCCTGTCCGTTACTACCTCCCTGAGTTTGCTCACCCTCATGTCTGCCGAGTCAATGAAGCCATCCAACTATCTCATTCTCTGTCACTCCCTTCTCCTCTCCCAGCATCAGGGTCTTTTCCAGTGAGTCAGCTCTTCCCATCAGCTGGCCAAAGTATTGGAGCTTCAGCTTCAGCGTCAGTCCTTCCAATGAACATTCGGGGCTGATATCCTTTAGGATTGACTGGTTTGATATCCTTGCAGTCCAAGGGACTCTCAAGAGTCTTCTCCAACACCACAGTTCAGAAGCATCAGTTTTTCGGCACTCAGTCTTCTTTATGGTCCAACTCTCACATCCCTACATGACTACTGGAAAAACCATAGCTTTGACTATATAGACCTTTCTTGGCAAAGTGATGTCTCTGCTTTTTAATACACTGTCTAGATTTGTCATAGCTTTTCTTCCAAGGAGCAAGCGTCTTTTAATCACTGTCCACGGTGATTTTGGAGCCCAAGAAAATGAAATCAAACCCTTTCTACTTTTCCCCCATCTATTTGCCATGAAGTGATGGGACTGGATACCATAATCTTAGTTTTTTCAATGTTAAGTTTTAAGCCAGCTTTTCCACTCTCCTCTTTTACCTTCATCAAGAGCCTCTTTAGTTCCTCTTCACTTTCTGCCCTTAGAGTGGTATCATCAGCATATCTGAGGTTGTTCATATTTCTCCCGACAATCTTGATTCCAGCTTGTGAGTTAACTAGTGCAGATGACTAATTCAAATTCCCCTTGCCTTTTTATCATTTAGGCTGAATCATTGCACAGAAACTCTCGGTTTGTCACAAAATAGCCATGATTTATCAAAGTGTGGTTGTTGGAGCAGCAGCAGCAGCCTCACCCAGAAACCTATTGGAAATGCATAGTCTTGAGCTTCTCCCCAAACCTAGTGAAACAGAAACTCACAGTCCTCCAGGCATTTCTCATACAGGCTGAAGCTGGAGAACCACTGAGTGAAATAAATAGGAGGAGGCTAAATGGGGACGTTGTTCTATTTTTGTGTAGTTTCTCCATTGGTGAGAAAGTCAGTTCCATCAGTTGATTCAATCTGAACTTATTCCCAGTGAAAACTAAAAAGTACAAGTGTTTTTGATTCATTTGGGAAATTTTTGAGAAAAGCACTTTAACATGTTAAGTATACACACACACACCCCCATACACCTATGATTTATCTGTTATTTGTTCCAATAAAGTTAGGTTTTCAGAACCAGGATTGGGGTGGAATTTGGAGCCGAGTCTCTCCTGTTATGTTGAATGAAGGGGAGCATCTTCGTTAATATCAGTATGTGCACAGTACTGCTCCCCTATCTGTATCCTCCAACCCAGCAAGGAATGTGAGCTGAAGGCATGAAGGAGAGCAAGAAAGAATTGTAATAATTCGGGAACAAACTGGAAAAGAGCAGATGATTCTCTCTGTATTGAGCATCTATCATGCACTAACTGAACACCACACAGAAGCCTAAGGTTATGTCGTCCGACCCTCTGGGGTAAGATGGCTGAGGTGTGGGATTCTAAGGGAGGGGAAACCTGGAAAGGAATCCAACTTGATCGGAATCAAAGGTCTGACTCATTAGAAATCTGAGAGTAGCTGGCACTTGCCTTTTCTGCATGCAGGGCTTTGAGTTCTCAGTAATGCAGTGTGAGCCCATATTTGGTAAGTCACGAGTATCCTCTGAGCATCCTTTGTTGTGTTATCTTGAAATTGAAGGAAGACAATTTCACTCATGGTCACTCTGGAAATAATGGCACATGTTTTCAGTGATCAGCCTTTTCCTGATATTTCTGAAGCACGGTTTAGTGGTGGGAAGACCATGTTTAGTTCTATAACGTCCCGCAAGTTACTTTTTGTCTCTCTCAGTTTCCACATTTGTAAAACGGAGCTTTTTTTTGGAGCCCCATCTTGAAGGGACATTGCTGCTGTTTTTCAGTTGCTAAGTCGTGTTCGACTCTTTGCGACCCCATAGACTACAGCACGTGAAGGTTCTTGGGGACAATTAAATTAACCATCACTGCCCCCTAGACTCAGAGTCAGGCACTTCTTTATTTCTAGTCCCCTTGCTGCTCATCAGAGTGCTTCATACATTTCTCTCAGAAGAGCCTTTTATTTTCCACCTATCTGAGTGGTCCTCTGGATCTCACCCCTGTTGAAAGCCACAGTGGATCTATATCCAATGTGTTCTAATTAATATGATATTAGAAAATTCTGTACTTGGTGGATTCTAATTAATTGTGTAGTGGTAGTCAAGCCTCTCCTGAATAAGCTTTACACCCCAGGAAGGAAATTTTGTCTCATCCCTTGGATTCCTGGGAGTTTACTAAGTGTGGCCCTTCGTCTTCCCGAAGGAAATACACTTTGTATTTCCTTTAAAGTTTTTTCTTGATTGATCGTTTACCTTCTGACTTTGAAATAGTATGAAGACCTTAGCTGGTGTTGACCTGAGCTAAAAAGCAAGATCCTGGAGAGACTGACTTCCTCCCGCAGACCTTGGGGTGGGACCTGGGGATGAGACTGATGGTTGACCACCTGCGTCCCAAGCAGATATGGGGCTACAGTTTAAGGGGGATTGAGCTCTGCAGTGTGAATAACCCATCAAAGACCACTAATGTTTTGCTGCAGGATTGAGTGTTTCCTTTGCTCTTGGCTTTTGTTGAAATACAGCCCAGTCTGTCTCTTATACACATCTAGATGTGTATAAGAGACACGCTTTCCCACCTCTGCCTTGGAGATTTTGGTTCACAGACTCAACACTGAGCACACTCATTTTTCTTTCTTTTGCATTTTATGATTTTCTGACATTAAGCAAAGGGTGACAGGCAAGGGTGAGAGTAAGTAGACACCTCAAGAAGAACTGAAGATCTTAGTTCTCTCAAAAATGAGGTGAATCGGTTAATGTTAGACATTAGATAAGCTGCGCTGGTAAAGCATGATGTCATTCTCTACCTGGGTTCCGAAAAGCCAGTTACTTAAGCTCCTTGTGCCTCAGCTCCTCGTCTGTAAAACGGAGGTGATGACGGTCCCCACCTTATGGAGTTGTTATGACTAGCGAATGAGGTAGTATTTGTGAAGCACATAGAACAGTGTCAGGCACGTACAAATGTTTGTTCAGTAAATAAATGTGCCTCCTGAGTTACATGAATTCTGGTTCTGACTTGCTGTGTGTCATTCCTTTCATTCAGCAGATCTATTTCCAAGTGCTGAAATTCAAATGTGAGTATAAGATCTGGTTTCCTAGAAAGTTTTTTAACTTTACTTTTTCCAACATAGCTACACTGTCCCAAGTCTCTTCAAATTCACTAGGAATTGCAAATAAAGTGTTTCCTGTTTCTCTTAAGAACATTGCTTCAAGGCATTTTTCTTGACATGTTTTGATTGGTAACTATATATTTTTGTATATTACTCAATAAAATCTTGTCTTACCAACTGTATTTAAGTTATCATGGATTCCCTCAAGTGTTTTAGGATTCATTCCAGATGAAAATTTAAAGCCAACCATACTTAATTCTCTGACAATCCTGTGGTCGTAAACATTTTTTTTTTTCCTCTTCAGCTCAAAGCCAAAAGCCCCATGTAAAGTTTTATTTACTGATAAGTCTGTTTCTCACATCAAAGGAAGTTAAATGGGGGAGTTCCTGAACCCATACCGCCTTAAGGATTACTCATGAATTTGTTTTTCTGTAGGACTGGGATAACTTCTAGATCCCTATGATAGCTTCCAGGGTTAACAACTTCTACTGAAAACTTGTGGGCAGGGTGACTCAGGACAGACGGCCACTAGTTCACCTTCCCGTTAACCTGGAGATTAAAGGAGAGAATGTGTGTAAATTGCCACCCTCAAGCGCTCCTTGGCTACATGGGTCTTCAGGAGATAACAGTTGGTACGGTTTTGGGGAAAGGTCTCGGAATGGAGAGGGTTAAATGGCCTTAACCCCGGGCCTGGCTGACTTTCGGGGATTTCATAATTGCAAGGAAGCCCTTACTGGGAACATTTCTCCGGTGACTCGGGTGGGGATGGGGGCGGGCGCTCCCGTGCCGCTGTGTGCTCGGGTGTGGGCTGGCTGCCACCCTCACGCAGCGCACGTAGCCCTGTCACTCAGCCGTCACCCTGCTGGCCCGGAGCCAGGCCTCCGCGGGGAGGGCTGCCTTCCCAAACCCAAACAGCCTGTATCGCTGTGCCGATGTTCCCGGGCCTGTTTACTGTGCTTAATTGCAGGGCTCTGCTTGAATCCCCTCCAAGGAGAGGAATTAAGCACAATTCAGAACGGAGTGACAATAGTCTCTTAAATTCCCGGCCTCTGAGAGTTTCAGTGGCTTCTGGGGGAAGGGTGATTCTCTCAAGTTCAGGGTAATTCACTCAGGTTCATGCACGAAGAGCAGGATCCCCGCAAGAGAATTTTGATCTAGTTCAGTCAGACCTTACAGGCCTGTGACTCCTCTGTAATCTTAGGCATGCTTCTGTGTGTGTATATATATGCATATTTCTGAGGGTAGGGTGGGAGCCAGCTCTTGAATGTTAAGAATCTGAAGGAGCTATTATCACTGAGCTAAGAGAACTGAGTAGAAGGTTTTAGAGTCTTGATAGTTGCTGATGGTTTGTTGAATGATCCCAAAGTTAGGACCAAGCTCGTAATAAAGAGGGACGCTGATGAAAAAGGTCTACCTGAGGACAGGTTTTCAAGTGAATATGGTAAACTCCCTGCAGACTGCTCTTGCCTGATAGGAAGGAACCAGGAGGGCCACTTCACCAGAGCCACTGAGAGTGGCTTATAACTTCTGATTTTTCATTTTCAGAATTACTGAAGCTCCTGGATTTCAACCAAATTTAAGTATGGGGGCATAACAATTAATGTTCTAAATTGGAGGTAAGGTTATATGCAGCACAGTTCTGGGTATGTGGGTTCAGGGAGAAGAATTTTTAGTGCGGATATAGGGCATGTGAGGAAGGTAGATGTTCTCAGTGTAGAAATAGAATTAGTAGAAGATATTTGCGTGAATAACTTGGGGTTTGTTGGAGGGATTACTTGCCTCTTGGATATTGACTGCCTGATGTTCTGAATCTTCTGAACATAGTCAGCATGGTCAGATGCTGAAACTCTGGGAAGGGGAACGTGGTAGCTGGATCCAGCTCTTGTTGTTGCCCACCAAGAACATTTTCCCCATTTCTTCTTCATTCCCTTACATCAGTCTTTAACTTGGGCAGTAGGAGGAAGGAAATAGCTAGACTTGCTCTTAACTAACCAGATAGATAACAAGCAAGATGCCAAGATAACTAGTGACAGTTTATACTGTTTTCTGAAGCTAGAATGAATGTAAAGACTCTAAAGCACTTTTTCTGCTTCTGAGCTGTTCAGCCACACATTGAGAGCTGACTTTTTTCTAAAACTGGCAGCAATTTGAACTGTTTAGTGACATTTTCTTGAAACTCTTGGAGAAGGCTTTGTGTAGTTGCAATTATTTTGTAAACATGCCTTGTGAATATTGTATGAATTTAAGTGATTTAGGTAATATATATTTTTTAATGTTCTTTAAATATAGTTAATTCATAATATCATGTGAATTTGGGGTGTGCCGCAGCATGATTCAGTTATACATACATATCTACACACACACATATATTCTTTTTAAGATTCTTTTCCATTATAGTTTGTTACAAGATTTTGAGTAGAGTTTCCTGTGCTATGAAGTAGGTCCTTGTTCGTTATCTATTTTATATGTAGTACTGTGTATATTTTAATCCCAAACTGCTAATTTATCCCCCTCCCTTCCCCTTTGGTAACGATAAGTTTGTTTTCTGGGTCTGTGAGTTCTGCAAAGAGTCAGGCACAACTGAGAGACTGACTGAACTGAGTTCTGTTTAGTAGATAAAATCATTTGTATCATTCATTTTTAAGCTTCCATATATAAGTGATGATATTTGTCTGATTTAGGTAATATAAATTGGACCCATTTCTGGCCAGTAAACTTCATCTATTACATTCTCCACTCTGATTGCTTGGCTGTTTTTCCAAGCTAAACAAGGCGTCTTGTGTATTTTTTCTCAAGTCTTTACTCATCTAATATTCTGTGTGGTTGGTGTCTTATGGTATAGTGAGGAAGGATCCTGGGCCCCCTTTGCTGTGTCTGGAGCAGATGTAGGGGAAGGACTTGAGGGGAGAGAGGTTTGGTGAAGGCCTGTGCAATGTGGATGGCAGTGAAGGATATAGCTGAGCCTGGTAAAGAGAGGGAAAGCACCCCTGCATAGCTCAGGAAGTGTCACAGACAGTTCCTGGGCCATAGACAGTGATCTCAAAATCCAGCCTGATTTTTTTTTTTTTTTTTTGTGGCTCTGATTTAACAATTAAGGTTGAAAATATTCAGGAGAGTTTATGTATGAATCTGGTTCAGTTACCTGCTACCGTCCTAAAACCTGAAGATTTTTAATGTCTGCCTCTCATTGCCAAGGATAGAAAATTCCCTAGTTGTAGGTAGCATAGCTCACATTCCAGAGTTCTGACACATATATACCTGATCGGCTTCAATATCTTAAGTAAGTGAAAGTCGCTCAGTTGTGTCTTGACTCTTTGTGACCCCATGAATATAGCCTGCCAGGCTCCTCTGTCCATGGGATTCTCCAGGCAAGAACACTGGAGTGGGTTGCCATGCCCTCCTACAGAGGATCTTCCCATCCCAGGGATCAAACCCAGGTCTCTCGCATTGCAGGCAGATTCTTTACCATCTAAGCCACCAGGGAAGCCCAAGAATGCTGGAGTGAGTAACCTATCCCTTCTCCAGGGTATCTTCCCAACTCAGGAGTCAAACTGGGATCTCCTGCATTGCAGTCAACTCTTTACCAGCTGAACTACCAGGGAACCCCTCAATATTTTGTTACTTACAAATGCCACAGGCTCTGTGAGTTTCTCAGCCCTGCTTTTGAACCTGCAAAACACTTAGGTAGGATCAGATCCCCTAAGCAGAGACATTCTGAAGCCCCAGTTGAGGGGAACACGAACATGCACATCGTCAGTGCATATTTTAAAAACAGCTGACATTAAGCAGTGATAGACTTTATTTTCTTGGTCTTCAAAATCACGTGGATGGTGACTGCAGCCATGAAATTAAAAGTTGCCTGCTCCTTGGAAGAAAAGCAATGACAAACCTAGACAGAGTATTAAAAAAACAGAGACATTTCTTTGCCTACAAAGGTCCATATAGTCAAAGCTATGGTTTTTCCAGTAGTCATATATGGATGTGAGAGCTGGACAGTAAAAAAAAAGGCTGAGTGCCAAAGAATTGATGCTTTTGAACTGTGGTGCTGAAGAAGACTCTTGAGAGTCCCTTGGACAATAAGGAGATCAAGTCAGTCAGTCAGAAATCAATCCTGAATATTGGTTGGACTGATGCTGAAGCTGATCCTTCATTGGAAGGACTGATACTGAAACTGAAGCTCCATTACTTTGGCCACCTGATATGACTCATTGGAAAAGACTCTGATGTTGGAAAAGACTGAAGGCAGAAGGATAAGGCGATGATAGAGGATGAGATGATTGGATGGTATCACCGACTCAATGGACATGAGTATGAGCAAACTCCGGGAAATGGTGAAGGACAGGGAAGCCTGGCATGCTGCCGTGAATGGGATCACAAAGAGTTGGACATAACAGCAACAAAGCAGTGTTTGGTATGTGCCAGGCCTTATACTGAGTGTTTTACACCTTCAATCCTCATAAACCCATTTTATAGATGAGAAAACTGAGATGTGAACAGGTTAAATACAGGTTATTCTGTATTTAGGTTGCATTTTATTAAAGGTATGTTCTGCTTAGGGACCTTCCATAATTCAAAACACATCTTTACCAAGATTGGCTGATATTTCTGTTTCACAGTTGGAGGGGCTTAGTATTTGGCAGTGGACCAAAATACCAGTTTAAAGTTACTCAACCTGGCAGCTTCAAAGTTATGCTCTTTTTAGCAAATTTTTCAAAATGGATTCATATTTATTATCAATTTGGCAAGTAAAATGAGATGATTACTGTTTTAATGTACTAAGTTAAAATTTCTATAAAACGTCACTCTCTACCTTAAGATCAAGTCACACTAGTGACTGATGCTGAAGTCATGATGTACAGTACATTTCTGTAGAAAATCTATGTTGCTGACTGTTTTTAACGAAGTGGTGAGTCTGAGTGCAGGAGGGGATGGGAGAGATGTATCCCCTTCCCACCTGTGGATCTAAAATGATCCTCATTATTGAATGGACAGTGGAGACTGCCAACACCAGTTTTTTGAAGTGGTGTATACATGTGATCAAGCTGTGGTTGGTTTCAATTAAGAGCATTCTGTTTAGGCGCTGGGATGGAAATCCTGCACTTTCCTTTTTCAACTTTACCTTTGGGATGGATGAGATATGGCTTTTCACAAAGCCGACTTAGTAAGAACTCTTAACAGAAACCCTATTTTCTTTTCCACCTGCAGCATTTGGGGAGCATATTTTGTTACTTGGGTTTGGCTATTAAAGTTCTATGTCTGTGTACGTTTTCAAAGCATCGTTACACATTTCCTGCCGGAATGTGGCCGCCTAGGTATCCAGAGCACCTATCTCTGGTCTGGAGCCAATCTGGAAGCCTGGGAGGGGTTCACCCCTCTCCACTCATTTTCTTCTGTTAAAAGTTGTAGAGAGCCTTCTGGGGATGAAGTGGGGATAGGAAGCAGGTGGAGGAGTCCACAGTGGGGCCAGAGGAAGGGATGGTGAATGCATAAGGAGACATGTGGATTTATCGGCACATCCAAGGCTAGAACTATAGGACTAAATTGTATGTGTAGTGCTGGTCACACTAACACCTTATTAAACTTTTATAAATTTCAAGTATTAATTTAGTCCAGAAGTTTTGATGAGTAAAAAGTCAGCAATAAGTGAGACTTCCTGCTGATGGGTTTCAGTGTTAACTGCACAGCACATTCGTCACTTGATCCTGAAATACTCTGGTGATGTTCTTATTGTTCTGGAGCGTTCTCCTCTGTACAGTCTAAAGCCCTTCCCTGCTTGATGAGGTTTGGATAGCAGCTCTGTTGACCTGATCAGTTTCCGGGGTTTGTTTCTGCCCCGTGCACGATTTGGCACAGAAACGTGTGACTTGTTATTGAAGTGAGCCTTGCTTCTCAGTGTATCCTTAGCCTCCGTGGTTTTGGACTATGTCAGAACCCAACAAATATTGGGAATGTGCCCAAGCCAAGACCCATCTCGTGTGGCTCTTGTCCAGAAAACACTGATAAAACTGGCCTGTGTAGTTTCAACAGGGCCACTGAGGCTCACAATGATTTCCTTCCATTGTTTCGAAGTTGATGCTATGGTTTCAGGAACCAAAAGAGAAGGTGAAGATTCACGCTGGCCAGAAAAATTCTGTTTCTCTCCCTTAATCAATCAGATATTTTGCTGACATTAGGAGTTTTGTTCTAAAAATAAATCCCCTGAAATGTGCCAGCTCCTTCACTCTGGGTGTGTTTTATAGATGCAGCAATTCATAAAGGAGGTACTTTTGTGAGTTTGTATCTTTTTTTTTTTTTTTCAGTTTTTAATCTAAGCTGAGTCCTGAGGCAGATAAGCACTTCCTAATGCCCCAAAGAACTCTGTTGCTGCTTGTAGGGGTGATGCCTAGATAGAGTGCTAGACCTTCTTGGACCATCAGAGGCCAGGTAACCTAAGCCCTTTAAAGGAAAGACACCAAGCCTGGAATCACATAATTAGTTGCAGGGTGAATTAGATGGCAGGCATCCAGACCACTGACCTTTTCCTTAGAGTAGAGCTGTTTAAGAACATAAGATTATGTAGCATTGATGGAGTACTTTTTCTTCTTTTCAGAGCTTCTCAGTGGGGAGAGGCTGAGTTGGTAGGGAATCCAGCCTCTAATTATTTGTGGCTTAAGTGACGTTCATTATTGGCTCAGTGGTGGCTCTTATAATCCTAATAGCTGCTTCCAGGGATGGGTAATTCCCTAGTCATTATAGTCGACTTCATTCATCTCTTCCCTAGCTAGGGCCATCATTTCTATCTCCTACCAATCACCTTTCCCCAAGCCATCCTTTGCTTGATGATATCATTTGTTAAATCTCAATTGCAATAACCTCAAAATTCCATCTCTGAAAGATGTTCAAGCTAACAGCCTAACTTTAGCTTTAAGATGGCATTGCATTGACATTCAAAGATAGGATATGGGGATTGCTAGCTGCATGGGGATATAGAGTTTGAGAGATATGATAATTTAAGCCTTAAGATCATTGTAAAACTGAGTTACTCTTCAGCCTTATTTTTGTTCTAGTATGCAGTATGTGTGAGGCCTTTCAGGTACATACCTCATTCATGTGTTCATGTTACCATTGGGAGTGACTTGGCACTCATGGCACTGAAGCTAATTCTTGAGCCACTCGTGCATTAGTGTGGGCTCTACTTGACTGGTATTTCACCAATGAAACAGTCTTTCCATTTGTGAAATTGTGAACTGAATTGCTACATGTATGTTTGAAGATGTGCTTTTAAAATGACAAAATCCCTACTGATCTAGGTAGAAAATAAACTTACTCTTTAGCAGGAAGACCTGCCTGCTAATCATTCATTTAGTTATCAAATTTTAAAACAAAGCAAAACAGAAAAAGGGAATTCTCTGATGGTCCAGTGGTTAGGATTCTGAGCTCTCACTGCCGAGGGTACAGGTTTAACCCCTGGTCAGGGAACTAAGATCCTACAAGCACTGTGGTGTGCATCCTCCCCTCCAAAGTAACATTTAAACAGATAGTTCCATGTTTTAGGAACTGTTCTAGGCACTTAAGAATACATCAGCAAACAAAAAGGAAACATATCCCTTTTCTCATCTTGTGCTACCAATATCTTCCCTGCAAGTATCTCATCCCTATGAAGATATTTTAGAAACAAGGCAATATCCTGTGAAAATAACTGGCTTTTTACACTGTCTAATTTTTTTCTATCCCTTCCTATATATTTTCCAGGGAACATTTAGAGGTTTGTTACTTTCTTCATAGTAATTCTCTAATACTAATTTTTAGTAGGATTTGTAGTTTGGCTTCTTTCTCTCTTTCTCCACTTGAATGATACAGGTAGTGTTTGGGCAAAAGGAAGAGAATCATTTAATTTGATAATTCTCAATAGGAAAAAGACAAGGTTTGAAAAATGCATTAAGATGTCTGTGGGTTTTCTTCTCTGAACTGGATTTGACTGTCATTTATGCTTCCCTAGTGGCTCAGATGGTAAAGAATCTGCCTGCAATGCGGGAGACCTGGGTTCGATCCCTGGTTCGGGAAGATCCCCTGGAGAAGGAAATGGCAACCCACTCCAGTACTCTTGCCTGAAAAATTCCATGGACTGAGGAGCCTGGTAGGCTACAGTCCGTGGGTTCGCAGAGTCAGATACGACTGAGTGACTTCACTTCACTTCACGTGCTGGCAAGTTGGGCCACAGTTTCCATTGACCCTTCCCTATTTTTTCTTGTCCTGAGCATTTTATTGAGCAAGCCTAACCTTTTTCTCCTTCGTGATTGGTTCCTATGTCTTTGTAAATGCAAGTATCTTAGCCATTGATCTAAGATAGTGATTGATTCAGTGATTCTGGGGCATTTGCTAATAAGGCATAATCGCTAAACCTAGTGATTCTGATCTTGTGGATCTAGGGTGGAACCCAGAACCTGCCTTTTCAAAAAGACAGATTTAAGGAGGGCGGGACATTCTAACGACGACATAGATGCTGTCTAAAATGTTCTAGAATTGTGCGATTATTGTTGAACTGCTTTCCACTGGGCTGAGCCATAAGATATAATTTGGTTGTTAATGTCATATGCTGAAGAGTCCAAATGTATGCACTGTACACAAACTGAAGAGGCCAGCAGATACCTGCGTCCCATGGCGGCTGAGGAGACTATGTTATTCAGCTCTTCACTGGTGGGAAATGCTTGGCTCAGCTTTGTTAACCAGCTTCCTTTGGATTTCTCTATAGGCGATGGTGGCTTGTTACCCAGGAAATGGAACAGGCTATGTTCGACATGTGGACAACCCCAATGGTGACGGCCGCTGCATCACCTGCATCTACTATCTGAACAAGAACTGGGATGCCAAGGTACTTGGAATAATGCGAGTAGAGGGAGGGGTTAGAAACCACAGGGAAAGAATTCAGATGACTTAGAGGAGAGTTTCGGAGAAGGCAATGGCAGCCCACTCCAGTACTCTTGCCTGGAAAATCCCATGGCGGAGGAGCCTGGTAGGCTGTGGTCCATGGGGTCGCTAAGAGCCGGACACGACTGAGCAACTTCACTTTCATTTTTCACTTTCAAGCATTGGAGAAAGACATGGCAACCCACTCCAGTGTTCTTGCCTAGAGAATCCCAGGGACGGGGGAGCCTGGTGGGCTGCTGTCTATGGGGTCACACAGAGTAGGTCACGACTGAAGCGACTTAGCAGCAGCAGCAGCAGCAGTGTCTAATCCCAGGGACAGAGGAGCCTGGTGGGCTGCTGTCTATGGGGTCGCACGGAGTCGGATACGACTGAAGCGACTTAACAGCAGCAGCAGCAGCAGCAGCAGCAGGGGAGAGTTTGGAGTTCATAATTCCCACTGATGAATCTTTTCTATTTCGTATTATCCTTTTTTCCTGCTATGGTTTTAGTATTAAAGTTGATGAGATGAAAATAATAGGGGAACTCATGTACACCCATGGCTGATTCATGTCAATGTATGGCAAAATCAATACAGTATTGTAAAGCAAAATAAAGTTTAAAAAAAAACAATAAAAAAGAAAGAAAATAATAGATGCAAAGTTAATTTGATGGAGGTGGGTGAGTAGGGCCTTAATTAGGTTATAGGTTATAATTTGATGATTGATGAGGAGAAGGTACTTTATTTTTTTAAAAATTGGGATCAGTGTTTTTAGTCTAATCCAGAGCTGATAGGATTCTTGATTCTCACTGTGGAATAAGATATACACTTTTCCCTGCCAGGAGCAACACGGAGAGAATTTCACAAAAATAGAAACGTAGGATGTTAAAACATCCCCAAGTGACGTTTCCCACACAGTCTTCTCTCTGGGTGAAATGTCTCCTTGGTGGCCTCTTGCCATGGTTTACTATGATTGTGAATGCCAAAGGTTTTGTAGCTTATTTTCGTATTTTTGAACATATATATAGATAGAGATACGAAGTCTGGTGCCATGCTCACAGACATTTGTCTGGAATTTGTATGTTTTTTAAAAATTAAGGATGATTTAGGAGTCTGAGAAGCTGGAGAACTTTTCAAGCTTATCTGGCTTTTGAACCTTCTGCATCTCCATTTCCTATTCATTAGGCCAGATACTAGCTGTCATAAAGCAAGGATATTTTATCGGGGGTCAGAAAAAGTAAACCTGGGAAACCAGTGAATTAGTGACAAGGTTTGTGTCAGTTCCCTATTTGATAACATGACTGAAATATATTCCTTAGTTATCCTTTAAAATCTTGAAAGGTAGTGTTACAGGCAAGAGAGTCAAGTTGTCAGATCAGTGATGATAAATCACGAAGTTTGAAATCATTCAAAAAATTTTTGAGTGCTTGCTAGTGCCAGGCATCATGCTGTGGGGAACCATCAACATCTAAGACCAGAATTCTGCCTTGACAAGATTATTCTAGTAGGACAGATTGGATGTGCATGTAAAAAAATGTAATTCGAGGGGGAAAGTGAGTGGTATATGTCATGAGAGATACAGATAAGGTGGTCTGAGCATTCAGAAAAAAAAGAGCATGTAACTTCCAACTGATGAAATCAGATAGGAGAGAGGGGAACTCAAAAGAAAACTGTAAATTCTAATTGAAGGGGAGGTTATATGTGGTCACTGCCCTCTGGAGCTGTTAATATTAGATTGAATTACATGAAATGGCTGGGGCGGGGAGGAGGTTATGGGTCAGTCAGTCAGATATTGGCAAGTCTGTATAACTGACCTAGTAGAACTCTACTTTGTATCCACGGGCTTTGAGATTGTGGGGGTGAGAAGACTTCGTTCAGTATGACTTCAGTATGTCTAGTCAAGTTTAAGATAACGTTTAATACAAAGGATTGCACTGGAGTTAAAATTTGGGAATAATACATGCTTGCAGTGGCAGTTGGAAGATAGCTTTGTTTCTAGATAAGACTGAAGTGTAATGAACTCTGTGTGAGGCTAGGAAGTAATCTACCTTCTTTGTGGCCCTCAGCGACATGGTGGGGTCCTGCGGATATTTCCAGAAGGGAAATCATTCATAGCGGACGTGGAGCCCATTTTTGACAGACTGTTGTTCTTCTGGTCAGACCGCAGGAACCCACATGAAGTCCAGCCCTCCTATGCAACCAGGTAACAGCCAGGGCCACGACTGCTCTTGAGAAGCTTCTTATACGAACCCCAGTTCCCAGAGAATTCTCAAATGTGTGTTGTTTATGGACAAGGGACCAACCATCCCCCTAAGCAGAGAGCAAACCTATTTGAAGTCAATAAAAATTAAAGGAGAAACTGTGGCTTCTTTAACATATAAAGTCTAACATTGGTTTCAACTATTATCAAGTCGTTTTCCATTAAGTGAGAATCTCAGATTCCAAATTTCCCAGAGCACTTTTTTCTCTTCTCTTCTTTCTTGCTTACCACCCTATCTTTAAAAAAAAAGCCTAATGTTGAACTATACCTAGAGAATGTTGGCTGCCACATGTCAGAAATCCTATCTGGTTAACTCTGGATGAGTTTACAAGCTGCCAATTGCAAGCAGAGAAAAAACCTTGAGAATAGAAAGAGGAATTTGTAACACAACATTGTAAATCAGCTATACTCTAATAAAATTTAAAAGGAGGTTCAAAAGGGAGGAGATATATTTATCCCTATGGCTGATTCATGTTGAGGTTTGACAGAAAACAACAAAATTCTGTAGAGCAGTTATCCTTAAATTAATAAATTAATAAATTTAAAAAAAACAAGGAGGAATTTGTTCTGACTTCTTTTCCTTTTCCCCCTTTTCTTAGCTTAAAATTGGATTGGGTTTACTGTACCCAACATGTCCCAACAATTGGATTTTTCAGACTCCTTTCTTTAGATCACGCATGGGAAGATTTTTTAGAATAATGGAACAATTTAGTATTGTTTACTATTAATATAGAAATTCTTGTGCGTGCGTGCTTAGTCATTTATGTCCAACTATGTCCAGCTCATTTATGTCCAAGCAATGGCATCCCACTCCAGTACTCTTGCCTGGAAATTCCCATGGACAGAGGAGCCTGGTAGGCTGCAGTCCATGGGGTCGCTAAGAGTTGGAAATGACTGAGCAACTTCACTTTCACTTTTCACTTTCATGCATTGGAGAAGGAAATGGCAACCCACTCCAGTGTTCCTGCCTGGAGAATCCCAGGGATGGGGGAGCCTGGTGTGCTACCGTCTATGGGATCGCACAGAGTCGGACACGACTGAAGTGACTTAGCAGCAGCAGCAGCATGCCACCTCATGGACTGTAGCCCTCCAGGATCCTCTGTCCATGGAATTTTCCAGGCAAGAGTACTGGAGTAGGTTGCCATTTCCTTCTCCAGGAGATCCTCCAGGGATTGAACCTGCATCTCTTACATCTCCTGCACTGGCAGGCAGATTCTTTACCGCTCTGCCACGCGGGATGCCCAGAAACTCTTGATATAATCTTAATTTCAGATTCTATCTCATTTGCATCTGTTTTATGGCCAAAGCTGTAAACCATGTGGTATTGGAGCGCTGTGGGGTGCAGCTTGAATTGGAAATAACAGTTGGGGGCAGGGAGGAGAGAGGTTGGGTAGAAAAGATAATGACTAAACCTTAACAAGACTAATTAAAGTCACAGGTGTTAAGTGCTCAAGGTTTATGTGTCCCCCTCCAGAAGTGACAGATCTGAGCCCCACACAGAGTTGCCTATGAAATGTCAAATTGGGATGTGCCCTAGGAGAGCAGATAACTACTTCTCCCACCAAAGCCTGTTTGTGGCTTATTAATGGGGTACAGTAATCGGTCCTTGTCATTTGTGCAGAATTTCCTTGCTCCTCCCTAGTTCCTCTATGACTAGGGTCACAGGGGAAACCTTAACACCACATGTTGACGGAAAGCCTTTGGAAAAATTCAAGTTCTATAGAAATTCCAGTAACTACTACTAATAATGAAACAAAACTTTTTGGAAACTCATGCATAAAATTATTCCTGTATAGTCTAGCCCATAAATGGGATATAGTAGAAAACGTGATGGTACCAATATCCCATTGCTTCTTTGCCTCAGTGTCCAAAACTAAAGACAAAAGTCAAGAATTTTAATGTCCCGTCATTCGATAAATTATTCTTCAAAAGCTTCACTCCTCATCTCTGTGTTCTCCCCACCAGCTTAGGTCCCTCAGGCTTTAGCTGAATGACTCACTGAATGATTCGCTTCTAGCCCTTTCTTGTGTAGATCTGGACCTGTTATAGTATTTGTTCAGTTGCCTTTCCCCTCCCTGCTAGAGCCTGAGCTCCTTGAGAAAGAGGCTGCTGTATTCACAGGACAGTTTCAATTCCCACCGCCCAGGATAATGGGTGGTGCATACTTGGAATTCCTTACGTGTTTTATTACATTTAAATAGACTTGAAACCAGAGACGTTTATTTTAAATTAAAATTGGGATGGACTTCTGATAATAGGAAAATTTTTAAATGTTGGCTTTACAAATGTCTGTTATGTGAAATTTATCGTATTTTTATTTTTTGGTCATATTTTTAAACCTCTTTTCTAATATCTTTTTATCTTTCACAGATACGCCATGACTGTTTGGTACTTTGATGCTGAAGAAAGGGCAGAAGCCAAAAAGAAATTCAGGAATTTAACTAGTATGTGTTTGATAATTTTCTGTGACTTTTGCTCAAGTCAATTCATTATTTTTATTTAAGTTTTTTGTGTATATGCTAATGTACTCTGTTCAGTCTCAGCTATGTATCTGTACACACACACATATACATATAAATGACATCATGACAGACTTAGTTCTGAAACCCTGGCCTTAGCTCTGCTAAAAAAAACAGAAAAAAATGCAAAGATCATCTCTTGTGAATGCCCACTGACTGTGGGACAGTTTGTAATAGATGGGATATGGTTAACTTTTGATCATGAATATTCACCCATCAAATATAACATTAAATTTTGCCCATGGTTTTGGCATATTACAAAGGAAATGCAATGGAACCCAACCACCATGGTTCATTTATTACATTGGTATGGGAATGTGACTCTCAGTATAAAAACCAGGCTCATGTAATATAAACTGAATATGACTTAATGTCTTTCCTGTCCCCTCCAAGCAGTATTATAAGGCATATTTTCCCAAAATACATTATATTGAAAGACATGTTATGAATAGTTTGTGAGAAGGTAAATTCCCTGTCCCCAAATGTGGGAATTGTTACATGCAGTATCTCTTTCTTGAAGAGTCACTGTGTTTATGGGCATATTAATCAAGAAAAATTAACCTAAGAAATCCTACAGTAAACATGTATGTAATATCATGTAATGTTATGTGACCTATTGCATGTAACATCATGTAATAGGTCATGTAACATCATGACCTATTTGAACAGTCTCTCTAGCAAATACCAAAGAAAATACATTGTTCTGAGCCCCATCAGGAGGTCCTTTGTTCAGCTTTGTTCTATGAGATGGGAAGCATTTGCTAGAGGTTTTAGGGGTGACGTTTGTGACATGAAGTTCATCAGATCTGGCTCCTTAACCTCTTTATTTTCTTTTCTGTTCCTAACCCAGGGAAGACTGAACCTGCCCTTACTGAGGACTGACCCTGCTCTGAAATCCGCTGGCCTCATTCACTTTTAGTAACAGTTTCTGAATTTGCTTTAAGAGTTGAGATCCAAAGAAGGCCTCTTCTTCAATGACTCGGTGACAAGGACCGCCCCCCTGCCCCCCACTGCTTACATCACTCAGATCCCTGTCTCGTGTATGGTACTTTGTGTTTTCCTGCCAAGACTGCACCTACCTTCAGACACTCTTTTTGCCAGATGAACTCATTTGCTAACTCCAGAAATACCTGCAGACAACCTAGTTGGCCAGCGGTTTAATTGTTAGATTTGGTAATCCTGGCTATCAAAGCAAGAACCTGAAAGCACGGGCGAGGGACTGAATCTTACTTGCACTTTATGTACACTTTCTAATTTGAAAGGAGGAGGTTTGCAAAGAAAGAAAATGGTGACAGGTGCCACGGAGAGGCATCACTGAAGCCTTAACACAGGAAACAAATATGTGTCATCTGAACAATTTCCAGATGTTCCTAATCCTGGGCTATTGGGGTTTCTGGAGAATTATCACAACCTAATGACATTATTACCTCTAGAACAGGCTGCTGTTTTAGTAATCAATTTCTAAGTATCCTGTGGGTGGACACTCCCTTTTCCTGGTCCTGTAACCTGGACTTGCTGCCTCTGCCCCATCTTGCTGAAATACAACTTTCAGATCAAAGATGACACCATTTATTTTCTATTTTCACTTCTTTACATAGAGAACCTAATTAATTAATTATTTTGGTTGCTTTGTTGAAATGAAATTTGAATTTAAATCAAAGGGGGAAAAAAATCTTCCTGGTAGTTCAGAGCCAACAACCTCTGATAACGGTGTCAAAAAACCTGGGTCTGCTGATATACAATAAACGTGTGCATTTTAAACAATTTGAGATTGGAGATGGAGTTGGAAATGTAGGCATTCCTGTTTTTCACTTTTCCTTTTTAGTGAGCTCACTCTTCTCTAACGAAACAAGAAAATCACAAAAACTAGGCTGTATTCTAAAAAAGGTAATGGAAAATAAAACAAAAAATCCTGGAAAGCTACTTGAGTTCTTCCACATTTTCTGACCCTGGTAGCCCCTTCGACACTTGACTCTCCAGATCTGCTGCGGTTGACAGTATGGCCAGAATCATGGAATTTGCTAGAATTGTGGGAAATTCTCCAGCAGTAAACACAGATTCCAATGCCTCACAAATTCTGTATGGAGCTCCTCTTTTATGAAAGTTACTCTGCTTAATTTTCAATTCCACTTTCATATTTTTAAAACCCCTGTAATTTCTTGCTTGAAAATCCCATGAACATTAAGGGGCCAGAAATATTTTCTTTTTTCACTGACAGGCACATAGACTTTCCAAGAAAGAAGCATATTTTTGTTTATGTCCGGTTTGGGAAATTTTCCAAATAAGACTTGTCTTCATTCTCACAATTGCTCTATTTTTTTTTTCCCCCTGTAGTACTCATTACCTTCTAACTTACTATGTAAATTATTTATGTTCACTGTCTGGTATCCTTCCTCTAGAGTGTAAGCACAATGAAGACAGGGATTTTGTATTTTTTAATCAATGGAATGTATTCCTAGCACATAAAATAGTGCTTGGCATATAGTAAGGGCTCAGTAAATACTTGTTGAATAAACTCATTCTCCTGCCTTAGCGTTTTAATGGTTCGATTCATTTCCTCCATCTTGGGCAGGAAAGGCTCACTAGCATTTTTGTGCACACACACCTTTCTCTTGTTGACGTGTAAATTTAGGCTAAAGGTTATAGAAAGCTTTGGTCATAGTGTCCCCTTTCATCTGTTTACCTGTTTGAAGAGGTCATTGACCACAGTGAATCTGAAGACTGGGGAGGATTCTGCCCTTCTGTGTCCAGGGACCATGGGAGTAACATAAGAATAGCTTTAGACAGGACAGACTACATTCCTCCTTCAGAACAGTTTTGAAAAACTTCAGCAAGAGAGAAAGAAACAAAGTTGTTTATTAGGAATTTTATGTTCCCTATAATGGTAGGTAAATTTTCTTCCATGATTATTAATGTCATGAGAATGATAATGATGATATTCTGAAAGAATATCGTATCATTCCAATACTATGTCTTCTATCTTTCATTTTAGTTAATATTTTTACTTGCAAAAAGATCAGACCTCGTAGGCCTTGCTTATTCCTTCCGGACAAAGGTCCTATAACCTAATAATCTATATATCAAATCAATTTTTGGTGCACTGATTTTTTTCATGGCTGAATTGGAGTCCTGGAAGATACAACTAATAGTGACTGCTTTTTGCTCCTCTCTTTGATAGCCCACTTAGAGGAGGACTTATCCCTGATGAAGAAACGTTATTTAGCAAATAATCAGATCAATTTCTTTATATTCCTGGCAATGACATGTTACGTCACCTACATAGTGCAGAGTTCTTGGCAGGAGATTAAATTTTGGACCAAAGATCCAATTTCATGGAAATAAAAAGTCTTACCTAAGTGCATTAAATAGATCTTCAGTAGAGTAGTTAATACCAATTAGCTGCTGGGCTGTCTGAATCATGAATTATCTACTCAGATATGATTTTGTTTTTCTTCTTTACATAACTCAGGATTTTTAGAGGCTGGGTCATCCTAATTTCTTTGGGTCCCTCGGTCTTGAAATTTCCTGTGATTTAGGAAGCAGTGATGGAAAGTGCCATGCTGAGTCAGCAGTTTGTATAAAATAGGGGTTGGGACATGACAGGTACTTTTATATTTGATCAACTGTGAGGACAAGCCCAAGGAATGTTCTAGGTAAAGTTATTTTAAATAAAAATAATACAAAATTGACTTAGCTTCAGTCTTGAATCTTTTAAATGGCATGAAAATAGTACTGGTTAGTGAGGTGGAGAAGGAAATGGCAACCCACTCCAGTGTTCTTGCCTGGAGAATCCCAGGGACGGGGAGCCTGTGGGCTGCCGTCTATGGGGTCACACAGAGTCGGACACGACTGAAGTGACTTAGCAGCAGGAGCAGTAGCAGTGAGGTGGTTGGAAACTATTGTCAACAGTGGAAATAGCTCTTTTCATGATGAAGCTGGTTCTAGTTGAACTCTTGAATGATATATGCTGGTGTATATTTAAGGCCCAATCTGCTTTCAGATCAGTCTATTCCTGTCCAAAAATGATTTTTAATATATTGCTATCTCTATGTTGATAGGTTAGGTCCTTTGAGATCCTGGACCTACTATGGCTTATCTTTCTTACATTTGCAAGGCCAGTGTCAAACAGGTCCAAGTCACGATGTAGTGCAGCTGGTAAGATGACTCTATATACGCCAATAGCTCAGTTCCAGGCCTGCGCTCCGTGCTCTCACACGTTTATTCTCAGCAGCCTCTGTCAACTCTTTCTCTTTTCAGATGAGGAAATGGTCTCAGAGCAGTTGGGTGGTTGCCAGGGGCTGCAGTCCAGGGGTTGCAAAGAGTAGGACACGACTGAGCGACTAACGCATGACATGACGTGACATGGGGTGAAGGAGTACTGCACCCAAAGCTTCCAGCTCCCAGGATCTGCTGTCTTTGGTGTCTCCTTCCTGCAGAGGAGATGCCAGACAAAAGAGCAGGAGTGAGTGGAGTCGGGAGAGAGGAAGCTTTAAATGTTTGCTGCTTGCTAGCTTCACATGAGGCTCAGGTTATCAACAAGGCTCTCATGCCCAGCATCCTAAAGGAATGTCAATTATTCAGAAGAAACCACATGAGCAGAAAACAGCAACGGCATAGATGAATTCTCCCTTGTCTTATGCAATGGGATCTTCGCTGCACGCCTCCCAGGATCATGGTGGAAGTTGGAAATATGGGCAACATTGGTCTCTCCGGCTAACCCTGGGTATGAGCTGTGTGGGGCATACCATCCCCCACAGAGCAGAGTTAAGCAGTGTGGACCCTCTGGAAGAGAAAACAGACTGGGACTTCCCGGGTACAATTTGGAAGCCTCCCAGCAGGCCACAGGGCACGCAGGGCATGGGGACATTTGGACAGTGTCCAGGCTGCCGTCCTCATGTCCCTAGGTTGATGCCCTCTGAGGGGAGGAAAGGAAACCTTTTTTTTTGTAAATACACCTAACTTTCCAGTTTTGGCTTAAGACTGAGATATCAGCATGGTTCTATTACTGGCAGTTCTCTATCTGATACGTGGAAATCAAGAGAAGAAGCTAAGCTAGGTTCTGTCATTGTAGGGAGTTCTCAACATTTCCTCTAAGGGACATTGAGTGGAAATCCAGAAACATTTTTAATTCTCCGAAGCTCTTGGATAGTCTCTTAGCTAATCTTTTAGAGGTGCTTGTAGAAGGATGTCGTTTTCATTTCTTTAAAACACAGCTCTTTTGCCTATTTAAATACCCTGAAAGACTATGAGTGTTGAAAAAAGTACCAGATTTCTTTCTTGAATCCTGTTTGACCTTTGGTAAACTTAGTATTGTACTTAGAAAAGCTTTCCTTGAAGCAGTTGCTGCTTGTTCTCTGAGTGCTGAGATTTTTCAGAAATTTTATAAAGACCATTTTGTGATTCTTTTTTTAAAGTTAGAGGAATACCTCAGATAGGGAATGGCTGTTGCGCTTTATTGTCACAGTTTTGCATAGAGAGTTCAAGAGCAGCTGTGGAACGAAATTCTTTATTTGCACTAGGTTATTAAAAATTAATTTCACAGGTAGACTTTGTTTTGTGCCTATTTCTTGAGCAGAAACGGCACATCCCTTATGATGAATGCCTGGCGGATATAGAGGAAGGAGATTCGGGACTTCATGTATCATTTGTAATGGGACTTCAGTGGCTGTGTGGTAGGCCGGTTTTGAAAAGAGCTGTGGAGCAGCCCAATTTCATGGCAAATCTCAGAAAAGCTGTTGAAGAGGGGTGGTAGGGTGGGGGGTGAAGAGTTCCTCGCAGACAAGGCCTGGCTGCTTGCTGCCAGCTTCCTTCATCCTCACCCAGTTTAAGCATTTACTACCTGGATTTTGAAAAATTCACTGAGGACAGGGTTACCAGCCATAAAAATGCTGAGAGGTAGAGATTGCCCTAGAGTGTTTTCCAAACACTGATGTTTTTCTGAAAAGGTAACGAATGCATGGGGGGCGAGGGCATGGATGGGGAAAGGAAGCAATCAGTTTTTAAAAAGTCTCTCGCCACCAGACTCAGCCCCTTGGCCAGTTTCTTCCGTATCCCTGGAGGGTGACCACCTCTCCTGGAAGGTCAGCACCGCCTGGGGAGCCCGCCTCCCGCAGGACTGGCACGTTCGCTGGGTCATTTCCTCATATTTTTATGCTTATATATCCTGTGGCCTGTGTTCTCCTTAACGTGCAGTTTTTTTCTCCATCCTCCTGGGGGAAGAGATAACATTCTCAGGACCTAATTCTCATCTGATAAGTTTTATTTTTAACCAACTTCTACACCCTTTCTTCTTATTTTCACGAGCCCCCTGTACTTCTCTGCCTTTTCTGGCTTTCTCAGAAGGGAACAGCAGAACACCGGGGTACCGTGTGGGGCACCAGGGTTTCTCCCATCCCATCCTGGTGCTGCCACTCAGGGCTGGGCACCTGGCTCATTTTCTAATAGCAGGGAGACTTCCCTCTGCACCAGGTCCTGTTCTCACTCTTACTCCTTCTGGGCTGTCTGTAGATTTCCTTCTGTCAGTAAATTAATGTGATCTTGAGGAAGGAAACACGCTTTAGAAAACTAGACAGCTATGACTTGCAGGGATTAACACGGACTGAGTTGCCAATCAGTGGTGGCCTTGCGGCCACTTAAGGCTCCCACAGTGTGACAAAGTCGTGACTTGACAGGATGATTCTTGGATTGAGATGAATGAAAGCAGCCAGGATCCACCCAACCAAAGGGAAAGGTTTTATTTGGCTTGGTTTGTTTTTCTGTCCTGAGCCCTCTGGCCCAGGCTTTCCCAGACAAGTATGCTAGCTGTAACTGTGACCTTAGCCACGTAAGCATATATACATTCTTTTTCTTTTCTGACTTTTGACCCGACCCCTCCCCAGATATGACTAAATATGGTTATGGCTAAAAGTTTTCCAACTAACACTAGGGGGAAGTGGAAGTTTTGAACCTGGGGAGGGCGATGGAGTTTGTGTTCCCCAGAGAGGGTTGTGCATGGGAATGCTGTCCCAGACTTGAACTTCATGGCCTCCAACTGCAATTTGTTCTCCATGGACCGGTTGTCTCTCAAGCATCTCTTGGCTCTGCTGTGCATTGTGTATACAGTCCCTATGTCTTTCTTATAACCCTGTAATAGGCGTTTAGAAACAAATTTTAAAAAAAAAAAAAAAAAACGGTTTGTGATGTAGCTTCACAGAATAGTTGGTGATGGACAGGGAGACCTGGCGTGCTGTGATTCATGGGGTTGCAAAGAGTCGGACACAACTGAGCGACTGAACTGAACTGAACTTAAGAAACAATGAATAAAATACTACCACTTAATCATGGAGCACCAACCAGGGTCCCAGGAGGAAATGGATGACACTTACAAATTAGGATAATTGTAGGAGAGTTAAACAGAAAGACTTTTCACCAAGGTGGGGAGCAAGTAGGGAAACCATAAGAGAGCATGCAGTACCCAACCTTCCAAAGCAGGTGGCGCCGCTCCAGACTCTGAGACCTGCAGGCAGGAAAGCGGGGGAAGCAGTGATCAGAAGAGAGTGGCTTCCTGACGGGAGCTAGGGCCTTCGCTGAAGGAACCCAGCCAGCCCATGGGACCCTGCAAGAAGGGAGCTGGGTAGTTAGCACCCCACCTCTGGCTTTTCCCTCATCAGAGTTGCTGAAATGCACCCTGGGCTACGCACATCTATAAGTCACCATCAACTGCCCACTGATAGAAAGCCACAGGTCTGGGCAGGCTTCTGTGGCTCAAAAGAGGGGCATAACCTAGAGAGTGTGGAGGGGTAAAACAAAGAGATCTCCACGGTCCAGCTCTATCTCCCCCTCGTAGCCTGTCTCTCACTACACCAGGACTTTTCTGTTTTGTCAAACAAGTCCGGTCTGCCTCTGCCTCAGGGCCTTTGCACTTGCTCCTTCTGCCTAGAGTGGTCTTCTCCACTATAATGATGGGTCATTCAGATCCTGGCTCCCTGAAGAGGATCTCCACTCCTAGTGTTCCCCCATCTCACCTTCCAGTCATGCTATTTCACAGCCTAGTTTTATTTTTACATTGAAGAGAGTAATGGAACAGTTTTAACTTAAAATGTCAATATTTACTGGAAGTTTTATTCTTTGCAATGATTTAAGCTTAAGATGAAAACCAGATAGCAACTTTCAAATATGCAGGGGGTACTTATTTTTACAAAAGTTGCCTGAAGGTGTGGGAAAATGTTTGGATATCACTGAGAGAGCCTGAATGCGGAAGAAGGGAGCAGTTCTCTCCCTCTACTGGAAGCTGTGTGCCTGTGCTTTTTACCACAGCTACCACACAGTGTGTGTGTGTGTGAGTTGCTAAGTTGAATCTGACTCTTTGCGACCCCGTGGACTGTAGCTTGCCAGGCTCCTCTGTACATGGAATTCTCCAGGCAAGAATACTGGGGTGGGTTGCCATTCCCTTTTCCAGGGGAATCTTCCTGACCCAGGGCTTGAATTCCAGTCTCCTGCATTACAAGCAGACTCTACCTTCGAAGCCACCATGGAGAGAACGTGAGTTAGCAGGAGTCAGGAGGTAGCCACCAGAACCATATTTCTTTGTTTACAGGGACCTACAGAATCTCCCCCAAGGGCTTCAGAGAGAGATTTTCTTCCTTCTCTGCTGGCTGCATCCTGACTCATGCTAACTCAAGTTGATGCAGAGCAACCCAAACTTGAAGAGCCTACTTTAGCTCCACCCGTGGACTTGGTTTGCGTGCCAGACCAGAGGCAATTCCCTTGTCTTTGTGAAGGGTCACACCCCACTCTTTTCGGGCCCCGTTGAGCAGGGAGTGAGGCTTGCAGAGCCAAGTCTGGATGGGAGCAATTTGAAAACTATGCCAGCCTGATAATTTATAGTGAGCTTTTAAGGCATCATTTCATTTAGGGAAGGGCGTGAAGCCATTCTCCATGGCTTTCCTCCAACTGCCACAACTGCCCTGACTTAAGCTGGTAACCAGCCCATGCCTGCTGGCGTCTGATGGGGCAGACCTTCCTTCTGACGAGTGGGGCCTCAGCCACATACCTGTCAAGAATTGTCAGGACCACCCGTGCTTTTGAGGCTAGATCTCTCAGTTTTGGTCTGGAGGCCGGGATTTTGTTCCAAGGTCTGCTGCTGATTGAGGGCCCCCATGCTCATCCTCCAGGTAGCGCTCTGGTGGGGTCTGAATTCCAGAGGAAATGTCACGGGCATCCATCACCGGACTAGCGAAGAAGCCATGAGAGCAGCCAGGAGTGAGAAAACTCACTCTCGTTCCTGCTCTTGCAGCTAAAGAGCTCCTTGACGCCCTAGCTATACACCTTTCCTGCTATATGACTTCCCACCTCTGGAACCTTCCAGCTGCTTTCAGTTTTTCGGTTCCCAAGGAGGGAATATGATTTGCAAAGCTCATCTTGTGGGGCCAGACCAGCAATCTGGATTGATTGCTCTGGGGGCAGGTGTTCACTAATGTTGTTGTTGGTCGGGGGAGCCAGGGTAGAATCCTTCGGTTCCTACAGGCTGCTTCCAGCTGTTCTTCTCAGAAGGGCATGTGGACAGGGCAGGCCCCTCCAGATTACATAGCAGTCATATGGGCTTTTTCGGGTTCTGTGAAAGACAAGTGAAGTAATTCCAATTGACACTAAAAGGTGAAAGCTCTGTTCTTTAAAAAATATACCAAAATTGTGGTAGGCTGTTGACTGGCCTCTTCCATGTGCCCTGACTTGTGAATCAGATTCATCAGGCTCTGATAGCAGGGGCTGGAAGAACTAGGATCAGTCGGGGGGAAACCACAGGAGAAGGAGGCGAGGCCAGGCTCCAGGAGCTTGGAGGAGGCGTGTTGTAGAAGCAGCGTCCTGCTCAGTGGGCAGCTGAAGGTACTTCTCATTTTACCACGTTCCCGGAGGTGGGCCAAGTTCCCAGCTCACTTGACTCATCCGTAAGAGGGAAGCAGTGGTTGAGTAAGGGCTGACCCTGTCCTAGCCCACAGAGCTGGGCAATCAGATCATGCCTCTAAACTCACAAAGGAGCCTGGTCTTGGAGGTGACCTAGACAAAGGAAAGTCATATTATTATGAAGTTTCATCCTCAAGGAGAAGAGCCACAGCACGACCATTTCTTTTCCTATTAGATTCTACTTCTTAAAACAAACAAGCCACTTCGCCTTTACCGTGGGTCCCAGCCACGTGTTTCTCCTGCTCCCATTAGCTTGCACTGCCAGGAGGGCAACATCAACAGGTCTTCGGAGGCTGTGTTAGCCACGCCCACCATCTCTAGAAGGAGTGGCATAGATAGAGTGCCTGATGAACTATGGAATGAGGTTTGCAACATTCTACAGGAGACAGGGATCAAGACCATCCCCATGGAAAAGAAATGCAAAAAAGCAAAATGGCTGTCTGGGGAGGCCTTACAAATAGCTGTGAAAAGAAGAGAAGCAAAAAGCCAAGGAGAAAAGGAAAGATATAAGCATCTGAATGCAGAGTTCCAAAGAATAGCAAGAAGAGATAAGAAAGCCTTCTTCAGCCATCAATGCAAAGAAATAGAGGAAAACAACAGAATGGGAAAGACTAGAGATCTCTTCAAGAAAATTAGAGATACCAAGGGAACATTTCATGCAAAGATGGGCTCGATAGAGGACAGAAATGGTATGGACCTAACAGAAGCAGAAGATATTAAGAAGAAATGGCAAGAATACACAGAAGAACTGTACAAAAAGGATCTTCACGACCTGGATAATCACGATGGTGTGATCACTCATCTAGAACCAGACAGCTTGAATGTGAAGTCAAGTGGGCCTTAGAAAGCATCACTACGAACAAAGCTAGTGGAGGTGATGGAATTCCAGTAGAGCTATTTCAAATCCTGAAAGATGATGCTGTGAAAGTGCTGCACTCAATATGCCAGCAAATTTGGAAAACTCAGCAGTGGCCACAGGACTGGAAAAGGCCCNCTATGCCAAAGCCTTTGACTGCATGGATCACAATAAACTGTGGAAAATTCTGAGAGAGATGGGAATACCAGACCACCTGACCTGCCTCTTGAGAAATCTGTATGCAGGTCAGGAAACAACAGTTAGAACTGGACATGGAACAACAGACTAGTTCCAAATAGGAAAAGGAGTATGTCAAGGCTGTATATTGTCACCCTGCTTATTTAACTTCTATGCAGAGTACATCATAAGAAACGCTGGACTGGAAGAAGCACAAGCTGGAATCAAGATTGCCGGGAGAAATATCAGTAACCTCAGATATGCAGATGACACCACCCTTATGGCAGAAAGTGAAGAGAAACTAAAGAGCCTCTTGATGAAAGTGAAAGAGGAGAGTGAAAAAGTTGGCTTAAAGCTCAACATTCAGTAAACGAAGATCATGGCATCTGGTCCCATCACTCCATGGGAAATAGATGGAGAAACAGTGGAAACAGTGTCAGACTTTATTTTTTGGGGCTCCAAAATCACTGCAGATGGTGATTGCAGCCATGAAATTAAAAGACGCTTACTCCTTGGAAGAAAAAGTTATAACTAACCTAGATAGCATTCAAAAGCAGAGACATTACTTTGCCAACTAAGGTCCATCTAGTCAAGGCTATGGTTTTTCCAGTGGTCATGTAAGGATGTGAGAGTTGGACTGTGAAGAAGGCTGAGGGCTGAAGAATTGATGCTTTTGAACTGTGGTGTTGGAGAAGACTTTGAGAGTCCCTTGGACTACAAGGACATCCAACCAGTCCATTCTGAAGGAGATCAACCCTGGGATTTCTTTGGAAGGAATGATGCTAAAGCTGAAACTCCAGTACTTTGGCCACCTCATGAGAAGAGTTGACTCATTGGAAAAGACTCTGATGCTGGGAGGGATTGGAGGCAGGAGAAGGGGATGACAGAGGATGAGATGGCTGGATGGCATCACTGACTCGATGGACATGAGTCTGAGTGAACTCAGGGAGTTGGTGATGGACAGGGAGGCCTGGCATGCTGTGATTCATGGGGTTGCAAAGAGTCGGACATGACTAAGCGAGTGAACTGAACTGAACTGAACTGAATCACCTGTAAGCCCTGAGTCCTTCACAGCTGTTGCTCCTTTTCTGAAGAAACAGCTGAACTCGGGCTTGGAGGCGTCCTGAAAGGTCAGCGGATCCTCTCTGAGAAGCTCAGATTTCTCCCCACTCATCACCAGTTCAGCCTTTTCCCCCCCGGCAAAACCACCATCACCACAATTGAGCCAGACTCAGCAGTGTCTGCTACCCACAGGATAGGAAGTGTGGTTGTCTAACTGCCCAAGGTCAGGACCCATTTCTGGTCCTTGCTGTAGTATTTCCATTCTCGGAAACACACTGCTCTGAGATCAGAGGAGAGTCTAGCTCCGAAGGTGAGCCTCTTGGTTTTGACATTCTTGGGGAAATAGGGCTGCTTTTTGGGTGAAAAAACAGCACAAATGGGCAGCGAGTACTGTAAGTAGCCCGGCTTAACCACGGGCCTTGTGTATCTGAGTTGAAGGTGACTCAGGAGCCGAGAGCACCGGTGGGTTGGGGTCTGCCCGTGTTTTCATCCCCAGTATTTCACCGCGGCCTGGCACACAGCCAGGGGCAATATGGTGTGGTGAAAACAGCGAGGACTTTGGAGTCAGGCCTGGTTTGGAGTCCCAGTTCAGCTGTTTCTACCTGTACAACCTCCGTAAGTTATCTACTCTCTGTGTGCCTCAGTTTCCTCCTCTGAACCCCCACCTCCACTTCCTCTAACCCACTTCCACGGTGCTTCCTGTCCCCGTGGAGCTGGGCTCTTCCCGTCAGAGAGGTTTCTGTGCCCAGAGGACAAATGCTTCCTTCAGGAGGCACAGGGAAATTTCTGATGAATGTGGATGTTGAGAGAGCCACCCGGAGGCACTCCTTCAGGAGTAACTACCAGGGAAATGGGCCACAAAAATGAACCACAGCACAACCCAGAGTGGACTCGAGTGGCTGACACACTCTCAAGGGAGGGTTAGGCTCACCCCTGCCGGAGGAGGTTTCAGAGGCACGTGCGTGGCGGATGTCTGGGCCTTCCCCTGGGCTGCGTCCTTGGTTTCCTCTGCACATAATGAGGATGGACAGACAACTCCCACAGCGATCCCAGGCAGCACGACCGGGACTCAGCCCCATTGAGAATGAGGGTTCAGGGCCAGGTAAAGCGCCCCTGCAGCTGTGGCACTGGCTGAAAGCAAAGGGGTTGCGGTGGACAGCGAGTAAGCTAGACCTAAACAGTGACCTATTAACTGCCTCTGTGTTCCATCCGGCCCTTCATTGCTTTGATGATGGAGCCAGACTCCTTGCTGTCTGGAACAATGCTGAATCTGTCAGTAGTGGTGCTGGAGGGACACTGCAGGAGGAAAGGGTTGCCTGCAGTTTGCAGGGCGCCCCATGGGTTGCCAGTGTTAAGTGGAGGACACTCAGGGGTCCTTGCACTCCAGCCAGTGGCATCGCTGGCGCCCGGCCCGTGTGCCCTGCCTGAGATACCTGACCACCAGCCTCAGCTCACCCACCGTGGACCAGCTCTGGCCCTGGCCATCTCGAGCTTCTCTGCCACCCAGTGGGCTGCAGTCTTGTCCTCTGGAAGGAGATCTGAACCTCAGCCTGGGAAAGTTTGTTTTTTGCTCGGCTATTCTTCCTCAGCCCTAGAGTATTCTTTCTTGTTTAGCGTGTACTCCCTGTAAATAGTTCTTCATGTTAAGCATCCATATATGGTTTCAAATGTTCAAATTCCTGTGTAGTTTCTGTCTCTGCCTGGAGTCTGACTGATAGAATTGATACTGGGAGCGGTCCCAGTAGATAGATGTCCCCCTCCCCTCTCCAGCCATACACACAAATGGTATTTGGGGATTTGTCTGGGCTTGAGTGCAGTGCTCAGCTCCTTGCCCATGGGAAATGGGATGCTGGTAATGCAGTGGCATCACAGTTCATTAAGCTCTCACCGGTGGTTAACTGTGATGCAATGTCAATGGAAGCAAATGCCTTGGAATCTCAACTGCTGGACTGTTAATGGCGGTCATGATGACGATGAGGATTGTGACTTGGATTGTGCTGAGGGTACTAGAACGTTTAGAGAGAAAATGACACGCTCAGGTCCTTCAACTCTTAAGTCACGGGCTGACTACAGAATGTCACAGAGCCTCTATTAAGCCCTTACAAGAATTATTTCTTGTTGCCAGAGGGCTGATATCACTGAAAGATTATACAAAATTTAATTGTGTGGGTGGTTGAATTATGATTGCTAAACTCACAGTGATGCCAAATATCTTATGTTACAGATTAGGGCATTGACTGGGAAAGAACGGGATTCTGGAACTTGGAATAGGAACAGCTGGTTATATTCCGATAAAACTAACACTCTTGAAACTGCAAGTCACCCCGATTCCTTTGCCAGTAGAAGTATATTGCCCTCTGATATCTGAAGAAACGAGCTTTCCTTTGCTGGAAAACTCCATGCTCACCTCATCTGGGGCAGATGCCTTGAAAGAGGATGTTCCTTCTCAAGACCCACCACAACCAGCCCTTGTTACTATTGCCTGTGCGTGCATGCCAAGTTGCTTCAGTCCTGTTCGACTCTTTGCCATCCCATGGACTGCAGCCTGCCAGGCTTCTCTGTCCATGAGATTCTCCAGGCAAGAATATTGGAGTGGGTTGCCATGCCCTCCTCCAGGGGATCTTCCTAACCCAGGGATTGAACCTGCATCTCCTGCATTGGCAGGCAGATTCTTTACCACTAACACCTCCTGGGAAGCCCACTACTAGCCTGTAACTAGGGTCAATTCTCTGTTTGTTTCAGGGACAGGATATACTAACAACTGGGAAAACCCAACTTACACACTAAAAAGACTGTAAGACTTTGCTAATCTATCAAGAGAAACCTGCAGAATATATAGGAGTGGATTTTAAGGGTGTTAAACACAATGTGGTTATGGATTTTCCTCTAATATTTTACAAGGATTTTTTGCTTTATGTACTTTGATATTCTGGGGATAATGGACAACTGTGACTCTTGGGATTTCTGTGGATTGTAATTTTTTTAAAAATAAGAACATCCCTCATTGTTTTCTCTTAGTGATTGTACACTATTTGTCAGAGATTAATATTATCCTACCCATTTTCTTTTAGTTAGCATTTTCTAATGTTTTTTCCATCCCTTTATGTCCAAAATTTTTTTTTTTTTTGCTGTTGTTCTAGGAGTGTCTTTTGTAAATAGCTCATAGCTTTGCTTCTCCTCACACAAGCCATCTGTTACTGTCACGTGTTGGATTGACATGTTATGTTTTACCATGCTTCTTGTTTTCTTGTTTGTTTCTTTCCTATTTTTGATCAATTTCTTGCATGTTTGCTTTTGTTCTTGTTTTTACTCTAGTGGTTCAGAAACAAACTGTTTCTCTACTAGCTAACCTTAAATTTTTGATGTGTATCTAAATATTCTATGCTCTAGCCAGAATCTGTCACTTCCTCTTATTCAAAATAATGTTTGCATGCTTTCACTCCCTCTTTCCTAATCTCAACTATTATTTCTAGGATTATTATTTTTCCCTGGAATAAAGAGCTTTTAAGGCAGTGGCACCCCACTCCAGTACTCTTGCCTGGAAAATCCCATGGATGGAGGAGCCTGGTAGGCTGCAGTCCATGCTAAGGATCGGACACGATTGAGCGACTTCCCTTTCACTTTTCACTTTCATGCATTGGAGAAGGAAATGGCAACCCACTCCAGTGTTCTTGCCTGGAGAATCCCAGGGACGGAGGAGCCTGGTGGGCTGCCGTCTATGGGGTCGCACAGAGTCGGACACTACTGAAGTGACTTAGCAGCAGCAGCAGAGATTTTTTTCTTTTTTGTTTTTTAATTGCTTTCTTGATTGCCATTGTTTTTTTTTTGTACTCTGTCTCTCTCTTTTGGACTCTTTTTTTTTTTCTTTAATAAGAGTTATCCTTTAGTATTTCAGGAGATGTTTATGGCTGCTAAACTTTGGGTCCTTGAATGTCCCAATTTCTTCCTCCTCTCATTTGAATGCTATTTTGGCTGCNTCTTGTTTGCCATTGTTTTTTTTTTGTACTCTGTCTCTCTCTTTTGGACTCTTTTTTTTTTTCTTTAATAAGAGTTATCCTTTAGTATTTCAGGAGATGTTTATGGCTGCTAAACTTTGGGTCCTTGAATGTCCCAATTTCTTCCTCCTCTCATTTGAATGCTATTTTGGCTGCTTGGTGTATCGATAACAGATATAGGATAAAATCTTTCACTATTAATGTAGATTTTTCTATTTCTTCTTGTAGTTGTATCAGTTTTGGTTTATATATTGAAGCCCTCATATTTGACATAAACATTTTGAATATTATTTAATCTCATCTTTGTAAATTGAACTTTTTGAAAAATTGAGACAACTCTTCTTTCTGCTAATACTTCTTGTTTAAAATTGGTCTTGTCTGATGGAGCCCTCTGAGCTTTCTTTTATTTAATCTTCTTTATTTTCAATCTTTTAATATCCTTAGGTTTAAATGTAGCTTTTATGCACTGCATATCTAGTTGGATTTTCTCCCAATACCTAGTATAACAATATTTGTCTTTTCAATGAATAAACCTTAGTTAAAATTTCCCCAATTTTTTATTTTTCAAAACTTTAAGTCTGCAGAACATTCACAAGAGTAATAAACATCAATTTGATTCACCAGTTATTAACACTTTGCTGCACTCTGAATATGTGTATATACAAATCAATATGTATATAATTTTTATGTGTTTATTTATATATGTATACAGACACATATGTGCTTCTTTGAAGTGGATGAGAACTGAGCCTTTATCTCTTAAGAATATGGACATTATCCTACCTTAATGTAATTATCCTCTAAAAATTTAACATTTATACAATATTATCATTTAATATACAGTCCTGGGTCGGGAAGATCCCCTGGAGAAGGAAATGGCAACCCACTCCAGTATTCTTGCCTGGAGAATCCCATGGACAAAGGCGCCTAGCAGGCTACATTCCACTGGTCTGCAAGAGTCGGATGCGACTTAGTGATTAAACCACCACCGCATTCAGATATGCCCAGTTGGTCCCAATAAAGTCTTCACATGTTTTTCTCTATCCAGGACCCAATTAAGGGTTGAGAACCACATTTAGTTTCCTCTATAGGTAGAACAGTTTCCCAGCCTTTTGTTGTTGTTTTTCTTTTTTTTCCCCTCTCTCTTTTTTTCCTTTTCCCTTTTCTTCTCTCTTTTCTCCTTTTTAAAGGGTCTACCTCACTTATTTTGCAGGGCATCCCTCTGTATACTTGCATCTGTCTGACTCGATGTTCGTGATCAGGGCCAGGTAAACATTTGTCGTGTTCCCCTCAGTGTGATGTGTGAGGGGTGCACAATGCAGCTCCTCCCATTATTACTGATGTTAAGTAGGTTAAGGTGGATGTCTGTCAATTTCTCCACATTCTGCCCCCCAACTATCTCTTACCCCATATTTTATCATTCATTGGTGATTCTACTCATGTAAAATGATGGTTTTTCTATTTCTGTCATTCTTCCAACCCCTGTTAGTTGACACCTACTCTATGGAAAACTTCCCTTTCTCTCCTCTTTGCCCCAGCTAAAATTTTAAAGGCAATTTTAGAATCAGTGGATTTATGAATTATTTTGTTTATTCAGAGGTATAATCTAGTCCTGTCACTAATTGTTTTGAAGTTATTAGATTCTCCCAGATTTGATCATAGGACCTCCTTTAAGACCCTGGATTCCATCAGTTTTGAGCACTTTTAAATTCTTTGGTACCAGAAAATTTTCCGGGCTTCCTTTTCACTTTCCTGAAAGTAGGCGTTTCTCTGAACCAACCTGCTGTTCCTTTGTAGTGGGAAATAGTATTCAAAACTAAGATCCGACTGCCAGGTGTGCGCCTTGGTGCCGAGATGTGATTGCTTCCAGGTCTTTGCTGTGGAAGGAGCTAAGAAATCTCAAGATTCCACTGACAGTGACTCCAGCTTCCTCCTAACTCCATGGGGGTGTTTTTCTGTTCTGCCTACATTGGCTATTTGTACCTCTTTGCTCCCTCAATGAGAACTTGGCTTTCCAACAGTATGTTCAGTCCTGCAGGAAACTGAAAATATTTCATAATTGCTTCATCAACAGAAAGCTCACTTTGGCTAGTTTAGGATTTGTTTTTGTCCTAAGACTGAACCCTTCCTTTGAGGGTATACTGTCACTGTACTGCGTTCAGAATTTTTCTTTTTTCTTCTTCTGGGTAATTATATATTAATGTGATATATGGTTTTGTTTATGTCTGAGTTCAGTGTTAAAGTTTTCCCCATTCTTGTTTCAATCTATGTTTTGAATGTATAAAAAATAGACATGGTTCAAGGCAAAATTCTATTAAAAGTCTGCTTAAGTCTCATTCCCTTCTCTATCCCTTCCATCCTGGGGATACCAGCCTCGCCACCCTGGTAGGCCATTGATTTTAGTTCTTTTTGATTAATTTTGCAAAAATAAGTATGTATATTCCTTTTTTCCTTCTCACACAAAAAGTGACATATAATTTTTGCATCTTGCTTTTTCATTTAAGAATATATCCTGAAAATCACCCTGTATCAGCTCACAGGGAATTTCTTTATGCTTTTATACATGTTTCAGTTCAGTTAAATATGAATTTAATTGTTTTATTTGGGCTTAACTCTAACTCTGACATCTTATTTTGTGCTTGTACTTACCCTGTTTTGTTACACCCTTTTCCTTCATGTATATCTTAAATTATTTCAGAATTCCATTTTTCCTCTACTAGCTTAGACATTATACATTCTTTTTCTATTCCTTCTAGATGTTATCCTAAAAATTGCATCATGTTAAGTTAATTGGTAACTACCCTCCTTCTTGAAAATGCAGTGACCTTTCTATATTTAAAACCTGCAAGATCTAGTTTATGCTTTTAGTGTTTATTTAGCTGAGTTCATAAATCTTTCTCACATCTTTAGTTTGGGTCATATTTGCTACCTCAAGAGTATGTTAGATTTTCTTTTATTTGGATGATAAATTCTGTTTTTGTTTTCTAAAATTACCTTTATTTCACCTTCATTTTAGAAATATTTTCGCTGGAAATGGAATTCTAGGTTAATAGCAATCTTCAACATACGAAAAGAAAAAATAATTTCTAATGTTTTCAGTCTTGTTACTGTTAATTCGACACTCCTTTTAGGAAAGTCTGTTGTAGCCTCAGCGTCATCATCTGCTCTCTATTGGATTTTTCTGTGCTTCAGATAATCCTGCTGCTGCTAAGTCACTTCAGTTGTGTCCGACTCTGTCTTATTTATTCAACACAGAAAACCTGTAAAAATAAGCACCCCACCCATTTTGTAAATGGCAATCCTGACTTTCCAAGGGGTTGGATTACTTTATTAAGGAAATGCAAATCAAAACCACAATGAGACACCGCTTCACATCTACTCGAATGACTGTGACTTAAAATTATTAAAAACAGAAAAGAAAAAAAAATCTGGTGTTTCTTAAACTTCTTTGATGAGTAGCTCCTTTGTCTTTGACTAGCAGCAGTTTTACAATGATGTGTCTAAGTGTGGACGGATTTTTATTCATTCTGACTGGCATTCATAGAACTTCTTGAAGCATCTACGTCTGCTTTATTTCCAGCGCGAAAGCCTTTGACTGTGTGAATCACAACAAACTGTGGAAAATTCTTCAAGAGATGGGAATACCAGACACCTCACCTGTTTCCTGAGAAATCTGTACACAGGTCAAGAAGCAACAGTTAGAACTGGACATGGAACAATAGATTGGTTCCAAATAGGAAAAGGAATATGGCAAGGATGTATATTATCACCCTGTTTATTTAACTTATATGCAGAGTACATCATGCAAAATGCCAGGCTGGTTGAAGCACAAGCTGGAATCAAGATTGCCAGGAGAAATATGCAGATGACACCACCCTTGTGGCAGAAAGAGAAGAAGAACTAAAGAGCTTCTTGATAAAAGCAAAAGAGGAGAGTGAAAAAGCTGGCATAAAACTCAATATTCAAAAAATGAAGATCATGGCATCTGGTCCCATCACGCCATGGCAAATAGATGGCGAAACAATGGAAACAGTGAGACACTTTATTTTCTTGGGCTCCAAAATCACTGCAGGTGGTGACTGTAGTCATGAAATTAAAAGATGNTTTGGTAAGTCTCCTATTCCCTGTAGATGGAGCATATCTTGCATTTCACTAAACATAATAAATGACATGCTTTTTATCTCGTGGATATGTGTGTGTCTGTGTGCACATGAGCACACATGCTTGAGTCTGCTTTTCTTCATGGTAACAACTTTGGTGTCCATCTTCATCATTAATTCTGGATTATTGTACTTGGAGCTATCTCTAGAAAAAAGTGGAGAATAGAACACAACTACAGTCTTGCATTTGAGTTTGCTTCTGCATGACACAGGCAGGCAGTTCTAATCCAAGACTACCCTACTCTTGTTGCAAAGGAGAAGCCCGTTCCCACTCCGTGTTGGAACTGTTTCTTTGACTTGCTTTTCACTGCTTTTGTTATTATAGTCATACAGAATGGCCTGCCTCAGAGGATCCTGCCCCTCCCGCTAACTGTTAAAGTGCCTCTGCTCTAGAACCCTGTCCACCTATAGATGGCAGGAAGGAAGAAATTAACACATCCCCTGTCTGAGGCTTGCCATTCTAGGAGACGTTTACAAGATAAATGGCTTTTTCACTTTGCCTCCTCACCTCCCCACCATCTCTGATCTATAAAAGAACCTGGCATCCAGACCGTGATAAGATGGTTATTTTGAGGCACTAGCCTGCCATCTTCTCGGTCAGCTGCTTTCAGAATAAAGTAATTTTCCTTGCCTCAACAACACCTTATCTCTTGGATTCATTGGCCTGTCGTGCAGCGAGAAGAGTGAGCTTGGACACTCGGCAACATTTTTAATTCAAGGCTTGAGATCTGGGTCCATTTAGAATGCAAGATCTTATAGAAGACCTAGATTCCCTAGATTCCCTTAGTTCATCCTCACCTTTGGGCCTCAGGCTTGAGGGGAGAATCTCCCTCTAGACATCCACCTGGTGTGAGTCTGAGCTTTGACTTGTGTCCCATTTGCAGCCAAGTCTATTGGGAGCAACAGAGCCCTCAGGACAAAAGTGGCTTCTCTGCTCATTTATCTCTGGAGTTCCTTTGGTTCTGGTTATTTCTAACTATGGTGTTACCTCCTCTTACATTTAAGAAAGATACCTGCTTTTCGTTTAGTTTTTACCACTTACCCAGAAATTTAGTGTTTTTGGTTTGTGTGTGTGTTTGGCTCTGCTGTGTGACTGATGGGATCCTAGTCCCCCAACCAGGGATGGAAACCCAGGCCCTTGGCAGTAAAAGTGCCAAGTCCTCTAGGGAATTCTAGGGACCTCTAGGGAATTCCCTTATAGTGTTCATATATGTGTTTTGTATTCAAGAGGGCTTGTCCAAATATCCAAACCCATTATTACAGAGAACATGAAGTCTTACAATTTCTTCTGATAAGGTACTTCTGCCTACTTTAACTTTTGAGAGCTGAGTATTTGTCAGTTTTTGGTCTGCAAACAACCATTTTCTTATTTTCCTGTGCTGTGTGCATAGAGCACATATAAAATCAACGAACAAAGCTATTCTGTGCCAGACACCATATCAGATGCCTTATAATTAATTTTTACCACAACCCCAGGAAATGGTAGAATCTGTGGTGGCTATGGTTTTCCCACTTTATACAAGAGGAAAATGAGGTTAAATAACTACATCAAGATCATAAAACTATCTAGTGGCCAAGCCGTAGCCTCAAGTCGAGATCTGACGCCACAGTGTGGACTCTTGAATACTTTTTCTTAGAGGCCCCCATTTATAGCAGTTTAGCAAGTTACTGTAATCAAAGTCATTAGAGATGTAATCACTTAGAACCCAATTTTGACTCCATATGCACAAACGTAATTTTAACTCAATATGCACAGATGTTCTAATATTTGCGGCATTGCTAGTCAGATCCATGATTCACACCAGTCCTTAGCTTGTGTTGATGTATATTCAAGGGGGACTTCCCAGGGGGTCTAGTGGCTAAGATTCCATGCTCCCAATGTAGGGGGCCTGGACCCGATCCCTGATTAGGGAACTAGATCCCACATGTTACAGCTAAAGATCCTATGTGTCACAACTAGACCCGGTGCAGCCAAATCAATAAAATAAATATATTAAAAAATATATACATGAGTCTACTTGTCTTACCTAATATCATCCACATAGACCCCGGTAATCCTTGGCCAGGGTAATTCCATTTCTTTCGTTTTTTTCCCTTCTCCCCACTCCCTGCCCCAGTTTTTAGTGCAGAAGGAGGAAACAGGCTCATTTATTGAAGTCTCTTGTTGTGTTGCCGCCGTGTGTTAACTAGCCTACTTTGTTTTAATATAAAAAGATACTAAGGCTATGAATTTTCCTGTTTATGGTATTGGCCATTCTCATGGGTTTTTATATGAAATTACACAGTGTAGTGATTAAGGATGTATGCCTTAGAACCAGGCTATGTGCTAAGTCGTTTCAATCGTGTCTGACTTTTGGCAACCCTATGGACTGTAGCCTGCCAGGCTCCTCTGTCCATGGGATTCTCCAGGAAAGAATATTGGAGTGGGTTGCCATGTCCTTCTCCAGGGGGTCTTCCCGACCCAGGGATTGAACCCATGTCTCTTATGTCTTCTGTATTCAGCACCCCCTGGGGAGCCCTGGTGAACCAGGAAGACCCAGGCTGCCTGGGATCAAATTCTGCTTCTGCAGCTTACTATCTGTATGAGGTGAGGTGAGGTGAAGTCGCTCAGTCGTGTCCGACTCTTTGCGACCCTGTGGACTGTAACCTACTAGGCTTCTCTGTCCATGGGATTCTCCAGGCAAGAATACTGGAGTGGATTGCCATTTCCTTCTCCAGGGGATCTTCCCGACCCAGGGATCGAACCAGGGTCTCCTGCGTTGGAGGCAGACGCTTTAACCTCTGAGCCACCAGGGAAGCCCAGACTTTTTGACTTCTGTGTGCCTCTGTTTTCTCACCTGGAAAATGGAGATCAAGGCATCTACCTCTAAGTGTTGTTGTGAGGTTTAAGTGTAAAGTGGTTAGTGTTTGATGTACAAGTTACAATTACTTTTGCCTAGTAATTTTTTTTTTCAGTACTTCTGAATAACCTCTAACTTTAGTTTTGTTTTTTTTTTTTTTTTGAAGATTTGTTAAAAATTTCATGTTGTTTGTATGCATGTACTGTTTTTGTTTTTAACTTATTTTCAGTTTTATTGCATATTGTAAATCTTAAAAGTATTTCAGTAATCTAATACCTAGACAAATTTCAATCTAGAGTTGTTTGAGAAATTCTGTTTTTCTGAAGAATACAAAGTTTTTGTGTTCCTCTAGATGTCTTGTTAGTTTTGTCTCTTAAACCATAACCTGGGAGGATTTGGTGAAGAGTTTTTATGGCAATGGCTGAAGGGTGGGGTTGCTGATAAGATTAGGGCTCAGCTGGTCTCTTGATGAGCTTCTCTGGTTTAATCTGGCCTCAGATGATCTTCTCTGGAATGAACAGTGCTCACTCCAGTTCTCGGGGGCTTTAGTTCCATGAGGAGGGAGTCAGCTGTACTTGTTGGCCCTAGACTCGCACCAGCAAAAACGCCTGCTACTCAATTGTCCTGTCCAGATGCTGGTGTGAGAAGGTGGCGGAAACTGGTGCTGTTAAGCTTACTCTTTGTTTTAAACCACGATATTCTTTTGGCTTCAAATAATGCAACAACTTTCCTCTTCCTCCTGGCAGCCTGAGGAGAAAGCCCCAAGAACCAACCAGAAATACGATTTGACATGAAGAGACGTGAAGAGGTAAGAATACTTTCCAGACCTTCTCGGTTGGGGGCTGCTCTTCAGAGGTCATGTTACTAAACCTCACAGAGAGAGTGTTATTAAAGCTCATAAGACACGGTGCCTGCTTACTCTCAGGCTTCCATAGAATTTTCCCTCTCCGCACTCTGCCTATGAAAGTTGCTAGGCAGCAAGGAGATAAAAGTGCTAGAGGATGTGACCATTTTCTTGCAACTCTTTGTCTGTTTCTACCCACACAGAGCAAAGCAGCTTTCCTGTGGGGATTTATCTTCAAAAGCAAAGTGTTCTTGTCTTTGCTGCTCTGCCTACATTGTTAGTAGTGATGGGATGGCCCAGTTTTCTAAGGCTGCAAAATCAGGAGCGTACAGCCTCTTCATTTAACTGCCTGTGTGAACCTGCTGCCTTGAATGCCTTCCCCTTTAATTGAAGGACTTTCAAGGTGGCTCAGGGCAGGGTTGGGTGTTACTGCAGTGGAAAGAGTTGATTTGCTACCAGACTTTGTCTTGTGAAGCTCTAAACTTTTATTTGCACTTTTTTTTTTAAACTTTCTTTTGTATAGCTTTTTTTTGTATCACAATGGTATCCTTGGTACACCGTCAGCTGAATTTTAGTTTTTTGAATGGTCAGTCCCATAGTGATGATGGATTCACTTATATATACTCTTGATCTAGCAACTACAGTATATCACAAAAACAGAAATAACTGGCTTAGGGGGAAAAGCTTTGACTCTCCTGTCCTTTATGATACCAAAACCTTACCTGTTCAAGACACAATCCAGTGTAATGTGAATTTCAAGGAATTCATCACAAACTGGCTTTATAGCGATTAGTGAGCATATTTTATTCTTGGTTTTGTATATTTCTTTGGGGAAACAAAGAACATGGCTGAATACCTTTTATAAAGTACTCACTTAATAGCAGTTGTGAAACTCTGTAGTCCAGACTGAGACATGTACTCATCATCTTCTAGATTACACACCTAGTCTCAGGACTTAATGAAGCTCAGGTTCTTAATGTCTTATTGAAGAAAGAATTCAGTGAGAGATAAAGTGATAGGATTTATTTAGAGAGAAACACACTCCATAGACAGAGTGTGGGCTGTCTCAGAAGGCAAGAGAGGCCCCAGGGTATGGGGTTGTCAGTTTTTAAGTGTTGTTGTTTGGTGCTAAGGCGTGTCTGACTCTTTTATGACCCCTTGGACGGTAGCCCACCAGACTCCTCTGTCCATGGAATTCTCCAGGCAAGAATACTGGAGTAGGGTTGCCATTTCCTTCTCCAGTGGATTTTCCCAACCCAAGGATTGGACTCATGTATCCTGCATTGGCAGGTGGGTTCTTCACCACTGAGCCACCAGGGAAGCCCCTGTCAGTTTTTATAGGGATGGGTAATTTTATAGGATATTGGGTTGGGAGGATTATTCCAACTATTTGGGGGAAGGGGAGGCAATTTGCAGGAATTGGGCCATGGCCCACTTTTTTACCTTATGGTCAACTTTGGAACCGTCATGGTGCCTGTGGGTGTATCATTTAGCTTGCTGATGTGTTACAATGAATGTATACTGAGGCTGAAGGTCTAGTGGAAGTTGACTCATTCATCTTGGAGCTATTTGACTCTAATCAGTTTTTTGCCATGTGCTGTAGCTATAGGCATGGATTTAGACAAGGCAGAGAAACCAGATATCAAATTGCCAACATCTGTTGGATCATTGAAAAAGCAAGAGAATACTAGAAAAACATCTACTTCTGCTTTATTGATTATGTCAAAGCCTTTGACTGTGTAGATCACAACAAACTGTGGAAAATTCTTCAAGAGATCCGAATACCAACCACCTCACCCACCTCCTGAAAAATCTGTATGCAGGTCAAGAAGCAACAGTTAGAACTGGACATGGAACAGCAGATTGGTTCCAAATAGGGAAAGGAGTATGTCAAGGCTGTATATTGTCACCCTGCTTATTTAACTTATATGAAGGTCCGTTTAGTCAAGGCTATGGTTTTTCCTGTGGTCATGTATGGATGTGAGAGTTGGACTGTGAAGAAGGAAGAGTCCCTTGGACTGCAAAGAGATCCAACCAGTCCATCCTAAAGGAAATCAGTCCTGAGTGTTCATTGGAAGGACTGACGCTGAAGCTGAAACTCCAATACTTTGGCCACCTGATGCGAAGAGCTGACTCATTTGAGAAGACCCTGATGTTGGGAAAGATTGAGGGCAGGAAGAGAAGGGGACGACAGAGGATGAGATGGTTGGATGGCATCACCGATGCGATGGACATGAATTTGAGTAAGCTCTGGGTGTTGGTGATGGACAAGGACACCTGGCATGCTGCAGTCCACGGGATTGCAAAGAGTTGGACACAACTGAGTAACTGAGCTGAACAGATATCTATGCCAGGCTTCCCTGGTGTCTCAGCCATAAAGAATTCACCTACAATGCAGGAGCTGTAGAAGACAAGGGTTTGATCCCTGGGTTGGGAAGATCCCCTGGAGGAGGGCATGACAACCCGTTCCAGTATTCTTGCATGGAGAATCCCATAGACAGAGGAATCTGACAGGCTGCAGTCCGTGGGGTCACAAAGAGTTAGACTCAACTGAATCAGCTTAGCATGCACACGCATGGCTATGCCATTCTTTTAAATGTTGTGCCCTGCCGCCTTCCCTCCTGTTTCAGTTGCATAAGCAAGTGCTTACAATTCTGATTCTGGTCCCAATTCTGAACACTGTTATCAAACAAAGTTTGTATTCCTGACAAACAGCGAGGCAAAGTAAACCAATACATTGGAGTTTGGAGCACAGAAAGGTTTATTGCAGCGCCAATAAAGAGGAATGCTCAAAAACCCCAAACTCCCCAATGGTTTTCAGAGAAATGTTTTATAGGAAAAATCTGGGGTGAGGGCTGCAGGTTGTGTGGCTTTTTTCTGATTGGTCGGTTGGTTGTCCTTGAGCCCAAGGAATCTTGGGCTCAACTGGAAGTTGCCATCCATCACCTTGGTGAGGGCCTTAGTTCTTCAGAAAAATTCAAAGATATTGTTATGCATATTCCTTGAGGAGAAACCAATATTGTTATGTATATTCCAGGAGGAGAAGGGGGTGACAGAGGTTGAGATGGTTGGATGGCATCACTGACTCAATGGACATGAATTTGAGTAAACTCCGGGAGCTGGTGATGGACAGGGAGGCCTGACGTGCTGCAGGCCATGGGGTCGCAAAGAGTCGGACATGACTGAGCGACTGAACTGAACTGACTGAGGAGAAACCGGGATCCTGCCCCAGGGTGCATTATGGTTTCTCAACTGCTCCTCTCTTGTCTCTGCATCCCCTCCCTTCCCTGATTAGCAACTTTTTGAACCTGGCCTTTGGAACTCAAGAAAGGTCAGGGAGGCTGGATGAAGCCTATTTCCTACAAACAAGAAACGGGGGACACAGAAAGGTTTTGGACCTAGGATCCCCAGAGAGTCCTGCTTGGTTTCATCATCAACGATGATTCTGTGACATCAGTTATGACACCAATTTCCCAATGTGTGTGTATTCTTTAAACATATCACCAAGCAATTCTCTGATACTAGCTGGATGTGTGACAACTTAATTCTGACCCTCTGCTTGAGGGTAGTGTCAAATTCCACAGGTCAAGGGCTCAGTCTTATGTGACTCTCTCCCCTCATCCCCCAAGTCAGTCACCAATCATTAATCTGGGTCTTTGTTTGGGCTTCTGACCCACCAGCTATAGGTGGGAAGTTGCAACAACAGTCTCCTTGGATTTGATTAATAGGCTTGAATAGTTGATGGAAGAGAAACAGTTTACTTACTGGATTACTGGTTTATTATAAACAGATATAACTCAGAAAGAGTCAGATGAAAGAGATGCGTAGGATGAGGTGAGAGGAAAGGGGTGCTGAGTTTCCCAGCCCTCCATGTGTGCACTCACTCCAGAAGCTCTTTGAAACCCGTTTGGGTTTTTATGGAGCCCTCATTGCTTAGGCACCATTGAGTAAATCACTGGCTATTGATGATTGAACTCAGCCTCTAACCCCTCTCCTCCCAGGAAATTAGGGGCAGGGGAAAACAGTAGGACTGAAAGTTCAACCCTCTAATCACGTGGTTGGTTCTCCTGGCCACCAGCCCTCATCCTTAGGTGCTTTCTGAGAGTCACCTACCTCCCTGTCATAACAACAGCAGCCTTTATTGCTCTCCTCACTGGAAATTCCAACCGTTTTAGGAGCTCTGTGCCAGGAACAGGAGGAAAACAAAATAGAAATTTCCTGTTATAAATCACAGTATCCCAGTGATGAAATCTGAAGTGTTGTGACTGTTTAGCAACGTGCTGTCACCATCAGAACTACTGGACCAGCCACTGGAAAAAATAGCATATTTCCATTAACTTCCCTCTTACGGCCTGTGTGTGTGTGTGCATCACGCAGCAATTTTCTTTTGTTTTAAAATGTGATTTGGAGTACCTTTCCACGGTATCTGAGGGCTGGGAGTACATGCTGCCAACATTCTTCTCTGCAACTTTCCCTTTTCCATTTCCCACGACCTACTCTCTTTTGATGGATTATTTTTGTTTCTGAACCAGACTTGGCTCTGCTCTAGCACACGGTAAAGCCAGCCCACTGACACTGAATTGCAGTGAGGAAAGCACAACATTTACTGTGAGGCGCCACACAAGTAGTCTGGGATAGCCAGTGTTCAAAAACCCTGAACTCCCCAGTGGGTTCCAGAAAAGCTTTTTTGAAGGCCANTCTGAATCAGACTTGGCTCTGCTCTAGCACACGGTAAAGCCAGCCCACTGACACTGAATTGCAGTGAGGAAAGCACAACATTTACTGTGAGGCGCCACACAAGTAGTCTGGGATAGCCAGTGTTCAAAAACCCTGAACTCCCCAGTGGGTTCCAGAAAAGCTTTTTTGAAGGCCAGGTGAGGAAGGAGGATCAAAGGGCGTGTGATCAGCTCACGCATACTTCTCTGATTGGTTGATGGTGAGGTAACAGGGCAGTGTCACAAGGGTTGACATCAATCCTTAGACTCTAGAAGGTCTGGGGGCTATAGTGCTCATGGGCATCAAATAGTCTCCCTTTTGGGGAAGTTTCAGCACCTGTAAAGCAACTCAAGAAATGTGCATCAAATATTGTTATTCAGGTGCTCCAGAGAGGAGCTAAAGCAGATGATATGGGAGAGGAGGTCTGTCCTGGGAAGATCTCATAAGGTCCCACTTAGTTACAATTCCCCGTTTTCTTTTGATACTTCTCAATCTTAAGAGCTGTTAGACAAGAAGGGAAATATCATTGTGAGGGATAACATTTTGGATAGAAAGTTTAATTATAAACTCAGCAGAGGAACTCAATAAGGGGGACCTGGTTTCATCTTCATGTTAGGTTATAAACATCTGACCACAGTGTATAATCTTACAGGTTCAAGGGTTACTCTGTTGCCAAGACCATCTGTGTCAGTTTTTATTTCTAGTTTAACTCTGTCAAAGGTCTTGGGTGCCAGTGTGCTATCGCTCCCAATAATAACAGATGATTGCATAATCACATTCATAGATTTCACTTTCACTTACAGTCACTCCTATCACATATAGAATGAAAGAGTTTCCTGTCTTGAAGCAATGACTTGGGACTCTTGCCACATCCTTAGTGGTTAATCATTCAACCAGAGGTTTTTGAGCATGATCAATATGCATTGTACCACCTAGACACTATTGAATACACAGAAGAAGTAGGTTCCCTGGAGGGCTGTCTAATCTAGTTGACTAGTCAGCATATTCCCACGTGAAACAGTGAATGAGATGGTGGCATATAATCAACATTGTCAGCTACTCTGAAGAAACTCTTCGTCAGTACTCTCTGTGATATCAGTTTTCATGAAGAACAAACAGATGGGTGGGAAGAGTGTCTCCTCAGTGCTGCTCAAGCACTGGGTGGCTCAGGTATGATTTTGGCTGGAAATCAAAGAGCACTCAGCCATGTCAAGAGTTCTGAAACCTCGCGAACAGCAGTCAGCACTCAGGGAGCCTCAGGTTAATGGTGTTGAGGCATGATACTCCTGTGGTATGTAGGAAGCCAAGATCCAGGCTGAAGCAGAGGATGGGAGCATCCAAGAGATCCCTTTGGGTGGTGTAGGAATGAATGTGGGAGATGAGATTTACACCAGCAGATGATAGTTATAATCCAGGGAACTTGGGGGTATTAATGTGGCTTCAGTGTTAACTGAGGCCACAGGATGGTTGGAGCCTGAGAACTTTCAAGGTGAAATCTCATCTCTATTCCTTCCTTTTCATTCATGTTGACACCATGAAAATGTAGGTGTTCACCATCTCATATCTAACTCTTTATCTCTGTAATGGGCTCTCCACAGGTCTTCTTTTTCTCATCTTGGTCAGCCCCAATCCATTGTGGTCAATTGCCAAATTGATCTAAAATCCTTTGTCATATAATGAGAAACTATTGAATATAAGGAGAGGGCACATGCACTGGAGCTTCAGGACAGAAGTGTGGAGGGCGATGCAGGTGGATGGGGTGGAGGGGGCAGGCTACCTCCCTCACCCTCTTCTCCAGTCCTTTCCTCAGCATCACCTCACAGATATATACAAGAGAATGTGACTTTGATGACAATCCTGGCATGTTAGTTGAATTCAACCTCATCTTTGGCTTCTTTTGTTCTTAAGCTCATTAAAAATATGCAATAGCCCTGGGAAAAACTATGAGCTAATGCTGTTTAACAACTGACTTCTTAACTAAGGTAAAATCTTAGGAAAAATTGATAGCAGAAATTCCTGCCGTCTATAGATGCTCAAATTTGAGTCATATCAGTGTCATAGACACCTTAGGTTGGCTACCCTAGAAGCAGGTCCTGAGGTAAGAATTCAGGTGCGTGCATCTTATTTAAGGAGTGATTTTGGGGGGAGAAAAGTCTGTAGGAGAGCAGGGAAGTATGGGATAAGATAGGGAAAGAGGCAAAGTAAGGCATGTAGTTTCTACTAAAGAGTAGCCCACCCCTGGGGATGTTAAGAGGGATGGCCTAGAGAGTAAATCATGCTGTGTTTTGTATCCTGTACCCTCTTATTCTTTGGCAATGTTGAAGGGTATGAAGGTGGGGTTTGTAGCCTTCTGGGCAAGATAGAGTCCCTTGGCTGAGGGCAAGTTTTCATAGCAGGATGCCTGTGAGCTTTCATTAGCCAACACTCAGAGCAGCTCGGAGAATATGTGTTGTGTTGGCCACAAAGTTCTTTTGGGTTTTCCTGTAAGATGTTATTACAATTCGGGGTGGGGGAAAGATTTGAGTGGGACACCAACAGCATCAACTACAATCTACCCTATTCAGATTCTTTACTTTTCACACTAAGCTCATTTAACTGAAGCACAGATTGCCCTGAATTCTGGTTGATCACAGAAAACATACAAGAGGTGAGTTAGCAGGAAGCTGGTCCTGAAGACACAATTAATATTCATCTCCAACTTTTCTCATTCAACCTAGATTCTTCTTGCCCTCAACTATCATTTCTACTTGACTGGGCGGGGACGAGTGGGGGGGTTATTGGAGGAGATGACCCAAACTCTCATCCCTGAGGGATCTGACTCCAAAAATCAAGCTCATGTTTTCCTTCTCTTTTGTTTGTCCGCTCATTCACAAGGAACAGCCCCATAAGGTCACAAGTGTGAACCAAGGGAAGGGCATCAGTGCAATAAGGATGGGTGTGCTGGGAACCTGGGCTACCCATTCTTGCAGCTTATTAGTGACCTCTGCACCTGCTTGAGCCTGATCCCAGACGTGCTGGTTTATTCATATGGTGGATTGCTGATGAGCTTGTGTGGATCACATTTACGGTAAATGTGATCACATTTATGAGGGTATTTATGGTACACGGTCACTTGCTACCCCAAGATAAGATGCTCCATGTCCAGCATGCCAGGAGTTCTTTCTCAAAGGATGCGTAAACCCTTGTATGCCCTACACATACAGAACCCTAATGAACTGTGCTGTGACTCTCAGAGCTTGCCTGGAATTTCACAAGACACCTTTTCCTACCTCTAGGACTTCTGAATCTGGCTTTATGGTGTGGTCCAAATGTCAGGTTACTTATGGTTTACACCTGGTACTGATCTCTTCCTTACTCTAGGCACAATTCAGAAACGAAAGCCTTCAAAATCATTTGACAAATCAGTCAGCAGTATTCCCAAGTATGAACAATGCTCCCCACAAAGTTCCAAGGGGCCCATCACACATTGTGTTTCTCCCTTTCAGTAGTAGGAGGTACAAGTTGCCCTTACTTTGGAGGTAATATCCTGGAAGGCTCCAGAGAATTGGACCCAAAAACTGCCAGGAGGACTCTAGATCTTTGCAGGATTTATTTCCCACTCTGTGAAACCTGCATATCTTACAAAGACATCACAAATACCTGATAACACAGTATCATCAGTACAGTAGGTCAAAGTGGTAGTCTGAAGAATGTCTGGATGTTGTTGGTTGCTTTGGGGACTGTGATGTGACAGAGAAGCAATAATCTGGGACACAGTCATGAATGTACATTGTTGTCCATCACGGGGCAGTGCAACTTGCTTCTGATCTTCCCTCCTGATGGGCATGGTAGAGAATGCCTTAGCCAGATCAAGAGCTGCAGACCACATTGTATTGTAGAGCCTGTATTTAACTTCCTCTGGTAAAGATAACCACATGTGGCACCATAAGTACAATAGGCTTCTACTTGATTAAGTTTTTGCTAGTTCATTGCTGTCCACCGTGATTCATCAGGTTTTTGTAAGGGGCCATCAAGGTAAGTTAAACGAGAACACAAATGGGGAGACAGACCATCACGACTGCATTATTTAAGTCCAAGAGTAACCCCAATTTCTGTCATTCCCTTGGGAAGCAATGTTGGTTTTTATTATCTAAAGTTAGGGGACCCAAGATAAGATGCTCCATGTCCAGCATGCCAGGAGTTCTTTCTCAAAGGATGCGTAAACCCTTGTATGCCCTACACATACAGAGCCCTAATGAACTGTGCTGTGACTCTCAGAGCTTGCCTGGAATTTCACAAGACACCTTTTCCTACCTCTAGGACTTCTGAATCTGGCTTTATGGTGTGGTCCAAATGTCAGGTTACTTATGGTTTACACCTGGTACTGATCTCTTCCTTACTCTAGGCACAATTCAGAAACGAAAGCCTTCAAAATCATTTGACAAATCAGTCAGCAGTATTCCCAAGTATGAACAATGCTCCCCACAAAGTTCCAAGGGGCCCATCACACATTGTGTTTCTCCCTTTCAGTAGTAGGAGGTACAAGTTGCCCTTACTTTGGAGGTAATATCCTGGAAGGCTCCAGAGAATTGGACCCAAAAACTGCCAGGAGGACTCTAGATCTTTGCAGGATTTATTTCCCACTCTGTGAAACCTGCATATCTTACAAAGACATCACAAATACCTGATAACACAGTATCATCAGTACAGTAGGTCAAAGTGGTAGTCTGAAGAATGTCTGGATGTTGTTGGTTGCTTTGGGGACTGTGATGTGACAGAGAAGCAATAATCTGGGACACAGTCATGAATGTACATTGTTGTCCATCACGGGGCAGTGCAACTTGCTTCTGATCTTCCCTCCTGATGGGCATGGTAGAGAATGCCTTAGCCAGATCAAGAGCTGCAGACCACATTGTATTGTAGAGCCTGTATTTAACTTCCTCTGGTAAAGATAACCACATGTGGCACCATAAGTACAATAGGCTTCTACTTGATTAAGTTTTTGCTAGTTCATTGCTGTCCACCGTGATTCATCAGGTTTTTGTAAGGGGCCATCAAGGTAAGTTAAACGAGAACACAAATGGGGAGACAGACCATCACGACTGCATTATTTAAGTCCAAGAGTAACCCCAATTTGTGTCATTCCCTTGGGAAGCAATGTTGGTTTTTATTATCTAAAGTTAGGGGTAGTTTCATGGACTCTCATTTTGACCTTTCCTACTACAATCTTTTTACTCTGCTGTTTTAAGGAACCAATGTCTGATATGAGAGTTTGATAAATAAGTATGTCCATTCCATTTATACATTCAAGAACTGGAGAAATGATGACTAACCAGCTCCATGGACCCATTAGAGCCACAAAGAGATGAGGAGGATTGTTTCAGAAATCCACTTTTACCTGGTCCCAAATCCCTCTCTTCTAACAGGAGCTCAGGGTGGTACTTTGGTTTTCTGGTAGCAGTGGACCTTGGATCCTCTGCATAGCTGCCTCTGTGTCCTCTATTTCCTCCCAATATACGGTTATTTGAGTAAATGATCATAAGCAGGGAGGACTCTGGGGATCATTGCTATATGTACCTGTGGTATTGAAGCGTCCTTTTCTCTATATATAGTTAAAGCGTCTGCCTGCAATGCGGGAGACCTGGGTTTGATCCCTGGGTTGGGAAGATCCCCTGGTGAAGTAAATGGCAACCCACTCCAGTATTCTTGCCTGGGGAATCCCATGGATGGAGGAGCCTGGTGGGCTACAATCCACGGGGTTGCAAAGAGTTGGACATGACTGAGCGGACATGACTTTCAGTGCCTTTTATTTAGTGTTATAATCCCTTATTATCATTATTTTCATGCAGAAATTGTCCTCAAATTGTCTGTTTCTTCTCTTTCAATCATTGGATTCTGGATTGAGGAACTGACTTGAGTTTGGAAATTGGGCAAACAATCGTGACCTTCTAGGGACAACTGATCTCAACCTTCTGCTCACATGTTCTTGGTATTGTTGAATATTATTAAGCAATAATCCTTTTGCTATACATCTTGCTTCTGTGGGCACTGTATCCTATAGAGCCCTGAGGGTCAGTCACCACTGGATACCATTCTGACTGTTGCCCATGAAGATAACCATGACCACCTAGTTTCTGGCAGTTAAGTACTGCTACCAGGCCTCTGCTCTTTGGGGGTTCTATGATCCCCATAGCTAGTAAGGAGCCCAGTATTGACATAGCACCCTCTACCTATAGAGGACAGTTTGCAGAGGACAGCAATTATGAAGTTTCTTAATGATGCCAGTGACATTCTCTCCTTAGCACACTTCATATTGTTGTGATAACCAGCATGACCTCTGGGCTCTCCCAAGAAATACAGCTGTGTGTTTTCTAGAATATGGATTATAAGAAATCCATTCCAGCGTGTGCATTGCTCTGAGTCTTTCAATCCTCCCTTCACACGCTGCCACGGTAGTTCTTATATCTCTTCTTCATTTAAGTGGCCCAGGCTTCTAAGAACTGCCCAACAGGAAACTAGGGAAAGCCCCAGGCCTTATCAGAATGTTAAGTCTTGTGTCATGGGCAAGTCCCCCCATACTGATGAAGTCCCTTATCTAGCTTTATTTTCTCTTGTTTTTTTTTCAGTATCTTCAAGATCTATGTCCAGGCAAATTCTACCCCTTCCAGTTGGTATGGCTTTGTTAGCTCCTGAAGCTTCTTCAGTATATAATCCTCCTCCTCCCTTAGCAGGCCTGGACTTCTCCAGTTGGGTCATGTTCTCACTTCACCCTAGTTCTGGGTCCAAGATGGAACGTGGGGGCAGATCCTGAGGAGGGCAAGCATTGTCCTATAAGGTTTTTGCTTCCTCTGAAGATTCTGCATTGTCTTCAAACAAAGGGTAATTGTTATTCTCTAACAGAAGAAATGAGCTACTTTCATGCGCCAAAGGATTCTGTGAAATTTGAGAGTTCAAGGTTGTCAAGCCTGTCTACCCAGATAACCCTATTCCAAGTCTATGCCTTCCCTATCAGGGCTCTGACTTGGGTACAGAAGACATGTAAGGGCTGATAATTCATCTTGTTGGAATTTTGATAGTCTTATAATTAATTCCTCATGTTGGGGGTAAGGAGATGATGAAAAACGTAAGTGCGATAGAAGTTGGTCAGGCATCACAAAGGTCTAATTTCAGTGGTTTAATGATTAGTTTTCTGGTCAGTGCGTGGCTCTGAGATACCAGGATCCAGGAGCCCCAGATAAGATATTGGCTGACAGACCCAGGATTGGCAAGCTCCTCAGACTGGAATCTGGCTCCACTCTCCCACCCCCACTTTCTAATGTTACTCCACGGCTCAGCATTCTTCCAGTAAGGCTGAAGTCCTTAGGGTCTGGCCACAAGCCGTGCTCATTGCCAAGCCATTCCTTCTTTCATGCTCTTTCTCTCCAGAGTTTCTTGCTTGCTTGCTTTCTTCTTCCTTTTTTCTCCACTGCCAGCACTCTAAAAATTCAAATTCTTGTTTACAGCTGAAAAAAAATGGACCTCTCTGCTTTTTCACAGGCACCATTCCAAGCTGGGCTACATCTCTCCCACTGAATGATGAGCTCTGTGGGCAAGCATTTGACTTATAACATGATTGGACAGAATTGTCTTCCTTTCTCCTAGCTAGATACTAGCTTGCTCAGTTTCTCTTTATAAAGTTTTTTTTTAATAGAACTATATTTAATCCATTCTATGAATATAGTTTTAGTCAGATAGTCTCTAAAATTACATTTGTACTTACAAAAGGTAATTATTTTTTTACTTTAAAGCTATTTCTTTGCATGTTTACTCGCAACATTTCTACGTGGCATATTTATACTCCTATTTCCTATCTGATTTAAGTTTGGAATATTTTTGGTTTCACACTTTAAAAATGATTTTATATCACGTCCCCACTTTCCTGGTTGTAGCCATTATACCCCATACTTACCCTTAAACATCCTCTCAAGAAATTTGTATTGTGCCTTTTGTTTAGCCCAAGAATCAATTATTATTAAGCCTATGGAAATGGTAATCAAGCCAAGCCATGCTGTATTCTCTGATTGCATTTTCATGCTTGTATAAGTTTGTTTTCCCTTGAGTGAATAATTATTTTCATTTTCTATGAGTCGCTAAAGAATCTCCTCTCAATGTATCTGAAGATATTTAAATACTCATTTTTCCCTTGGAGACAGACCTCCTGAAAGTCATTGTCCTTGGGCTCCCATATGGACAGGCCAGCAGCACAGTGGTCATCCTCGGATGGGTAAATCTCCTTTCACCACTAATCTGGCCATTCCCAGCACTTCTCCCCTGAGCTGCATTCCTTGATTCCTGCGTTACATCTTCCTCTTTTTGGTTTGTTCCCTCGTTTTGCTGGAGCACAGACTCTAGCAGCTTCATGAGGAAAATTACAAGGAAGGTCACTTGTAAGGGAGATAAGAGACCTCATTTATCTGAAGAAACTTTCGTTCTGCCCTCAGACTTGATCGTTGGTCTAGGTATAGAATTCTAAGCTGGAGCTTTCTGTCCAACATTTTTCTAAGTTTTCACATTGTGTCTTTTCCCATTCATCCTGTTGCAACTTGATGTGTGCTTACAGTCTGGAAACTCCTTTATTTATTGAACGTTTTCTTATTCCTTTGATCACTTCCTCCCCCCTTTCTCTAACTCCTTTTATTTTGATGATTAGCTTCTGATACCCATTTTAGTTTTATTTTTCTCACCATCTCATTTAATATTGTTCTGTTTTCTGGGACATTATTTTACTTAGTCTTCCAAACTTTGAATTTATAAAATTTCTTCTGTCACTTAATTTCCCTTCTTTTTCTCTGAATTTTTTATAGCATCTTCATCATAGCATAATGAATGTGAAATATTTTCTAAGTTAGTCTGTGTTAAGACATTAACTGTACTATTTTGTGAGAGGTCGGGCGTGTCCCAACGGAAAGCCGGGCGTGTCCCAACAGAAAGTCAGGCGTGTCCCATCGGAAAGTCCTGCAGAAAGTCCTGGAGCCCGGCTGAGGCCCAATCAGGAACTGGGGGCGGATCAACCTTCTGAAGACTGGCATCATGACCTGGCCCAATCAGGAACCGACACGGGGCCCTCAAACACCAATCCCCGTCGCAGCCTGTACAAACTACCCAATAGAAGAGAAAACTGGTTAAGGGGCGAACTCTGGATATAAAACCCCAGCCCTACCCCTCACTCTTTGCAGACTCCCTTCCCCCACTAGCCCACGCTGGGGAGTTCTGCCCAAGAGCGATCGCCCAATAAAGGCCTCTACTCACGGTCTTTAGAGGTGGCTCTTTCTTCCTGCGGTGATCTAACATTTTGGTCATTTCCCCCCACCGCCCCAACCCCCCCAGTTCCATGTACTGTTTCTTATTCTTCAGAATCTCTTGACCTGATTCATTATCTTTCTTTCACTTTAGAAGCTGCCCTGAAATATCTGGTGATTCTTGGGCTATTCCTTCCTAAGTAAGAGTAGAGTCTGTTAGGTCTGACCAGAGGCCTATTTGTAGGCTGTGCTCTTTGACTATGAGTATTCTTAGATCTCTTATATTGAATGGTCATTTTCCCCCATTAATCTCTTGCCTTTACAATATATACTTCCCTGGTAGTCTAGTAGCTAAGACTCTGTGCTCCTAATGCAGGGAGCCTGGGTTCAATCCATGGTCAAGGGACTAATTCCCACATACTGCAACTAAGAGTTCACATGCCACAACCTAAAAAAAATGATATACTGACTTTTCCTAGACATTCCAGCATCTATTCATCTCTCCATTTTCTAAGCTCTCAGGGCACTTACAGTCTGTACTCATTAATTTTGCATTTATTCATATACTCTTAGAATTTTCTAACAGTGTTATGCATGGGCCTTGGATCTCCTAACTGAAGTGTAGATCTCTTTTATGACAAAATATTAAGTTGAACGATTTTTAGATTTTTCAGAAAGCAAGTCTTTTTGTCTCTTACAGGTAACTACACTTAAAAAAAAATTGAGATTAGGATTTGACAACCTTTATAAGCCAGTGTTGCTGTTCATACAGACTATAGACTGAGCTCATGGCTGCCTCATTCAGTAGTCATGAAAACTATAAATCAAATGCTTTATACTTAGACTCATATTCTCAATATTTTTATTTTTTATTAATTTATTTTTGGTTGCACTGGATCTTTGTTGTTGCATTTGGGCTTTTCTCTAGTTGTGGCAAGCAGGGGCTACTCCTCATTGTGGCGCATGGGCTTCTCATTGTGGTGGCTTCTCTTGTTGCCGAGCACAGGCTCTAGGCTCATGGGCTTCAGTAGATGGGGCTTGCGGGCTTCAACAGTTGTGAATTAAGGACTTTAGAACACAGCCTCATGGCACGTGAGCTGTGGCACATGAGCTTAGTTGTTCTGAACCCATGTCCCCTGCATTGGCAGGATTCTTATCCATTGTACCACCTCTGTTCCATTTATGAGAAAGTCCTCATATTCTCAATATTAACAGGCAAAAATATGTAAAGCAGATTATCAACTTCATTTAATAACAAAATCCAGATTTTCATATACATCTTTGTTGATCTATTAATAAATGCTTAACCAAAAGTACACCATGTTCTCCCAGTACTGGTGGTAGGTACACAGAGGAATCTTTGAGGGTAGGAAGCATGTCTTTACCTAATTGTGGGATTGTATCAGATTTCTATTGCAGCATAACAAATCACCCCAAACCTAGTGGCTTTAAACATTTAAACAAAAACATTAAGAAGTGTCATAAATGTTTAAACATTTACACTACAACATTTGTGATTTTCCACAATTCTGAGCAGGTCTGTTTGTTAGCTCCTACCTTGGCTCACTCATACAGTTGCAGCAGTTGGCTGGGAGGTAGGTGCTGGGGGCATTTAAGACAATCTAGGCCTTTCTCTCAAAAATCCAGGCTTCTTCACAGCATGGCAGCCTTGGGGTTGCAAGAGCAAGATGCAGTGTATAAGCACCTATCTAGCCCCTGCTTGCATCCTCACATTTGCTAATTTTTCTGTCTCTGTAAATCTCCTGGCTTACATATGTAATGTAAGGGTGCAGCTGTCAATTTTTCAGAAAGCAAGTCTTTTTGTCTCTTACAAGTAACTACACTTAAAAAAAATTGAGATTAGGATTTGACAACCTTTATAAGCCAGTGTTGCTGTTCATACAGACTATAGACTGAGCTCATGGCTGCCTCATTCAGTAGTCATGAAAACTATAAATCAAATGCTTTATACTTAGACTCATATTCTCAATATTTTTATTTTTTATTAATTTATTTTTGGTTGCACTGGATCTTTGTTGTTGCATTTGGGCTTTTCTCTAGTTGTGGCAAGCAGGGGCTACTCCTCATTGTGGCGCATGGGCTTCTCATTGTGGTGGCTTCTCTTGTTGCCGAGCACAGGCTCTAGGCTCATGGGCTTCAGTAGATGGGGCTTGCGGGCTTCAACAGTTGTGAATTAAGGACTTTAGAACACAGCCTCATGGCACGTGAGCTGTGGCACATGAGCTTAGTTGTTCTGAACCCATGTCCCCTGCATTGGCAGGATTCTTATCCATTGTACCACCTCTGTTCCATTTATGAGAAAGTCCTCATATTCTCAATATTAACAGGCAAAAATATGTAAAGCAGATTATCAACTTCATTTAATAACAAAATCCAGATTTTCATATACATCTTTGTTGATCTATTAATAAATGCTTAACCAAAAGTACACCATGTTCTCCCAGTACTGGTGGTAGGTACACAGAGGAATCTTTGAGGGTAGGAAGCATGTCTTTACCTAATTGTGGGATTGTATCAGATTTCTATTGCAGCATAACAAATCACCCCAAACCTAGTGGCTTTAAACATTTAAACAAAAACATTAAGAAGTGTCATAAATGTTTAAACATTTACACTACAACATTTGTGATTTTCCACAATTCTGAGCAGGTCTGTTTGTTAGCTCCTACCTTGGCTCACTCATACAGTTGCAGCAGTTGGCTGGGAGGTAGGTGCTGGGGGCATTTAAGACAATCTAGGCCTTTCTCTCAAAAATCCAGGCTTCTTCACAGCATGGCAGCCTTGGGGTTGCAAGAGCAAGATGCAGTGTATAAGCACCTATCTAGCCCCTGCTTGCATCCTCACATTTGCTAATTTTTCTGTCTCTGTAAATCTCCTGGCTTACATATGTAATGTAAGGGTGCAGCTGTCCCAGGGAAATCTATTTTAGTATGATGGAGATGAAGGATATATAGCCTTCAAGTACCAACCTTCTGACAAGAGTTGGACTCAGTGCAAAAAGACATAGGCTGCAGAATTGTAAATGGGCTATCAGTCACCAGGGCAGTGATCTGCACCAGGCTGTAATCCAGCCTGGGGCATCTGATGATTTGGTCATTGACATACATTCTGTGGCCCCCGCATTATATCACTATTTTCATCAGCTTGCAGCAACATTCTCTTGAGCCCCACCAACTGCAGGCCTCTGGCATAGACAGCTGCCTTAGGAGAGGGATTATACGGGAGAATTTGGACAAGGGCCCTTTAAAGCACCAGATCCAGGGCCAGAGCCTCTGATCTAAAGGATGTGTTCTGGTTCTAGGATCTAGTTCCTCAGAACTAGAAAAAAATTTAAACTTTGTATGGAAGCATAAAATACTGTGAATAGCCAGTCTCAATAATCTTGAAAAAGAAAAACAGAGTGGAAGGTATCATGTTTCCTGACTTCAGACTATGGTCCAAAGCTGTTGTAATCAAAATAATACAAAACTGGCATAAAAACCAGACACACAGCTCAATGGATCAGAATACAGAGCCCAGAAATAAACCCATGAACTTATGGTCAATTAATGCATGGCAAGAGAGGCAAGAATATGTAACACGAATGCAGAAAAGACAGTCTTTTCAAAAACTGGTGCTGGGAAAACTGGAAAAGAATGAAATTAGAACATTTTCTAATACTATATACAACAGTGTTCTCAAAATGGATTAAAGACTTAAATGTAGGGCTGAAAACCATTAAATTCCTAGAAGTAAATATAGGCAGAACACTTTGACAAAAATAATTTATTTTTGAAACTGTCTCCTAAGGTGAAGGAAACAGAAAAATAAACAGTTCAGTTCAGTTGCTCAGTCGTGTCCAACTCTTTGTGATCCCATGAACCACAGCATGCCAGGCCTCCCTGTCCCTCATCAACTCCCGGAGTTTACCCAAACTCATGTCCATTGAATCAGTGATGCCATCCAACCATCTCATCCTCTCTTGGCCCCTTCTCCTCCCACCTTCAATCTTTCCCAGCATCAGGGTCTTTTCAATGAGTCAGCTCTTCACATCAGATGGCCAAAGTATTGGAGTTTCAGATTCAACATCAGTTCTTCCAATGAATACCCAGGACTGATCTCCTTTAGGATGGACTGGTTGGATCTCCTTGCAGTCCAAGGGACTCTCAAATAAACAAATGAAACCTAATTCAACTTAAAAGCTTTTGTACAGCAAAGGAAACCATTGACAAAAAGACAACCTACTGAATGGTAGAAAATATTTGCAAATGATATGACAAGTGGTTAACATCCAACATACATAAACAGCTCAAACAACTCAACATTAAAAAAAAAAAAAAAAATTAGAAAATGGGCAGAAGACTGGAATAGACAATTTTCCTAAAGAAGAAATACAGATGGCCAGCAGGCACATGAAAAAATGCCCAACATTGTTAGTTATCAGATAAATGCAACTCTAAATAACAAGAATTACCTGTGCCACCTGATGTCCAACAAACAACTCAACATTAAAAAAAAAAAAAAAAATTAGAAAATGGGCAGAAGACTGGAATAGACAATTTTCCTAAAGAAGAAATACAGATGGCCAGCAGGCACATGAAAAAATGCCCAACATTGTTAGTTATCAGATAAATGCAACTCTAAATAACAAGAATTACCTGTGCCACCTGATGTCCATATGGTTTGTGGCTACCATGTTAGACAGCACAGTTTCCGATTTTTAAACTCTACTTATTTTATGGTTCAGAGTTAGCTACTGCACGTATATTGGATACTATTACCTTCACTAATGAAAACTCAATTAGGACAGCCATTATGTTAGCAAAATGTCTAATATTGATGATAAAGGGATAAGTGAGGAACTTGTAGTTACTTCTGGAATAGAGACTTAAATTTTTTAAATTGAAGTACAGTGATTTGTAGAGCTATTTCAAATCCTGAAAGATGATGCTGTGAAAGTGCTGCACTCAATATGCTAGCAAATTTGGAAAACTCAGCAGGGCTTCTCATTGTGGTGGCTTCTCTTGTTGCCGAGCACAGGCTCTAGGCTCATGGGCTTCAGTAGATGGGGCTTGCGGGCTTCAACAGTTGTGAATTAAGGACTTTAGAACACAGCCTCATGGCACGTGAGCTGTGGCACATGAGCTTAGTTGTTCTGAACCCATGTCCCCTGCATTGGCAGGATTCTTATCCATTGTACCACCTCTGTTCCATTTATGAGAAAGTCCTCATATTCTCAATATTAACAGGCAAAAATATGTAAAGCAGATTATCAACTTCATTTAATAACAAAATCCAGATTTTCATATACATCTTTGTTGATCTATTAATAAATGCTTAACCAAAAGTACACCATGTTCTCCCAGTACTGGTGGTAGGTACACAGAGGAATCTTTGAGGGTAGGAAGCATGTCTTTACCTAATTGTGGGATTGTATCAGATTTCTATTGCAGCATAACAAATCACCCCAAACCTAGTGGCTTTAAACATTTAAACAAAAACATTAAGAAGTGTCATAAATGTTTAAACATTTACACTACAACATTTGTGATTTTCCACAATTCTGAGCAGGTCTGTTTGTTAGCTCCTACCTTGGCTCACTCATACAGTTGCAGCAGTTGACTGGGAGGTAGCTGCTGGGGGCATTTAAGACAATCTAGGCCTTTCTCTCAAAAATCCAGGCTTCTTCACAGCATGGCAGCCTTGGGGTTGCAAGAGCAAGATGCAGTGTATAAGCACCTATCTAGCCCCTGCTTGCATCCTCACATTTGCTAATTTTTCTGTCTCTGTAAATCTCCTGGCTTACATATGTAATGTAAGGGTGCAGCTGTCTCAGGGAAATGTATTTTAGTATGATGGAGATGAAGGATATATAGCCTTCAAGTACCAACCTACTGACAAGAGTTGGACTCAGTGCAAAAAGACGTAGACGTGGCTGCAGAATTGTAAATGGGCTATCAGTCACCAGGGCAGTGATCTGCACCAGGCTGTAATCCGGCCTGGGGCATCTGATGATTTGGTCATTGACATACATTCTCTGGCCTCTGCATTATATCACTGCTTTCATCAGCTTGCAGCAACATTCTCTTGAGCCCCACCAACTGCAGGCCTCTGGCATAGAGAGCTCCTTAGGAGAGGGATTGTATGGGAGAATTTGGACAAGGGCCCTTTAAGGCACCAGATCCAGGGTCAGAGCCTCTGATCTAAAGGGTGTGTTCTGGTTCTAGGATCTAGTTCCTCAGAACTAGAAAAAATTTTAAACTTTGTATGGAAGCATAAAATACTCTGAATAGCCAGTCTCAATAATCTGGAAAATGAAAAACAGGGTGGAAGGTATCATGTTTCCTGACTTCAGACTATGGTCCAAAGCTGTTGTAATCAAAATAATATAAAACTGGCATAAAACACAGACACACAGATCAATGGATCAGAATACAGAGCCCAGAAATAAACCCATGAACTTATGGTCAATTAATACATGGCAAAGGAGGCAAGAATATGTAACACAAATGCAGAAAAGACAGTCTTTTCAAAAACTGGTGCTGGGAAAACTGGCAAAGAATGAAATTAGAACATTTTCTAATACTATATACAACAGTATTCTCAAAATGGATTAAAGACTTAAATGTAGGACTGAAAACCATTAAATTCCTGGAAGTAAATATAGGCAGAACACTTGACAAAAATAATTTATTTTTGAAACTGTCTCCTAAGGTGAAGGAAACAGAAAAATAAACAGTTCAGTTCAGTTGCTCAGTCGTGTCCAACTCTTTGTGACCCCATGAACCGCAGCATGCCAGGCCTCCCTGTCCATCATCAACTCCCGAAGTTTACCCAAACTCATGTCCATTGAGTCGGTGACGCCATCCAACCATCTCATCCTCTCTCGGCCCCTTCTCCTCCCACCTTCAATCTTTCCCAGCATCAGGGTCTTTTCAAATGAGTCAGCTCTTCGCATAAGATGGCCAAAGTATTGGAGTTTCAGATTCAACATCAGTCCTTCCAATGAACACCCAGGACTGATCTCCTTTAGGATGGACTAGTTGGATCTCCTTGCAGTCCAAGGGACTCTCAAATAAACAAATGAGACCTAATTCAACTTAAAAGCTTTTGTACAGCAAAGGAAGCCATTGACAAAAAGACAACCTACTGAATGGTAGAAAATATTTGCAAATGATATGACAAGTGGTTAACATCCAACATACATAAACAGCTGAAACAACTCAACATAAAAAAAAAAAAAAAAAAATTAGAAAATGGGCAGAAGACTGGAATAGACAGTTTTCCCAAAGAAGAAATACAGATGGCCAGCAGGCGCATGAAAAAATGCCCAACATTGTTAGTTATCAGATAAATGCAACTCTAAATAACAAGAATTACCTGTGTCACCTGATGTCCATATGGTTTGTGGCTACCATATTAGCACAGTTTTCGATTTTTAAACTCTACTCATTTTAGGGTTCAGAGTTAGCTACTGCACATATATTGGATACTATTACCTTCACTAATGAAAACTCAATTAGGACAGCCATTATCTTAGCAAAATGTCTAATATTGATGATAAAGGGATAAGTGAGGAACTTGTAGTAGTTACTTCTGGAATAGAGACTTAAATTTTTAAATTGAAGTACAGTGATTTGTAGAGCTATTTCAAATCCTGAAAGATGATGCTATGAAAGTGCTGCCCTCAGTATGCCAGCAAATTTGGAAAACTCAGCAGTGGCCACAGGACTGGAAAAGGTCAGTTTTCATTCCAATCCCAAAGAAAGGCAATGCAAAAGAATGCTCCAACTACCGCACAATTGCACTCATCTCACATGCTAGTGGAGAAGGAAATGGCAACCCACTCCAGTATTCTTGCCTGGAGAATCCCATGGACGGAGAAGCCTAGTAGGTTACAGTGGGGTCGCAAAGAGTCGGACACGACTGAGCGACTTCACCTTCACCTTCACATGCTAGTAAAGTAATGCTCAAAATTCTCTAAGCCAGGCTTCAGCAATACGTGAACCATGAACTCCCTGATGTTCAAGCTGGTTTTAGAAAAGGCAGAGGAACCAGAGATCAAATTCCCAACATCCACTGGATCACGGAAAAAGCAAGAGAGTTCCAGAAAAACATCTTTTTCTGCTTTATTGACTATGCCAAAGCCTTTGGATCACAATAAACTGGAAAATTCTGAAAGAGATGGGAATACCAGACCACCTAACCTGCCTCTTGAGAAATCTGTATGCAGGTCAGGAAGCAACAGTTAGAACTGGACATGGAACAACAGACTGGTTCCAAATAGGAAAAGGAGTATGCCAAG